>JAUYWG010000056.1:15849188-15861279 GCA_034779775.1 Enteromius afrohamiltoni
ATTTACTGGTATTCCTATCTTTGTGGGGACAATTGGTCCCCATAAGGTGATAAATACCAGGTGCGCACACACACACACACACACTTGTTTAATTAGACGGGTAAGCAAATATATATTATTCATTGTGCAAGTAACAATCATGCGCAGGTGGTTAGGTGATAAAACACATATAAATTAGCTTTTTGAAATTCGCCTTCGTTATTGTTTGGAAAATGCGACCTCTAGAGATGAAAACTTACATAGTGTGCCTTCAAAACGTGATGGACATTAATATTCATTTTAAACATTACCTTTCCGATGTATTTAATAATAAAACACTTTATACTCTAAAGTTACATTTATTAAAAACCTATTTAGAGAATATTTTATATTCTTGTATATAAAGACAAGCACCTGCAATTCTGCCCAAGCTAAGTGTAAATTACTATTAAGTGAAACAGTAATGTAAAGTGTTGTTGAATTAGTTTATGTATTTTGTAAAACATTTGAAACTCCTGTTCATCACATAATTCAAGACACATTAATTAATGATTAATTAACTGTCATTGTAATTTGAGCTGTTTATAAATAAAAATAATATAAAATAAAATAAAAATAAATAAAAATAATTTAAAAAAAGAACATAAATTTAAAAATAAATATTCTAATATAGAAAATACGTCATTTAAGTAGTCAAGTGGTTGAGTGTGGGACAAAGCCTGCCTTCAGTTAATAAACATCAGTATCCATCAACAGTTGTGGGTAGGGCTTGTGAAATACTAACCAAAACAAAGAACCCATCTTAACGATATTCTTGTCCATCAAAATCGTCTATAGAATTTTAGTCTGCTTTATCATGCCTCAAAGTGTAATATAAAGAAAAAGCTTTGCTTTCAGTGCTTGTAATCCACTCACTTCAAGCCCAGGAGGCGCTGTTTCAGCTCCACACTTGCACTCTGTCAGCGACAGGGTCTTTTTCAGTGGCTTTCTCACGGCTGCATACTGGGCAGTGCACTGCTCTTCTGTTGCAGGAGGGGTCTTACTGGAGAGGTCTGTCGGGAATGAATTCAGGACAGCTGGACCGATGGCCACGGACAGTTTTGTCTGCTCCTCTTGATCTATTGCTTTTCCATCCCTCTCTTCTTCCTCGTCTTGCACCCTGCACCTATTAATTTCTGCAAAACCCCCTTCAGGCTAGATAGCAAGAAAAATGACAGGATATGAAGTGAGATTACTAGCTCCCCTTCTGTATTAAAAATCAGAAGGGAATTAGCTCGGGAAAACTGTCCATGCACCTGCACGCAAGGTACTGTCAACGTCTCATTAAAAGGCCCCACGGGATTATGGGTATAGTAGCTGATTAGGTCATCCAGGCTTCTATGATGGCTGGGTTCTCCAGCAATTAAATATACAGTCCCCGATGATCCATACTCCTCCTCTTCAATTATGAAATGACGACACCGGTCTTCTCCTCTGGGGTTTTAATAAAGTTGTTATTTAGTGAGGGAGGGAGATTAGAGATGTTGCAAATACATACAGTGACACCACAATGAAGTCGAACACACATAGCCTAGTTATCATTGCATCTGTAGTATTGTACTGATATAATAGTATTTTAAGATGAACAGAAGCAGTTTTATGTTTAGCTTTTAAATAAAAATAGCTTGTGAGGTTTTACGAAAAAGTACTGAAATGAATGAATGCTAATCGTTGTACTGTATTTTTAAGAATGACACTAGTGTGTTCAAAATAGCGTACCTGTAAGACAGCACAAAGCCAATCTTTGACTCGCTGAGCCTCAACAGGAAACAGCCTTGTGGCTTATCCTGCAGCAGCTGTTCTGCTTCCCTGAGAGAGAGAGAGATGTGAGCCGAATAGTATGCATCTGACACTGTTTCACATCTGTGTTTGTGCACCATCGCCTGCGCACCTGTTTTTCTGTTATGTTTTTGGAAGAATATTTAGATGTGACTGTAACCTGCGTGTAGCGAAACCGTGGAGCCAGCGAGGAAGAGGCAGTCCGGGCCTGTGCAGTCGAGGCAGCTGCGTTCTTTCAAACCACAGCAGAGTGTGAGCGCGCAGGGAAGGAGTCAGGGCCTCCAGGGGCCTCAGGGGACCCAGAACCAGAGCGGGATCGATCCGCTTCACTGTGGTCTTTAACAGATGATGTTTAAATACAGTTAACAGTAAAAAAATATTTTAAATGAACTTCAAAAATCAGCTTGACATGATTTTGAAATGATGTCTTCAGAAGCCCCACAATGTAAAAAAAAAAAAAAACAGTACAATGCACGGTAAAAAAACGGCAGCTGTGGTTTCCCGGAATGTGACCGTAAAAAATACGATAACAACGTTTTAGGTTTTAAGTTAAATTTACAGTTAAATACCGTAATTTCATTAACTGATATAATGTTAATATACCAAGATATTAAAGTACTGTAATCTGTTTAGTATCTCTGAAACACACTGATAAACACCAAATGCAGTGATGATGAGAAAGTCACATGATGAACCAAAGCCCATCACAAGCAGCTTTTAAATATGAAGATATATAGAAGGAGCTCAGAGTCATTCACACAAACATTAATTAAGTTAATAATAATTTTTGACAGTGCAGCAAGATGTGCAAATAATATTTAGAGGGCAGGTCAGTGTGGTTAAAGACACTAAACGTCTCATGAAATCTATCCAGCTGCTCTCTCACTGAGTATTTGAGAATGCTTTAAACTATTGTACATTATAAATTTCACCTAGAAACAAAAGCCTCTGACCAGCCTGCGATTTCTTTGCATCAAAGGGCTATTTAGAACAGCTGAATGTAATGTAGCTAATGTAGAACAGCTGAACCGCTGATAGAAGTGTTTTTGTTTTGAAGAAATATAGGCTATATAGAAATTTTTCATATTTATTGCTTGACAGATTCACCTCATTTTCCTTCTGCTGGCCCTGGTTTAATTCCTCTGTCTCTGGTGCTGTGGGACGACACTTGATGCTCCGCCGGGGCTTTATGGGAGGTTTCTTGGTCGTGGGATTGTTCTCTGGAGCTACAGATGGACGAGGCTTTGGTCTCGGGTAATGGGAAGGAATAGCCCCCAGTCGCTCTTCTCTCTGCTGAGATTCAGCATCTGTACAGAAACCCAATCGATTCTGAATTTGTTTAAGCAGGCAGTTTTGGAAAAGTCGTCCACAGTAAATGAAAGACGGATGTGAACAACATTTAATTTGTTAAAATGGTTCACTTAATAGTGCCTTTAACCTCCAGTCTAACTCTTAACTGCCTTTTACGTGTATTTATCTTTAAATGCATGCATATATTAAATATGAACTTGTTAGTATCGAAATATAAATATAGATGGCAGTGTGCAAAATTGAGAGGTTGAGACACAGCTAGAATCAAACAAATACAGTCAGGCTCAAAATAACCCTGAACGGAAATGTCACGTTCACTACAAGCACGCCAGAATCACAGAATATTCTAGATATCAAACAAGCAACAAAACGGCGATATCAGAAATATTAAATGTTCTGTGTGACTCTAATTCTGCAGAAGGATTATGGTGTAGCCATGCAGAATCAGTTCATATGTCTTAGCATTATAATAATATACTAGTAGAATATCATTGTCATTTTATACTTCACAAATTCTAGTCAACTTCTGTATTTTTAAACTAACTCTTAATTCTATTGTAGATTGCCTGTAGTCTATTTTAACACATTAAAACTAAATAAGTACAGCCTGAGCACCACCAGCTTCATTCTGACAGTAACCCGAAGACATATATTTACCTAATTAAATACGTGTTTAAAAGCTTTCAACATTTAAATAATTACAGACATTTAAAGATTTTAAAAGAAAGTGTTTCCAGGCGTCAGTGTGCCATCAGAAGAAGCAAGAACAACTCGTAGCTTGAGTTTTGTTATTTCTTGTAATGGTTAAAAAAATGATGATGTAAGTTCAGGAGCAGTTGTAAAATAGCTGACCTTTAATCCTTTGGTAGTCAAAGTCCATTCTCAAGTGCAGGGTGTAAAAAGCGACCTCTTCCTATCTGTTGTTGAGTGTTTCTGCTTCATCCTGTTTAAATGCATGTGCGAGGGCGAGAGAAAGCGAGCGGAAAAGGTCACAGGCAAAGAGCTGATTGTGATTGTGTGCAGATTTCATTTTCAAACTTCTTGAGAAACGGTTAACTGACGTACTAAAGCTCTAATAAACGATCTGACAGTGTGCTTTTGAAAAGTTGCCATGCGCTGGAAGCCAAAGTGCTGGTAGAAAAATTCAGAAAACAATTACAAAGAAACAGAAAGTAACACACTGGATTAAACGTGAAATACTGTAATGTTACTGTCTTTTAAAACATACTCAACTAATTGCTTTGAAATGTATTTTTTAACAGCGCGACACAGTTTATGTTTTTTAATCATTCAGTACATAATTATGATATAAGAAAAGCTTTGAAAATATAGATTTCTTAACAGATTATTACATTCAAAATATACATCCAAAAATGATATGTATAAGTGGAGGACTTTTCAATCACGTTACTGCAGTTTGTGGGTGTTTCTGTGGATTTTATTTTAAGTTGTCTATAAAACAAAACCCATGTTGTTTAAAACTGTCTGTAGGATGTTTCCTTCTTCAGCACAAACTGTGAACATGGAAATTTATACCTGTGTGTGCTGTATGCACATATCTTTTTCTATCTTTGTTTATGTTCGAGCACAGTGAGTGTGTTTTTAGGGTGAGACAGAGAGAGAGTGAGGTCATGCGCGTGCATGTGCGTGCGTGTGTGTGTGTGTGTGTGTGTGTGTGTGAGAGAGAGAGAGACAGAAGAGGCAGTTGTGTCACGTGACTTGCTCACCACACAGGATGAGAAAGAACGACCACAATGAAGATGAAGAAAAAAGAAAGAGATGACAAAAGAAGTGTACAAACGTTAAGCAGAATACTCTGCCCAGTCACCACAAGCTGTTCTTTACATTTGCCAAAAAGCCACATTCCTTTACACTGTGAAAACGATTTCTTTCTTTTTTCTGTTTTTCTTTTAGGCCTATATTATTTTAATTTTTATCTTAAGTTCAAAATAATTCTCAAAGTAATTCTTCTCTAACAGCATTTTTTATTTTGTTCGTGAATCTGACAGTTACAGGACACATCCACTAGATGGCGCAAGAAGTGTACATTACCTCGACAATGCATTGGACACTAGCAACGAACAATAGTCATGCAAAAGTCATGCCAAATTATATACATCGGTTATATTCAACATGACTTTCATGTGCATTATTACATCCTAATCTGATTCAAAACGTATGCTTCGAAAATGTGTTGGTGAAATAAGAACAGCTGTCCAGCTATTAGATCTGAGCTGAGTCCACTTTAATTCTTGCCTGCAATATTACAATCACCTGAATCTCTAATAATTGTTGCTTTTGCTTCAACGCATAAATAGAAAACAAAAAAAAGATCAATTCAACCTCAATCTCTCATCAGTGAATTCCAGAGGTTTGTGGAGCTGCAGACAGAGTTACCTATGATACATCCACCCCCGTGTTTCATGAGGTGTGTTGTGGCAAGCTGTTTTTACATTTGGTACTTAAAGGAACACTCCACTTTTTTTGGAAATAGGCTCATTTTCCAACATCCCTAGAGTAATACAGATGTGTTTTTCAGTTTTTGAATCCATTCAGCCGATCGCCGGGTCTGGTGGTCCCAAAATTAGCATAGCTTAGCATAAATCATTGAATCCGATTAGACCATTAGCATCGCACAAAAAAACGAGTTTCAATATTTTTACATTTATTTAAAACTTGACTCTTCTGTAGTTTCACCGTGTACTGAGACTGGTGGAAAATGCAAAGAAAAGCGATTTTCTAGGCGATTGACTAGGAACTGTACTCTCTTTCCGGCGTAATTATCAAGGAATTTTGAGTGAAGCAGGGGCAATGATATTACGCAGCGGAATGAGAGTACAGTTCCTAGTCATATCAGCCTAGAAAATCACAACTTAGTACATGATGCAACTACAGAAGAGTCAAGTTTTAAATAGGTTTAAATAAATCTAAAAATATTGGTGTAATGGTCTAATCGGATTCAATGATTTATGCTAAGCTATGCTAATTTCGGGACCACCAGACCCGGCGATCGGCTGAATGGATTCAAAAACTGTAAAACACATCTGTATTACTCTGGGGATGTTGGAAAATGAGCCTATTTCCAAAAAAAGTGGAGTGTTCCTTTAAAACTCACTGGTGTATGTTTGTGTATGTATATTTTTAATTACCTGTAAACAATGCAGTGGCAATAAATATATAGTTGAATCTTACTAACGGCTTGTTTCCTCTGGTGAGATAAATAATGATGACTTCACATGACTTGACTATTACTATTCATGAAATGGTACTACTTTACTTTTTTAAAGTGTTTCTGTTTCTGGGAGTAAATAGTTTTGTAGTACAAACTGATTTACATTTCCAGTTTCCTATTTGTTAGAAGCTGATCATTACTCCTCTTCTATAGTCAATATTATAGAGGTGATGAGAAAACTTTTCAGTTTTAGTAAATGCTATACTATATTCTTGTAAATTCCACAAGTGTTTATGGATATTCCAGTTATTCTCTTGCAGCATGTATTTCAATTTCTGATACCCATTCCAGTTTTCATAGTACATAGTACTACAGTTTATTTAGATACTTGTGACTCTTAACTATCTATTTACAGTAGCCTGCTGGTACCTTTATAAAGACATTATCTTTTCCAAAAGACCTATTAATAGACCTATTCCGGGCAGGTTGTTAAAGAATATGCTAGTACTACTACCTAACGATTAGATACTACTAGTAAATAAATCATTCCTGTTATACAGTGACTTTTCTGTCTCTATAATGTATGGACTCATATTTTATTAAAATGTGTCACATATTTATAAGAAATTGCTGAAATTATATATATATGAGGTCTAATGTATCATCAAATTATAAAAATATCAAAATATTTTTAATTGATGTTATGCACTAGGCTAAACTTCATCTACTCATACATATAAGTAAATTTATTTTTGTACAATTTTCTTAATTTACCATGACCCTAAACTAATTTTCCACCCTGTTAGGATGAACTTCCTCATCTTCCAAAATATACTACAATTCCACTGAGATCATTTTCGAGAAGTGATACTGTTTTTTTTTTCAGCTGTAATTTAACTGTTCAAATGTAGGTAAATGTCACCTTTCATTCATACCTTTTTAAGTTTTTGAAATGTTTTCCTGCTTGTCACACTCTTAAAGTTCCACCCTGTTAGGCTATATTATGGAGAATGTTTGTCCGATCAAAACAAAAAACTTATCTGACATAGTTATACACATTACTGTATGTTCGTCTGTAGAAGATTAGAGAGCTAAATGTTGTTCACTCAAAAAAAAAAAAAAACTACAGCTAATTTAGCTCAAAATTTTCCACCCTGTTAGGTTTTATAGACTGTGGAATGTGAAACTAATAGGGTGGACATTGTAATAGAATACCGAGTTTGGCCAGTAAGTGTTCAATACATTTAAACATAAAAACGTAATTTATTGTACGAAACCTTTGAAGCCAAAATGTTACTCGATCCCAGGAATGACCCAAATACATTCTGATGCCACAGTTGTTTTCCGAGTTCGTGTATTGATTGCGTAATAAGAATCTTGAGAAGTTAGCAAAAACAGTTAGTGTAGAGGAGTAGTGTTAAAATGGCCTGCCACATGCGGGCACTGCACTGACATGGTCAACATGAGCGTTTCCTCATTTCAGTACTAGCGCGTCCGCAGCGAGCGGAGCTCCGGAGGAAATACCGTCCGACAAACAGACACGACGCGGCTTCGTGACGGATTTCTGCCAGGTACGTCTCATTATTCAACCGATTCTTCAGGTTACAGGGGATTTGACATAGGCTCTTCTGTATGAAAGCCAAGGGGATAAGAGAAAATAAATTGTGACCCTATGTCGCAGTGCGTGATAGAAGTTACTACTACAAGGAAATGTACACTAATTTAATCGTTGCATCGTGGTCGTGACACTTCGGGGTTTCCTAGGTGCGGAGCGCAGTACACGCGCAGTGGAATATTGAACAGACACGACGCGCAAGAATGAGACGCAGACAAGTTTCCACACGCAGGTTTCAGTCGCGTTCTGCACAGAGTCGACAGGAGACGTTCGATGTGGTTATTACGTTTTTATTCACGTGAAATGTTCAGTTATTGTCAGACCCGAGCAAAAAGACACAAAAGCGAAAACTGGCTGTTTGAACGTTCACTTTTATTCACATCAGATTTCTCAAGACCCGATGCAATGTAAAAAGAAAAAAAAACCTTGTGCGAGTTTCAAAACTGGCAGCTGACAGCCACAGACTTCATTAATGAAATAGCCAAGAAACACAGATTGTTGCATAACTAGTGGTGTGTGTCAGAAACCTCCCAGACCCGGAGGGTAAACATAGACCCGATCATTCTTCTAGATTTAGGGTTTTTCACAAAAACAAGAAATGCAACTTTCCTAGTCCGTATTTGCTTTAGAGCGCATAGATTTAGCTGAAAGCTGCATTAGAAAGCAGTAGGCGTTACTGACCGCCTGTGAAGGTTTTTCCTCACATTGTAAAACAAGTTGTCAGGTAACCTAACATGTGATGTATATGATAACATCTGATTATTTTATTCAAGTCAGACTTGTATTTTAACATTACTCACTCAGCCTTCGGCTTATATTGGGATTAAAAGTTAAATCAAGTAGAAATTTATTTGCACATTACCATTTTTGGACATTAAGGGATATTGTATGTCATTATAGCTACTACACACTGTTCTTGTACGCGCGCACGCGCATTGAAGTTTAAATATCGGGTTTTAAAAGTGCACATATATGCCTAGTCCATTCTTAGACATTACTTCCCCCTGTTTGTTTTTCCTGTATCTGTATCTTTGGAACTTTGATCTTAATCAGGGATGTAATTATTATTTTGGGCGTTTTATGGCTGGAGATCTGATCTTAGATTCAGCAGGAAGTTTTCAGGTTTTGGAATGGCTCTTTAAGTTCTTTCTTTGATCTTGTGCAAAAGGGAATGAAAGCAAGCTCACGCTCAAATTTCAGACCTCGCTCACTTCAGCCCGCACACACACTCACACATCTGACTCAGCTGAGTTTACAACATAAAGTAGCTAACATGAGGTGATGGAAGATACAGTAGATGTACTTTTTTTAAGCTAAATTGTTGCGCAATGCAGCGATGATGCAAAAATGACACTCACTGATGAGCAAAGTTTTACTGGATATGTGTAATTTGACGCAGCTGAGGGACTCTTGCATCAGTGAAGTAAAAGGTAGGTTTTGTGAAGTCTATTGTACTGCTCTGGGGGGTTTTTCCTGGTATGTTACTGTAGGAAGCTGAAGTGAGATGGGTGGGGTGGTATCTTGGAAAAGAACACATGCAGGCTTTCAATCTCTGTTCCCTCTAAACACAGTTGATGTGCACTTTAAACAACGTGTGCTCTAAACACTTGAATGTCCAGTGTGCTCAGTCTTTATCATCTCAGAGTAAAGCAGATGGATTCTATAGCACCAGATATGTGTGTGTGTGTGGCGCACATGTCTTCTAGATACAGTTCCTTGATTGTATCTGTGTTATGTAAAATAACTTTTTTTTTTTCCCAAAAGGTACTCCCTGGGTCCCTTGTTTGTTTTTCCTCTTTCTGCTTCTAAGCTCTGATTGGCTGTCTGGCTGTTCCAGACTAGGATGAAAAGTATTCAAATCAGATAAACTGCCATTCGCAGCTGCGCTCACGTTCCATATTTCACAGCACATTTACGTTATTTACATTGATTGCAATGCAGCGTGAAATAATCCACCTTCAATATCACACCATATAGATTTACACCGCACATTTTCTCCTCTGAAATGGATAAATGATAGATTATATGGGGCGACAGGCAGACAGAAATGCAAAAACAAGACCTTGTTTGTCTTTTCACTCTTTCTCCTCCCAACTCCTCCTCATTCATTTTCTCATTTCTTCCACCCATAGTGACAAACTGTGTAAGCTATTGAAATCTAATTACACCACAGCTCAGTGTGGGGAATGGACTCATTATTTAGGAATGCATTAATATAATCACTGAAGTGTCACTGAGGTCCGGGCAGCGCTCCACACCATGTTCATGCTCTATGTTGCACATTGTGACCCAATGGTTTGTCCACACTTGGCTGATCTTTAAAGGGCTGTCTTATTTACATCTGTTTGAATTGCTAGAGCATTTAGTGCAGCGTTCTTTCTCATGTATGAAGCTCTGGCGTATCAGATGGGTTTGGGTTCCAGATGTTTCCCCCTCTGGGGACTCGTAAATGATTTCCAGATATCTGTCTTTTTTTTCCCAGCTAGTATAGTTGTGCTGTCAGAGCAGTCTTTAGAGTCATGAAATGTTTATTGAATGTAAATGATTATGCAAGTTTAGTTAAATACTGAAAGAAATGTTTTTCATTGTTTGGAGAAATAGGTCACTTACCACCATCCTGTGCTTTATAGGTGTGGACCTAATGTTAAGTCCGGTATGAGCACTATACAGTAGCCCTCAGCTTCCCTTTGGACACTGAAGAGACAGAGACAGCAGCATGGCTGTCTTCAAGCTGGATAATGTTGAAGACCTTTATGAGATTGGAAATGTTTTGGGAAGGTAAAGATATGCACAGCTGTTTATTGTCTGTCTTATTCTCTTATTTTTAAAATTATTAATAATAATTAATTCATAATTAAATATTTATTGAGAAACTGAACATACTACAATGATTTGGATCATGTCGCACTAAAAACGGTAACACTTTACAATAAGGTTCATTAGTTAACAACTTCAGTTGATATGAAGTAAGAATGAACAACAATTCTGCAGCATTTATTAATTTTAGTTCATGCAAATTTCAATAAAATAACACATCCTTAATTAAAAGAAATATTCTTATTAAATGCTTTGTTCTTTACATAGTTGAATGTGCTGACAACAAAACCACACAAAAATGAATCAAATTAAATCTAATTTATTAACCCATGGAGGTCTGGATTTGGAGTCACACTCAAAATTGAAGTGGAAAAACACACTACAGACTGATCCAACTTTGATGTGATGTCCTTATAACAAGTCAAAATGAGGCTCAGTACCCAAGGCCAACCAAAACGGCATATGCTCTCACAAGGGGTCTGAGGATCTCATCTCGGTACCTAATGGCAGTGGGGCTACCTCTGGTGAGCATATGGAGGGCTGTGCGGTCCTCCAAAGAAATGCCACCCCACACCAATATTGGCCCACTGCCAAACCGCTCATGCTGGAGGATGTTGCAGGCAGCAGAAGGTTCTCAGTGTGCACCTGCTTTCATCTGTGAAGAGCACAGGAGCCAGTGGAGAATTTGCCAATCTTGGTGTTCTCTGGCAAATTTGTGGCCTGCTGGAGGTCATTTTGCAGGGCTCTGGCAGTGCTCCACCTGTTCCTCCATGCACAAAGGTGCTGCTGCTGGGTTGTTGTCCTCCTACAGCCCCTTCCACGTCTCATAATGTCCTGGCCTGTCTCCTGGCAGCGCCTCCATGCTCATACCTTCTTGCCACAGCTCACATTGATGGGCCATCCTGTATGAGCTGCCACTTGTGTGCATTGTAGACTACCTCTCATGCTACCACTAGAGTGAAACCACCGCCTGCATTCAGAAGTGACCAAAACACAAGAACTGAGAAGTGGTCTGTGGTCAGCACCTGCAGAAGCACTCCTTTATTGGGGGTGTCGTGCTAATTGCTTATGATTTCCACTTGTTATCTATTCCATTCACACAACAGCATGTGAAACTGATCGTCAATCAGTGTTGCTTCCTAAGTTTGATTTCACAGAAGTGTGATTGACCTTAAGGTTACATTGTGTTCTTTAAGTGTAAGTGTTTGAGCAATGTATATATATATTTAGAGAGAGGTTGTGTATACCAAAATATTAACCTTAAATACTACACTCAACAAAAATATAAACGCAACACCTTTCTTTCTGCTCTGATTTTTCATGAGATGGACTTAAAGATCTAAAATTCATTCCAGATACACAATATTACCATTTCTCTC
>JAUYWG010000056.1:15862725-15875064 GCA_034779775.1 Enteromius afrohamiltoni
GAGCAACAGATCTGGTTGACATTCCTGCTGTCAGCATGCCAACTGCACGCTCCCTCAATGCTTGTGGCATCTGTGGCGTTTTGCTGTGAGACAAAACTGCACATTCCAGGGTGGCCTTTTTGTGGTAATATTGTGTATCTGGAATGAATTTTAGATCTTTAAGTCCATCTCATGAAGAATCGGAGCAGAAACAAAGGTGTTGCGTTTATATTTTTGTTGATATGTGTATATAACATAACAATAATATGATCATTTTCATATACATTGGTATTCAAATGTTATTTTAAAATTACCTTTAAAAATATCCATCTTGTAAAAGTTTAAACACAAAATAAAATGTAAAATGTGGATCTATTGCTTGGTTATTCCATTAAAATGAAAAGAAAAATGTAGCTGTATACAAACTGAGGCATAAAGGAACAGTCAATGAAATAAAGTGAGAACAAATTTCGGTGTGGCGTTTTGGAGCATCGCGACAGAGACTCTTCTCTCGTGTGTGTTTAAATAGACGGGTAAGCAACGTTCAGCGCTCCCACATTGCGTCAGTGAACTTCGCCTAATAAAAATAATTTACAGTGCCATATATACAACATTTTTACTACGCACATTATAAAGTAGGTCCACTATACTTTCGTTGTACTCTATATATGATTATCGGTTTTTACTCTTTTTAGGAAAACTAATTCTTATCTTAACAAATGTCTCCGTTCACTCTGTCTTCTGCCGTCCTAGTGGTCACTTTGGGCAAGTGCGCGAAGTTCGGGAACGAGCCACTGGTGTTCTGTGGGCGGGGAAGTTCCTGAAGTTGAAGAAAGGCGCAGGAAGCAGGCTGGGCCTGGAGAGGAAGAGTGTGGAGAGGGAGGTGGAGATACTACAGGGCCTTCAGCATCAAAACATCATGGCTCTCAAAGATGTTTTCGAGAGCAGGGCCGAGGTGGTCCTCATCATTGAGCTGTGAGTATGCGTTTGTTTGTTTTGAAATGCTTAAAAATATAAACAACACACGTACATTCTTCTTTTTTTGTGGGTCTTATCTTGTTTGAATGTAGAATAAAGGGTGGCGAGCTCTTTGATTTCATCGCTGAGAAAGAAAACCTCACAGAGACGGAAGCCATTGAGTTCATGAAGCAGATCCTAGAAGGTGTCAGCTACATGCACCAGAAAAACGTCGCCCATTTTGACCTGAAGGTATGTGCGAAGCTAAGCTCCATCTAAGTCAGAAAACCAAACCCATCCACCACAGGCAGTTTCAGATGACCTACGAAAGTTAATTTTGACTCTGTGTAGTGAACCTGTCACTTCCTATAAAGATTTCTAAATGGTAACGAGGAAGTAGACAGTGTACCTTTCTCACACAAGCTGTCACCTCTGACCAGAATGAATGTGACACTATTTTTTTGTGTGATCACAACCCTTAAATCCACTACGTTTATTTAAATATCTTCTGTATTTTTCTGTCAACAAGCATTTCGCTGACCTAAAAACCTGTGCACAGGTGAAATACACCTTGGTTAAAAAATGCACAACCTAATAAACTAAACCCATAATTTACAATAAAAATAAATACATTTGTGTCGTGTGTACAGCAAAAGACATGTTCTTATCCTCCTCCTTGTTCTTCAGCCGGAAAACATCATGCTGTCGGACAAACACGCTCCCAGCCCTGACATCAAGATCATTGATTTCGGCATGGCTCATCGCTTCGTTCAAGGAGAAGAGTACAAGAGTTTAGGTGGAACGCCTCAGTATATTGGTGAGTGCTTCCGTCTGTGTGGTTTTGAGTTCAAGTCAATCTGTTCATTTAAAAGCCACAAAGCTACATAAATAAAAAACCTGAATGCTCTACTATTGAGGCAGGAAACGTACACCGTTTATTTATGATGCCGTTATTGCCCTGAAGTTCATGAGCTTTCTGGTCCCGCATAAACAACGGAACACGTTCAAGGCCCAGAAGGACATCCTTAAAAATAGCCCATGTGACCAATATTTTATGAAGCTATGAGAATGCTTTACTGTGCATGAAGAAGACTAAAATAACAGCTTCATGCAACAATTGTACATAAAGTAGTTGTTGGTGTTGAGCCACCGCTGTCACATTGATCAATGTTCTCACTACCTTCCTGGGTCTTGAACATGTCAGAAAGCTCTCAGACTTCATTTAAATATCTAAAGATGAACAAAGTTCTTATGGGCTGGCTTTTCGTTTTTAAAGTGAACTAACCTGTTAATGTTCGTTGATGTTGGTAACAACCCTCCGTACTCAAGGGGGCGATAGAGTTACCTTCAAATTCCTGCTCTGTTAAACCGGTTTTGTTATTATTTAAGCTGCAAACAATAAATATGTCGACAGTTGAGTGTGCACTTTTATATTTACTGACTGATATTAATAGTGCCTGCATTTACAGACCTGTGTACAGTATGTTTTGTGAAGTGTGTGTGTGTTCATGTTGAGTTTGCGTCCGCTCGAGTGTGTGTTTGTCTCTACACCTGCTTCTGTTTCTGCACGCATTATGTTCCTGCCTTTGGCAATATGCACAGTTTTTTATTTCTAGCTGTCTCCATGGAGACTAACCTCAGATGAAATGGCAGAGCTGTGTAAGTTCAGCTGAAAATTGAGTGGACAGGAGCAGAAATATCTGTCGTGAGATCACACATGTAAAGTCACTGCTGAAATGTCCTTGAGTCATTTAACATCTCATCAATTCCTTAAACCCAAAGGAAACATGGTGAAATGTGACACAGACGCACACTATCTGACTACACTTATCAGTGTGCTTTTAAATACTGACCTTGGCAGATGGCAGATGTATGGATATTCTGTCTGTGTGGCCTGAAACGGTGTACTTCTGACCATTACCCCAGCTAACAGGGAACGTTCTAATTGTGTTTTTAGTGGAACGTTTTAAAAACGTTAGCTTTAGAAACATTACATTTGCGTTGTTAATGGAACGTTCTAGAAACGTTAGGTTAAAAACGATATCTTTGTGTTGTTGGTGGAACATTTTAATGTTTTAACTAACGTTCTTAGAACATTAATATAACAAGAGACTAAAAGCGTTCTACATGGACGTTTTAAACGTATTAAGAACGTTCAAACAGTGATGTTTTTTTACCAATTTAATGGTGACGTTATGGGAATGTTTTTATGCCGAAAATTGTTAGCCTGGACCAATAGCGATCATTTTTTAATGCAAGACGGAATAGGTTTTAATTATGATTTTAGACAAGCTAGTAAATAATCAAATGTTTTGAACAGTAAAAGTATACATAATATAAATATTCAATTATACATTCTAACAATATATTCAATAAAATAATGCCATTTTAAAATGATAATAGCAAACATTTTATTTTTGTAATAGATGCGAATAAGTTACTAATATTTCCTATAAATTATTAAGATATAAAAAGCTTAAAATATAAACTATTTCAGAGAAATTTATATCTGTACCCTGCTGAATAAATATAAATGTACAGAGAAAACTGGGATTTCTCCAGAAGTAGTGTGCTACTTGATATGAAGCAGACCCTCGTGTTTAAAGTGACTAGTACTTAACTTATCATGAGGACGTCCTTTGTGGACAACAAGAGCTCCAGTGTTTTTCTAAGCACATCTGGTGATTGGCTGAACTGTGTTTTCAGTATGGCTCCACATTCCGAGTCAGCCCCAGTTTTGGATGAACCTTTTTAGCTGCCAAAATAAAACACATTTTCCTTTTATATTTCCCTCCTAGTTAACCCCCCAAAAATGTGATTTCCTCATATCCCTCATATTGTTCTATTGTTCCAAACATTTGTGTTCAAAAGTCATGAGGGTTGCGAATAAGTCACGAAAGCATTTTTGTTTTTTTGTTTGTATGGTTTCCAGTCACGTAAAGGACTGGAGATAAACAGCAGATGCCTTCAAAAAATATTTTTTTAATTAAATAAATAAATAATGTTTATAAACAAATTTTGGGAGAAGCACGCCAAACACGCTTATTCTAGTCGATTATTAATGTGGAAGTGTGAACTTGTGAAATGTAAAATGTACATTTCTTTACATAAATGCAAACCTTAGGAATTATATTTTGGAATTATGTATTAATTTTAATAAATAGATTTTTAAATAATATATATATATGTATATATATGTATTTTTTTAAACCAAATATTTAGTGCTGTCAAATGATTATTCGCAATTAGTCGCATTCAAAACCTTTTTTTTTTTTTTACATAATATATGTGTATGTATTGCTTTTATTATTTAGATATAAAGTCTAATTTGTAATTTTGTAGATATAAAGTCTATTTTTTTTTACATGTTTATATGTATTTACATGTATATATTTATAATATATAATTTATATAAATATATTTAATAATTCTATAATTATGTAAACGATACATAATGTTTATTATTAATTAAATTCTAATTAATAAATAAATTTATTTTAAATGAAATTAATTAAATGAAGTTAATTAATATTCTATTTGTGTTAACAATACTTAATATTTTCACTTTTACAGGTTTTTTTGGTTCTTGTTAGTGTGGTCTGGAGGAGGACTGGAGATTAACAGGAGATGCCTTCATGTTTAGTTTATTTGCTAGTCGTCTACTGTAAACCATCTCCTGCTGGGTTTGTATCAAATCAAAGTGAAGCTTTGTTCGTATGAAACTCGCTGGGGATCTTCTGTGGTTCATGTAAGGGCAGAAACATGTGCTGCTGGTCTCCAATAATGCACTTAATGGTGTAATTCTGTCCCTTTGACTTCTCCAACTCTGGAGATAAAAGCTCTCTGATACGTTTGATTTAAGCAATAAAAGAAGTTGCAAATCAAAAAATGCGAAGAATTTCTGAGAGCCAACAGAAGAGTGTGAGGTATTTATTTTTACTTGACATAAGACTCTGTTTCTCTCCATCTGTTTCAGCTCCTGAGATTATCAACTACGAGCCTCTCGGTACAGCAGCAGATATGTGGTAAGTCTTACAAACACTCATACACACATGGAAACCAGTGTCGGAGAGCATAAGGGAGTTTACTGGCGTGATCAGACTTGATTTGCCGTTCTGCAGCATCCCCAGGTGCTCATTAAAGTGTGTGCATCTGTCTCAGCGTGTATAACATACTGTGCAAAGGTTTTAGGCAGGTGTGAAAAAATGCTGTACACAAAGAATGCTTTCAGAAATATTAATGATTGTTAAAAAAAAAGAGAAATCTAAATCAAATCAATATTTGGTGTTACTACCTTTTGCCTTCAAACCAGCATCAGTTCTTATAGGTACGCTTGCACAGAGTCAGCCATTTCTGGAAAAAGCCAAACTCTGATACCAAGGTGAGGTTGTGAAAGACAGTTTCATGATTGAGCACAGCAACAAGACGCAAGGTAGTTGTACTGCGTCTCTCCCAGACACAGATTTCACAGCAGACTGGGGCTTTAAGATGTGCTGTTTAAGCTCTTTTGAAGAAGCACAAAGAAACCAGTGCTCGGTCAAGGAAACTTCATCTACTGTCCAGAGACGCCTTGCCAGAGGTGGTCTTCATTGAGGAGTTGCAGCCAAAAAGCCATACCTCCGACGTGGGAGCAAGGCCAAGCGACTCAAGTATGCATGAAAACACAGAAACTGGGGTGCAGAAAAATGACAGCCATGATGTGAAATATTTGGCTGTAGCAGAAGGCATTTGTTCGTCGAAGGCTGGAGAGCGGTACAATCATGAGTGTCTTCAGGGGGAGCACGGTGGAGGTTCCTTGAATGTTTCGGGCTGCCTTTCTGCAGATGGAGTTGGAGATTTGGTCAGGATGAATGGTGTTCTCAATGCTGAGAAATACAGGCAGATACCTATCCATCACGCAGTACCATCAAACAGGCGTATGATTGGCCCCAAATTTATTCTGCAGCAGGACAGCCGAAGTCATTAAGAACTATCTTCAGAGCAAGAAGTACTGGAAGCGATGGCATGGCCCCCACAGAGCACTGATCTCAACATCATGGAGTGTGTCTGGGATTACGTGAAGAGGATATGAGAAAGCCTACATCCGCAGAAGATCTGTTGTTAGTTCTCCAAGACGTTTGGAGCCACCGAGCAGCCGAGTTCCTTCAAAAACTGTGTGCAAGTGGACCTAGAAGAATAGCAAAGGGTGGACACACCAAATATTGATTTGATTTAGATTTCTTTTTTGTTTGTTCAATGCATTTTCATGAAAATCAGTGTTTCACACCTGCCTAAAACGTTTGCACAGTATTTTGATTTCATAACATGCAGCTGAATACGGAAGCCAAATGCGAAACTTTGGCGAACTATTTTGGTTTTTGACAAAAAGCAGTATCTATCATCTGCTGCACCGGAGACCGCAACTCATGTCTGCTTGGCATAATGTTAGCATAACACATGTTCCTGAAGCCCAGCTGGTGCAGCATGGCACAAACACAGCAGAGGACATGGCTTCGTTGATGCACATGTGTTTTTTTGCTTTCAGTTGATGATGATTAATCGTGTTCTTGTTGTTTTTCAGGAGCATTGGTGTCATTACCTACATTCTGTAAGTAATCCTCCTTTCTTAATCATATGATAACACTCCTGACAGTCAAATCTGCAGACCAAAGCCTCTCTGTTAGACAGCTTTATAGGTCAGGTCCTGTGGGATGAGATCAGTCGTGTCAGAAGTGAAGTACACCAGATGTGGAGCAGATAACCTACAGACGGACTAGTAATAGCCTTTATCTTCACGCAGGGATTTTAATGATGCTGTGCATATTTTTTTAAGTGTTAACATTTTTCAAGGCTAGTCCTAGACTAAAACCGTTTCAAGTAAAAAAAAAAAACCTGCACGGACTGATCTTAAGATGTTTTTGTTTCAAGGCATGTTTATAAAACTTACTTAAATGTCATCAAATTAAAAGTGTGGCTTAGGCTTTGAAGCAGGGCCTTTTGCAGAGATTTAGCAGGAAGAATACGTGTGGAAACGCTGGTGTTTTTATGGAAGCTGTGAAAGCAAAGGCTTTTCTTAATGGTGTATATTTATGGCATTAGTTTGAGCGGCTTGTCACCGTTCCAAGGAGAAACAGACGAAGAGACGCTGAGGAACATCGTGGCAATGAACTATGAGTTTGAGCCTCACTACTTCAGCCAAACCAGCAACATGGCTAAAGATTTCATCCAGAAACTGCTAGTTAAAGACCAGAGGTAACAACAATCTGATTTTTTTTTTTTTTAGATTTTACGTCACAATAATATTTTTTCCCTGTATTTTTGATCAAATAAATGCAGCCTCGTTGAACATAAACATCTCATAAAAAAATCTTACGGTTTCCAAACTTTTGACTGGTAGTGTGTGTATATATATATATATATATACACACACACACACACACATATTTTACAATAACTGGGATCACAAATTAAATAGTTTCCCAAACTATGTGTTTTTATTATTTTTTTTAGAATATTTATTCCTTTTATTGTATACATTTCAATACATTAATAGATTTTTTAAAATATATTTTCATCAAATAGGAAAAGATTCCCATGCTGCTCTGCTTTGAGGGAATGGTGCAAGCTGTATTTTATCAATACGTTTATGCTATCATTGTGCATTTGTGTTTAGTGACAGAATGACCGCGGAGGATTGTCTCATTCACCCCTGGATTAAGGTGAGACGTGAGAACTCGTAGTAGACTTTTTTTTACTTTGATCATTCACTAACTGCTCTCTGCATCCATTTCTCTTTCAGCCTCTCAATAGAACTCAAATAGCCAAGAGGAACCGCTCGTCCATCAACATGAAGAACTTCAAGAAGTTCAATGCGAGGAGGAAATGGAAGGTCGGTGTTGGTGTGACCGCTGTGGGGTTTTTTTAAACATGGTCAGAGAAACCTGCTATTGGCTGGAGAGAGTGCAGACACTCCTCACCCACAAACCAACGTTCTCTGTCACTACCTGTGTGCCTCACTGCATGCTTTGTCTTTTATGTCTTTTGGTCTCTCTCAGTCATTCTGTGTGGTATTAATGAATGCTACATCAGCCTCCCTTTTTTATTTTTACCAGCAGCTGCTTTTATTAAAGCCATTTTTTCCGCTGTGATCTCACCGTCTCTTAAAGAGATATGTTATTTATTCCATTGCAAGAATTATTATTTTTTTCATGTGTCCAACACGGGACTCTAAAAAAGCAACAAAAATGACTCCACTGTTCCTTTAAGTGTCTGAACCGGCTGCTAACACTACTTCAGCGGACTCATACGACCCTTCTCTAAACTGTTAACTGCTAACAGAGCTGTTAGTAAAGAGAGACACCTGCTGTTCAGAAGAAACTGCGTCTTGATCCGCGTTTCTTCTGTCTGGATTCTGATCAATATTTAGTATGGATAGGCTATAACTATTACCAAACTAGTTGTTTTTCTCACCACACAGATGTCCTTTAACATGGTTTCAGCTTGTAATCGGTTTTGTCGAATGCAGTTACTGTGTAAGGCCCGCAGTCCGGAGCAGCAAGAGCTGGTAGGAATAAGACTCCTTCAAATGATTTCTGCTTAGTTCACTTTCAAATTAAAATCTCCAAGATGTTTATGTACATCTTCCTTCAGTCGAAGGAAGTGAACTAATCGTTTTAATCTTGTAAAAACCAACTTGATCTGTTTTATCCGAATCAGAGAGACTGTGAGAGCGATCAGGAGGACACCGGCACCAAACCCGCCTCTCTCTTACGCAGACGTCTTAGTAGCAGTTCATAAATCTCATCAGGAGAGGAAGTCACCAAGCACAAGCATCTCCCTGTAATGAAGCAGCGGCGCTCATTCAACCTGCAGGACTTTGTTCTGCCAGCAGGGGGATTCTTTCCCCATCCGAAGGCCTTGAACCTCAGTGCATGCACTCGCCCAACCACCAGCTGCGTAACCAGTTACAGAGGATGACCACATCTGATGGGGTCGATGGGGTCAGGAGATCATTGTGCTTTTCTATGCCAATATGCAAGCGTGTTCATAGAGTTCTACCTCTGAGAGAATGAGGCTGATGACAGGAGGGTCAGGTGTCTTGAAGGATTTTACTTAAACGAATAGGTTTTATTTTGTATACATGCTATATACACTACTGTTCAAAAGTTTGGGCAGGTTCAAAAGTGACAGTAATGAAAAATCTTTAGCATTTAGCCATTTCTTTCTACAAATATGCTGTTTTCAATATCGATGTTTAATGAGCAACGAATAAGCATATTCAAATCATTTCTGAAGGATTGTGTAAGGAATGCTGAAAGCTTAGAAAGATTATAACAACCCCAAAGTTTTTGAACGGTAGCGTTTAAATTAGCGCTGGGTAATGATTGATCACATCCAAAAATACATGTTTTTGTGTTCGTTATATGTGTGTATGTGTATGTAAATACACCCTAGTTAAAAACGAATGGATTTATCTCATACAAAGCAGAGCTCACATTTTCTCTGAACTTTATTTGGAGCATTACGTGTGCATAATTCTTATTAATAAGCCTAAAATGTGTTTAACGAGGGCTGTGTAATATTGCCCTTTAAAGTGTACCTAAAGTATACTCGAAATGGCTCCACTTTAGCAGAAATAGGTATACTAAACATGCGTTTAATTAGACTTCAGCACTTCTTCTGCACAATTAAAGTCCAAAATCAGTTTAGTAGACTAAAAGTATAATTGCATGGCATTTTATGAAGTACATAAATATGAAAATGTATCGTAGTATACTGAGCATGAAACAAATGTAATTAAAATACTTTTATTTCATATATATATATATATATATAAATTATACGAATATATATTGTCAATTTTATGTGTCTTTATGTATGCAACATTTTATAAATACAAAGTAAATATACACAGTACGCACACATATAAACAAAAACATTTATTTTGGATGTGATTGGATGGTTGTATTACCCAAGATTACCCAGGACTAGTTTAAATATTTTATTCAAGCCCCGTTTATACTCGGTACTAACATCAAGCTCAAATACATTCAGCAGCTTGTAATAGGAGTTCAAAGGATTGTTTCTCTCAGTATACGTCACTTAAAAATATTACTGTTTTTGTAAATGCAGATTATTTAGTAAGCAGTCTTTTGCGTTACACTACAAATGCGACATGGTCACATGCATGTCTGACTACCTCTGAATGTGGTTTGAGTCTGATTCAATCAGTCGAGACGGATCTTAACACCAGGTGTAAACGGGGTCATAGTTAATGTGCTTCAAGAAAACCAAATTCTTATGGGCTGAGTGCCTTAAAATATATATTTTCTCAACATGTTCTGTCCTAAATTAGACCAGCAGTGGCCAAATCTTACTCCCTTTAATGAGAGTCAACCAGTCGCCTTTTTCTCTGAGTAGTAGTGTAAGTTTAATATCAAGGCATCTTCATTATGATGTATACACAGCTGTTATAAATCGTGTTTGACATGTTAACTGCTTATTGACTGTGCTCATCAAGAGATTTCACGTGAGGAGCCTCTTTAAATGTACTTGAATGGTGTCATGCAGTGTTGAGCTTTATGAAACGCTGCTTGAATTATTCTAGACACTAATTGTTGCCTTTACTTTCAGAGTCTCGAGAATCTTTATTATATTAAACTACTCTTTCTTTCTTAGGGTACCGGTCTTCCTTGTAGATTTAAAATCACTGTTTAGTTTGAGAAGTCTTCCATCATCCACATTTTACCCTCCTACACTCTTGCCTGTAGAACTTGTAATGTGAATATCGCACAAATTCATATTATATATTGTTGTCATGATATATTTTGTATACTATACCTGACTTGCGAGAATGTTACTGTGTCTTCTGTTGTGTAACATTTGCCTGAGGGTGTAATTCCTGTAATATTATTTAGGCCTAATATCACAATTTCAAATATGTCAACAGACCACTGTTTTGTATCAGTACCATTTTATTTTTGAGTATTTCTATTTATGTTTTTTTAATTCAGCATGTCATTAGTGAGTGAGATTTTTTCTTATGCAGTATTTGTGTGTCTCGTTTGTGTATTTGTGAGCAACGATTTGGTGTGTGTTTGTTGATATTATTATCTTAGTTATTAAAAAGTTAAGCCATTTGGTGCATGCGGTTTTACAGTTTAATGTCTGTCTTTGGTTTGTTGGATACTGCTAGGTGTAAATTAAAAGCAGACTGTCTGAACAACTTTTCTGTAACACATAATCATTCTGGTTTACAATCATCATGCGAAGCCTGGAAATATATTAAAAAAATCTATTAATAAACTGACAAAACAATAACAATTATAATAATAAACTTTTGTTTAGTTCTTTCCAATTGTTTGACAAATAATGAAAATGCATAGGACATACATAAGCTTGATTCTGACTAATTACTATACATGACTCATTCTATAATCGCGGGTACATGTGGTGTCTGAAGTCTGTTACTGTCAAACTCTGTTACCAAGGTAGAGTAACAGTGCTGATAATAGTGTAACAGAATTGAGTTTTATTTTATGTTTTCCAAAAACTCCATAAATGCTAAGAACACATGATTAAAAGAGCTTTAAATAACCCAATGTGAGATCAGTAATAGATTCTGTTTTCCTTCTGATATTGTGGTAACAGGGTTGACCTTCTACGAAATAAGTTTTTAGATGAAAATATTTTCTCAGAGAGAGCTCAGATACTTTTCAGTGCTTCAGATCTTATCAGTGAGAGAAGGTGACATCATTTCCTGTAACTTACACATTTCTAAGATAATTCTATCAATTTAAAGACAAAATATGGTTTGGTAACAGAGTTGACACAAGATTTACGGACACACATTTTTCTAAGAAAAACTAATTTAAAATATTTTAATGTTGTATAATTAAGTAACTATTTGGGGCTTTCATAAATAAAATGAATAAAATATTGCCAAAAGTAAAGAATAAAATATTTTCATTGAACATTGATACATGAGTACAGTTGCAGCTGTGTAAGTAATGCAGTTACTTACACAGTAACTGCATTGGACAAAAAAAATACACTAATTAATTCAGACAAGAAGAAATCAGGACATTCAGCTATTTATTTATTTACACTTTTAAAAACATTATTCTGTTGTTATGGACATCTTGTAGTAAATAATAATGATAAATAAGGTAAAATAATAAACTAATTTAACCATTTGAAAAAAAGTAATGACTTTTATTTTTGTGTGGACACCAAATGTAAGCTCAATTACAGAATCACACACACACACACACACACACATGTGTGTGTATATATATTAGTGCTGTCAAATGATTAATCTCGATTAATCGCATCCAAAATAAAAGTATTTCTTTACATAGTATATTTGTATGTACTGTGTATATTTATTAAGTATATAAAAATACAAACACATGCATGTATATA
>JAUYWG010000056.1:15901486-15929533 GCA_034779775.1 Enteromius afrohamiltoni
TTTAAACAAACACTTTTATTTTGAATGTGATTAATAAAGATTGACAGCACTTGCAGAATATATATAATTAAAGTAATATGTATGGATTAATATAATAATGTTGTGTATATATAATAATGTAACTAGGGATGTAACAGTATCGGTACGGTAATACCTCGGTATGAATGGCACGGTATGGTATTTATTGAATCATTTACCTAAAAAACAAAACTAATTAAGAGGCTCAAAAAAAATGTCTTGTTTAGGGGAAAAATGTCACCAAGGGGGTCTGAAAAGTCACTAAATATAGCGGCAAAGTTGCTAAATTGGCAACACTGATCTTTAGCCGCCAAAACAGACCGCAAAGAGCTGGGCTGATGGGAATTGTAGTTCCCGCTACCTCCCGTTCGCTCCATTCGCCTGAGCAGACCTTTCTCAGAAGACCTATCGTTTTATCGAGTCATGCGTCCACGGTATTGTCAGAAAAAAAACTATATTGCCGTATTTACAATACCGTTACATCCCTACTACATACCAAATACTGAAAAATTATTACATGAAGGGGAAGAGATAAGCACAATGTAGGAAACTGTTTGCCAGGGAATTTGTTGCTCTGTTTTTGGTCCTTTTTTTCTATGAAATGATTACATATTTATCAGACAGTCTGTGTAGATGTGCTTCACCTAGAACGCTGTAAACTTTGGCCCTTTGTAACACTAAGAGCGGCCTACACGCGATTATGCAACCAGTGTGCACAACACACACACATTTATTACAGTAAACCTTCCACACTCACCCACACACACACACACGTACACAAAGTGCCGAACACACACTAAACTCTGTCAGACAGGAGAACCTCTTTACACATAAATGTAGTGTTCTTTCAATTTAGTCCATTATTTTGTAGGCATGTGTGTTATAGGTGGATAATAGCAATAAATTGTGGGTTGAGCATCTCAGTAAACGCACTCAAAGCTTTAGTGTGTCATTCACAGCGAACACACACTTGTGAGATATAGCTTCAGTCTCGAGGTGCTCACACTGCATGCGAAAGGCTTTCTCAAACAGTATCATTTTATTTTGTAAAATAATTGAAACTTTTACTCATCAAGGATGCACTAAATTGTGATCGTAAAGACAGTAACATTACATTTTGATTTTGATTTAGCACCATCAGATGTACTAAGTATGTCTTTAATTGGACTTCAGCACTACTGTAACTTACCAGTTTAGTACACTACAAGTACAATTGCATGGCATTTTATTAAGTGCATACATATGAAAAGGTATTTGTAGTGTACTGAGCATGAAATAAATCTAATTCAAGTACATTTATGTATATTTATTTTTCACTGGGGTAGAAAATAGTGTACAGTATTGTTTTTTTTTGTTTGTTTGTTTTTTTATATTACTAACCCTAAACCTTTTGAACAGTAATTTAAGTTTTAATTTTTCTGTTTTAGCTCTTAATTCTTTTATTTTAAGTTTGATCATTAAGTGACAGTAAATACTTGTGTGCATTGTAATGTTACAAAAATTCCAATTTTTGAACTGTCTATTCATCAGTAAATCTTAAATATATTCTATGCATGAATATCCTTTTTTACAAAAAAGATTGAACAGCACAACTGTTTTCAACATTGTTAATCATCATATGATGATTATATGGACCATATGGCACTGCAGACTGAAGTAATGATGCTTTGCCATCTCAGAAATATATACCATTGCAAACCATGATCCATGACACAGGATTAGGTGAAATTATTGATATATTATTAGTATCAGTTTTTACATTTTACCAGTTATATGCAAAAACAAATATTGCCCTTCACTATAGCCTCTTATAAATATTACAAGGACACTCTAATTTCCAGGCTTATTTGGACGAGTGTATGTATTTTTATATGAGTATTTCTATTGATATGTATGTGAATGTCTGTGTTTTAGGAGGTTTCACTGAGGATCTGACATTATTTAAATCTTTGTAATCAAATCGACGATAATTGCAGATAATAGAAATGAAGTGTCCCCCCAACTAAGCAAGGAACCAAAACTCCATCAGTGAAAAAATGAGAAAAAAAACCTTGATTTTAATCTAGATTTAAACTGACGAAGTGTGTCCGCCTCCCGAACAGTGTTAGGTAGACTGTCCAGAGTTTGGGGGTTAACTAGGCTAAATAAAAGCCAATTGCATTTGATTTTGAATACATTTACAGTACACATTCTAGATATTATTTCTATCAGGAAGCAATTTATTTCATCCCAATTATTTGGAATATCTCCAAAGCATCGGAATTGATGACTCAGTACAGTTTCAATTTTCCTAATTCTTTGCCTTAATTGTTTTCTTCTTTTCATGTTCCACAGATCTGCAGGACATTCCTGAAGAGAGTGAATCTGCTACAGACCCTCGGGACCGCGAGGCCTCGCACTGCTAATGTTTTTTTTCATTCTCGACCCAAGACTGGCCTGTTGTCTGACGGAACAGACTATAGACTCCATGAATATTCATTTCATTATATACAAACAGTATTTAGTTGTATCCAGTAATATCGCTTACAGCTTCTGTGTGGCCGTTTATGACATGTTAATATTCAACATGTCTTCCCCTCGGAATCCAATCATATGGCTTTTGACATCCACGAACCAATGAGGATATGCCAAAGCATCGTAATGGAGAGGGAATCCGGCAAACAGTGGGACTTGAAACATGGGATTCTTTAAGAAGAAACATTCTTTAAGAATCTTAAGATCGATCCAGCTCAAGGGTACCAGCAGAAACCATTAAAATTGATGTACTGTACGTGAAAAACTCATCACAATGCTTTGTACCAATTCTAAACATGCTGGAGCACGCAAAAGCAGAATAGAGCTTCTGTTTTGTTTAGTTTTTTTCTTTTAAGTGGAAATTGTCTGTGAGAGGTCATTGTATAAAAGGTTCTTTCTTGCTCTTTATTTTAAATGTATTTATTTTCCTTTATTTTAAATGGAAAGTTAAATTGTCTTAGCAGTTAGAAAGAAGCCATAACTTGAAATATACCTACATAATAAACTGGGACCAAAACTACTGGCTGTATACCAGAAAAAAACTATTTTCAGAGACTTGAGAGACTTGACTTGATTTTTTTTATGAAGGAATTATATTGCAGTTTATAGCAATATATATATATATATAAATATATTTACACCTATAGCAAAAAATAATTTAATAAACCCAGGAAGGTTATTATGATTGAGTATGATGATATTATTAATGGTTCCTCAGCCCACAGTGTGTGTTAACGGGGAATATTTTGTAAATATAAGATTTATTGACTAAAATAGACCAGATGGCCAAAATCTGCCAGTATCGGCGACAACATTTGATGTGTCTTACTACAGTTTTGCTTATGTTTCCATTTTTTGTTTAAGAATGTTTTCTTGCAGTTACTTGACTGTGTGCCAAAATTTGCTTGGCTGAATATTGCTGAATATTATGCTTTTATTTTAGTCAGTTTGACATTTCAGGAAGCATTGTCTTAGAACTTATAGTAGGATGATATTCATAGGATTTACAGAAGTCACACATCAAAATCTTTGTATGGAAGATAAATGACAGGATAAATGTCTGACAGTGTCCATAGAGTGCATCAGATATACTGAAGTGGATTTAGAAAAACTGCTGAAGAATTAAAACAGTTGATATACAACATCGGCTGGACTGGTTTATTCTGGTTTATTCACACACACACAAACGTTTATTTGTGTGTGTGTAAATCAAAGTCAAAAGTGTGATGAAATCAGAAACGGTTTACACACTCTTACTTACTATTTTTTTTGTCTTATTTCTAGTGCATTTCGCTTAAAACAAGTAAAATGATCTGCCAGTGGTCATTTAGTAAGATTTTTAGATACTTTGAGTAAGACAAGTAAAAGACTTGCTAAGTAAGAGAAGCCATGTTTAGTGGACAAAAATGAAAACTCATCGTTTACTCAACCTCATGTTGTTCCAAATCTCTGTAAAACAAAAATGAAGATATCTTTAACCAAATAATTCCTGGTAGCCATTGATTTTCATAGTATTTTTTCATTCTATATCAGTCCCTGAAACTGTTTGCCTACATTCTTGAAAATGTCTTCTTTTGCATTTTGAAAGCAAGTAATTCATGACACAAGATCAACCGTCCGATAAAACCATTCACTTTCCAAAATCAGCTTTATTTATATAACGCTTTTAACAATTCAGTGTCCGATTGGGGAATAGAGTGTCAGTGATGTATAACGACAAGATTAAAAACTCATTTTTCACTAAAGGCATTTCCTTATTGAATGGAGATCTAGATCAGCTCATTTTAATCAAATCAACGATAATCGCTAGGAATTAAGTGTCCCCAACTGAGCAAGGAACCAAACCTCCATCTGTGAAAAACAAAAACCCTGGGAGAAACCAGGCTCACAAAAATGAAAATGAAATACTATATCAGTCCCAGAAACGGTTTTGGTTTCCTAAAACGTGAGAGCGAGTAAATCATGACAGAATTTTCATTTTCAGGCTGCCCTTGATCCCTTGAACACCAAGGTCCTCAACTAGAGTCTGATCTCATGAGAAAACTATTTTAAGTTGTGATTATTGGTGGTAAATTCATATGTACTGTAGGATCTGGTTTATAGATTTGTTTTAGAAAAACTAGTCCTGAAGGTCCACCCTTAAAACGATCCATCAATGGGACATAGGCTAAAGAGATCAAATAAATCTGAAAATGTATAAATTATGATTTGCAATGAGAGAGTGTTTTAATGAAACCTTTAGGATCATTTAATGACTGTCTTTGATATTTCCAGTCACACACAAACAGTTTTACATCTTTATTTTAATAATAAAATGTACATTTAACTTCACACGTGCATTTACATATCCACATCCATCTGAGTCCAGATCTTTGTCTCTGGCTAGCAGCTAATCCACAAAACAATGTCAGCCAAGAGACAAGTATTATTAGCTTGGTGGCACAGGCAGCATAGCTGGCATTCACACACACACACACACACACATCCATCACTTCATGGTCCTGAACTAATAGAATGAGTAAAACTATTGAACAAATCAGAGCACCTGATACACTGACTAGCTCTGATTTAACTAGTCTTCCCTCACCTTGCAGTGAACTGCTTTTACCAGAGCATTATCATAGATTTATAATAAAGCATTGACTTACGTAAACTTTCCATTTGTGCATAGTACCAAATATAACTTCTACTTTTTTGAATACACAAAGTAAATCTACATACAACAAAACTAAATCTGTTCTTAAACAATGAGCTGCAACCTTACACCTCGCCTCAATTGAAAATAGCCCAGAACCCGACACCATCATTGTCCCTTTACACCTGCAGAGCTCACAGTTAAAGACACATCAATGACTAATCACTATTAGACCAATGTGCTTCCATATTCAAATTCATATAACATTAGTTAAGAATGCTTTGAAGGTGTCATTTGGTAAGAACTGGTCAGTTATCATTCATTTTAAGTAAAAGCATCATTTAGAAGCATATGGTGCATGTAACACTTATTTTTAAGATTATGTGCTATATAGTACCAGAAGAGGTTCCCTGGTAATAACAAGCCAAAGAAACACTGAAATAAAGTGGCATCTACATAGCAGCTTTATTGATCTGTGCTAAAACAAGAAGCACACAGAAAGTGGTTCCCCAATGAGCCAAAAAAAAAGGGTTTAATGCCTAAAGGGTTTGATCTTAAATGCCTTTTTTTAAATAATAACATATACAAATATTTCCATGTTGCTTTAGATCATAGCTGTAATGGCTCTGAAATAGCACTAATTCTAAAATGTGCAAGATGAGAAATGATCAAAATAATATTCAAAATGATACTTCACTAACGTATACGTCTGACTAATAAAATAAGCCATTTGCTCTATGATTAAATATAGATATAGAGAGATAAATCATCTGGACGGCAGTGTGTTTGGATCGTTGCATCTTACCACATCAAGTGTTTCCCCAAAGCCTTGTTATACGTGGTCAGGAAAGTTAATGATAGAACGGTGTCTCGCATTAGAAAAAAAAACGATCATTGTGGCGACTGACGAGCCATAAAGGGAACAGTGCAGCTGGGGATGCGAGAATGTAACACACACACACACACACACACACACACACCTGTGCCTGTCACAAACACAGAGGCTTTGTCTTATTATAGCTGAACCCCTGCTCCGCCCGCTGGCGTCCATTCTTGTCTTTGTTGTGTCATATCTTCCAGTTCAGCAATAGAATGATCTAAGAGAAGAGAAGGATGAAAACAATAGATGAACAAGAAAACATATGCAATTGAAAGCTGTCTGGATTTAAGTTATAGTTGCTGACAATATTAACAATTTTAATCATGATAAGGTCCTGAGAACCAACATTACATCACTTCATCTTCGCCACATCAGACCCCAAACAGGACTTATGACTGTATTAGGTGAGCTATAATGAGTAAGTGGGCGGAGTTATTAGAAACTGGGTGGGGCCTGGTGCCCCCAGATATAAATGCCCTCCCACTATCCCTGGCTGAGTTTGGTCTCTCTCCACTTTATTCCCTCTCTCTCTCTTTCTCTGTCCACGTTCCTCGTTTGACCAGCTCCTGTTCCTAAACCCCCTAGCCCTCATCTGCTGCACTGACACTTTCTGTTTCTCGTACCGTGAGCCCTACTCGCCGACACCAAGATGGAGGCCATCAAGAAGAAGATGATGATGCTCAAGCTGGATAAGGAGAACGCTCTGGACCAGGCCGAACAGGCAGAGACCGACAGGAAAGGAGCAGAAGACAGAAGCAAACAGGTGAGGCGGAGGTGGAAAGGTCAAAGGTTGAGACTTGTATTGACTAAATCGGACAGGTTAGAGATGCTTCATTTCAGAGCTGATGTTTAGAGAGAGTGTTTTTCATTGTGGACCAAATTTAAGATTGTTTGAGTGCTTAATGCACCACAGAAAACCGATCTAAATACGAGACAAAGATCAATCTGGCCAATGCTTAGAACTGTTTAAACACCACAAGTGCCCACCAAGGCTTGATATTTGAAGACTTAGATACTGATCCCAGCACTAAGTAGCAGTTGCAAGGCTGTGATCTGCCACTGAAAGAACGCAGAGCCTTAGCAAGAGATGGAGACGGGAGTTGAGGATGTGTGAACGCTTTGGGTTGCCTGCCAGCGTGCTTATATTCACATTTAGACATATAGCTTCGGTGAGCTGCATATCTGAGCTCATCACCTCACAAAGGTGGGCAAAAAGACACTGGAAAGTGTTGCTTTGTGCCAGCTTCAAGCAGAAGTGATGAGGGCGTGAGGGTATGTGTGAAGATGTATTATAGTGGATGATTTCATACCGATAATATCTCTCACCCCCTCTCTTTCGGTCTCCTCCACCCTCATATTTCTTTCTTTCTCCCAGCATGAGGACGAGCTGATTCAGATGCAGAAGAAACTGAAGGGAACTGAAGATGAGCTGGATAAATACTCAGAGGCCCTGAAGGACGCCCAGGAGAAACTGGAGATATCTGAGAAGAAAGCTGCAGATGTGAGTGATTGACAAGCACGAAGCACAGAATCGAACACAAACACAAATGCAACACTTTAAACTTCATCCCGGGATTCTTGTTGGTCCCGCCCCTCCATTCCTCTCATTCTCTCCATTCACTCCTCCACAGCTGACTTTGTCGCTACCCCCTTTTTTGACCGTGATGTCAGCCAGACTAACTTCTACACATAAATGCATTATCATCAAAAATATATGTTTTTTCTTTTACAATTTTGAAGTCTTTTTAGAGGCAGCACAAGGGCAGTGCAATATCTGGCCTAAACTTATATATTAGAAACAAAAACTAAACCATCAAAACTTCGGACAAAGCGCATAATGTGTATATGACCTGTGAGGTTTAAAGTCACGTTAGATGGCCTGTATATGTCCGATTCACTAAAAAGAATCAACACAGTGAGAACAAACAGCTAGCTACAGAAACTACACACAATTTAGAAGAATCATTTGAGAATCAAGTCACTGCATGTTGTCGATTCATTACAAATAACCAGCTCGGAAGAGTCTTTTCATCAAGAATCGGACTACACTGGAAATGCTAAACGTTGTTGATTCACTAAAAAGATCCGACTCATTAGAGTCATTCGTTAAAAAATCGGACTACACCGGAAATGCTAAACGTTGTTGATTCACTAAAAAGATCCGACTCATTAGAGTCATTCGTTAAAAAATCAGAGTGCGTTGGAAGTACTGCATGTTTTTTATATATATAATAATAAGACATTTACATTAAGACACAAAGGTTGAATACAAAGATTTCATAGCAGTTTTCATAGCATTTAATATATTCAAACGAACCGGCTCATTAGAGTGATTCTTTAAAGAATCAGACTACACTGGAAGTGCTGCATGCCGTAGATTTATTAAAAAACTGGTTTATGACAAGTCATTTGTATGGAAATCGCTCAACTAGTCATGTTTGTTTTGTGGTGTAAATTCAGTAGCTATGTTTTGGTGACACTAAATAAAGTTGAACTGTGCGCTATTTTGTGGTATATCCACACTGCTAGACGAAAACTGTTATGTTAATGTTTTTTTATTTTATTTTTATTTTAGGTTTATTTTATGTTTTTTAATAGAACCGGTTTATTCCAAAGTAGCTACTTGGTTCCCAACTTCTCCATAACTCACACAGGAGGTGATAAAACGTGTGGGTGATATCCTGCGTACTCTGCCTGCAGGCCTCACTGAGAAAATTACTACCTTGAGACAAGGGCTGTAAATCAGTGTTTGTGAAAGGAACAAAATGAACATAAGAAAGAACGCTCCGAGCATGAACATAGATGTTTAAAGCGTCTTGCCTTTTCAGTACTGTACCTCTGGAAATACTAGCTTTTATCAATATTCAGTAGAATTTTTGCAAATGCTTCAATACATAGACATCTTAAAGAAAGAGGCAATCCATTGTTTTAACTCTGTGTAACCATTGTGTAACCTGACTCCCTCTCTGACTGCTAAACTAAGCTCAGCTCTGCTACACCATGTATGTCTATCTCCTGCCTGTCGCTGTCCCTTTGTTCTGAGCTCTGGATATAGCAGGCACACCTGTTGTCATAAAATTCGGCCTTCGGAAGATGGACTGTGAATACCACAGGCTTTGAAGGCTGTGTGTAAAAGAGAGAGAGCGGGAGAGATTTTGTATTGTGTTTTATCTATATAATTAAAACTAGTATGTGGGGAAAAAGCAGCTTAAATTGGTATGTTAGCTGGTTTTAGAGAGGTTTTGGGCATTTTTTAACTAGTTTGTTGAGCAGCTGAACATGCTGGGAGATCATTTCTGTTCTTACAGAAAGAGAAGAGGAGATATATGAGGAGGATTTATTGTTTTGAATCTGGCAACCCCTAATCACACAAGCAGCATGAGAACAGTAGCTCCACACAGAGGGTGAGTGTGGGTTGCCTTCATCACAGCTGTCACTTTGAAATCTATTTTCATCCCAACCTTGAGTCGAAACTTTATCACTTAACCTACCCCACACAGTTCAAAAGAGTTTTGCAGTAAACCCAGTGGTAATATAGAGTCCAATTAGTTACTCAGCATCATGCAAAGTGTGAGCTTGACAGACAAGCCGACCAGACACTGTGATCCGGTTTGAAAACGCGAGCTCTGAGCAAGCAGCCTAACAGTGTCCGGAGCAGATGATGAAAAACCAGAGAGGTTTAGGATTGATACAACCTTTGTGCAAAAATCTACACATACGTCCTGAAATACTGAGAATATTGCCACAGCTCCTTGGTCCTTCCAAATACTTAAGGAAATATGTGTACAGCTGCTGCGGGAGGATGAGTGGGTCTTACCCTGCTGGTGTAAGTGAGCATGTGTTTATGTAAGTGCGTCTTGAGGTCAGAATTTCAATCCTTGAGCCTCGTCACCTATAACCTTTAGTCTTAACAGGCCATTAGAGACACAAGTCTCCATCAGCACAAACAAAGACACAAATGAGCTTTTCTCTCAGTATGAGTTAAAGGTATAGTTCACCCAAAAATGAATTTACTCACTCTCGTGTAGTTCCAAACCTGTATCAATTTCATTATTCTGCCGAAACACAAAGGAAGCAGGCTGTGTTGGTCCCCATTGACTATAGTCAATAGTATAGTCATAGTATTTCTTCCTACAGTTGAAGTCAGTGGTGACCCAAAACAGCCTGATTCAGCAGAATAATGAAATTCAAGTAAATGATGACAAAATATAAATTTTTGGGTGAACTATTCCTTTAAAATGCTCAGTTCTGTCACTTTATGTCTTTAAAATTGTATTCGATCACATGAGTGGGTCTTCATATTGTGTCAATCTACATCATCTGGCGCCATCTTCTGGTGAGATGGTGGCTACTTATGATAGAAAAAGGGCTTGTCCTAAGTTATGGAGTCTGGAACATGTTCTAGTGTAGAGAGGCAGGAAGGGTGAAACAGGAAATGATGATGCAACCTGATTCTACAGTGCTTTTCTACAGCAGAATGATTCAGGATCAGTCAGCATTCCTTTACCTTTAACACTGATCTGAGGTTAAACCATTAGGGTCCGGCGATATTGAATGTCTTTGAAGTGAGAATTACAAAACCAACATATAAAACCGTAGCCTTGAGCATACTTTAAACAGGGTTCAGGACACAGTGTACAGATGGCAGAAGGATTGCACAGACAGACAGCCAGCATTACTGTAGCCTTGTTCAGTTCTGCCCAGGCCTGCGACTTCAGCTCGTTCACTGGATTCTTGTTTATGACCTCATCTAATCCTTTAAATCCTATAATGGAAACTTTCAACAGACTATTTGAATTAACAGAAATATACAGCTAAAAATTGTTCAAATCTCTCAATTTCATAGATATTCCTCAAGTGTTATTTAAAAAAAAATACCCATATTGGATATAACACAACTTAACTCAACACAGTTAAGCATAACACACCACAAATAATCTATAGAAAAAAAAAATTGGTAAAAAACTGTCAGCTGTGGTTGCCGGAATGTGACCATCAAAAAAACGGCAACAACATTTTAGGTTTTACGGTTTTACAGCTTTAGGTTAAATTTACAGTTAAATACCGTAATTTCATTGAATGATATAATGCTAATATACCAACTTATTAAAGTACTGAAATCTATTTTCAAGCTGTGAAACACACCGATAAACACCAAATGCAGTGATGATGAGAAAGTCACATGATGAACCAAAGCCCATCACAAGCAGCTTTTAAATATGAAGATATATAGAAGGAGCTCAGAGTCATTCACACAAACACTAAACACCATCGTGATGAGACTCATTACACTCAAATATACAGTAAACATTCATTTAACAACACACAACCCTAATAAACATCACTGATAAGATAAAAAACTTCAAGAAAAAACATCAAATTCCAACAAAATTTGAAATGCAATGCAGGGAATTCTGAAGAATGTAGTTTTTCCCCTGTAAATTTTACAGGAATTTACTGTTAACCATTTAACAGTTTTTTTTCCCATAGCATTTTCACAGTTAAAATTACAGCTATTTTTACAGTGCAGAGACATATACTAGAAATCTACCAATATGTTTACAAGTACAATAATACATTTTGATTATTGATTGATCTTCTACTGCTTTTGCACAAAAAATAATCATTAGAATAAAACAATAAAAATATAACATATAATATTTAAATATAACAACTGATATTGTGAGTAATCATCAATGTAATAAAAATGATAATTATTGTTACTTATAATTGTAATTATGGTATGATTATTAGTTAAATGATATAAGTCAAATCAAAGTGGTCTGTTTCTATTGCAGGCAGATTTATTAATGTCCACACTTGTGTTATCACTCCAGTGCGGCCTTCTGTCAGACATATTGACACATGAAAATATATGACTGTGGTTTTGTCATTTCTCTGAATCAGGGTTTGTTTGCTCAAGAGCTCAGGAACTTACGGTGACTCCGACGATACACGTAATGACTAGTAAAGGATTCGTAACACTCCTTGTTCTCGCTTGCAGCTGATTCTGAAGTATTACACATCACACATTAGACCAAAAAGCATATCATTTTAGTTGCCAGAACAGCACCAAAATACAATAATGAGCCATTTCTTTCATTAGTTTTGACTGCACTGACACTTTCGGACACAAACAAAGCTTGAGTTGAATGATGATGCTGTTGTGTAGTTGCTTTACTGCTGAATCAGATTTATTAGTAACTGAGATGTTTTGCAACTGTTATTGAACTGAACTGAATCAACACTGAACATTATTGTCTTTCAGAGCTACTTTATGGCATCATCTTCCCTTTTTAACACCATAAATAATCTGTATATAATAAAATCGCTAAATATAAATAAAGATTATGATCTTCAAATGTATATGTATTTTTAAAGTGATAAAGCGTTAAGAGACCTTATTTTGAAACAGATTGCCACCCATACTGAGAAAAACGAAGCTACAATAAAGTCAAAGCCAGCTTTAATTGTCAATCCTGCCACATGAACAGGACATACAGAGAACTGAAACTGCGTTACTCTCAGACCCTGGCTGAATAACAGATAAACATTAAATACAAAAAGAGTTTTAAAAATGCAATTAAATAAATTAATAAATACTAACAGAAAAGCAATACAATATACAAGTGAGGGCACAAGGCAGAGGGTGCGAAACAAACAGAGTAGCGCAAATGGAGATTATATGTGTGATAAAGTGAGAGTGCAGCCTTGTAACAGACAAGAGTCTAATGACTCGAAATAAGGACAATCAAGATTATTAATGCAGGTTATTCCAAAATACACCGGCTAAAGGTAATTATTTACTACTGTGTTTAAAAACTCAAAATTCCTAACATCCTGGTGACCATAAAAGCCTAAAAAGTTTCCCACTGATCTAAGTGCACATTCCTGGATTTTAAGGAGTGGCCTGGAATGCCAATGATTTATTTGCTGTAACGTCATCTACCTGGCCAGGACACGTGTAAAAGAAGGGTGGCTCTTCCGTAAGAATTACGCAGACTGCACAAACCCCCCCCCCGCTGACCGGAGATCAACCGGGAACCTGTTCTGCTGGGACCTGCCTCTGCGCTGCCGCTGATCCGGGGTCAGTGAACAACGCGCTTACCAGTCCTTAAACCGTTGGGGACTGGGTGGGGTATCCGGAAGTGAGCCGAAAAAAGGGAAGAGTTCAGGCAACTGAACAAACTGGGTGAAGAGAAAGCAAGGGGAGGGAAGAGAAGACTTCATGACATTAAAAGTCATTCATTAATTCGAATGAGAAACCGAATGCCTGCTTGAACATCAAAACGCGTAACGCGTCCAAAACCTCCCGGCCGAGATTATATATATATATATATCTCATTCCTGTTTTTCTTTTCACAAACATTATTATTTGTATCTAGAGACATTCAAGAAAGCATCGGTCCAATCAAAGCGACAGGCGCGTGAAACATCTGATCCTCGCGTTACTTCACTCGCTCTGGGTTTGACTTGTTGGCGGGGCGTTGGTGCCTTGGACTTTTTTTTTTCTTCTCTCCTCTCGTTGTCTTCTTCGCGGCTCGGTCCACTACGCTGCTCGGGAGGAATCCTGTTTATTCGACCACACTACTCCTAAAATAACACGTTAAAATGGCCGGATCCAACAGCATCGACGCGGTGAAGAGAAAGATCAAAGTTTTACAACAGCAGGCAGATGAGGCAGAAGAAAGAGCCGAGATTTTGCAGAGACAGGTCGAAGAGGAGAAGCGGGCCAGGGAGCAGGTAAGTGTATCAATGTATCCTCCGCGAGACCTTTATTCGCGCTAAATCGTTTGATCTCTTTTACACGAGCGATACATTGTATCTCGTGCATGTGTGCGGAGGTCGTCGCCCGGATTCAACGCCCTGTGCGAACAACTATGTGTTTTTAACTCTGTCGGGCTTATTTTGATATCTAATAAATATTAAGCACGCGCTGTGACAGCGATGTGTTTATTCTAAACCATCTCGTCTAAGAGAAGATGGGCTGGTTATGCGGTTATTGCAAAACCTCCAAGCTAGCGCGCGTACAGACTCGTCTTAATTTATAGTTTATAGTTCATAAGAGAGATGCAAAACCCAGAGGTATCGGCGTATATAGAGACACAAATCGTGCGATGACATGTCACTTCGCGTGCTTAGATGTGCTAACCTCAAATGGTTTTTAGCTCATCCTCTTAGTCTCACATTGTTTGCTGGATTTTTTTTGCGGGTGAGGCCTAAAGGAAGTAACAAAGTCGTTTCCGCTGAATCATTCATTCTGGGTCATTTCAGTAAAGAATGATTGATGCGTGTAATTCTGTGCTTTTCGCGTTATCACTCGAGCACGTTAACATCTGGGTCATCAGGTGCTCATCTCGGCACTTTGAGTTGTTCACGCATGTCACTCGGGCTGTTAGCAGCCTATTTTAACATCTGGCAACTTCTAATTGAATTAGACATTCGTCTGGGTCGGTATTTTCACTTTTATTTTTTGCTTGGAGACGCTTATCACTTAACCATGCCTTCCGTCTCACTGGCATTGCGTGAGATGAACTCACCCCGCAGACTTTAGATTCCTCAGTCCTTATTAGGAGCGAAACTCCAGTGTTTGTTAGTGATGTCGTCATATCCGGAAGCCGTGCACGAGCGCTGTTTCTCAGCTGACTAGGCGCGGGCAGAGTTGCTGTTAACCTGGTTTTGCGCCTCGGGTCAGAGGTCCTAGACAGTCGATGGTACTGTTCAAGCCATGCGTATCTCCAATATTGCTACTAAACGATTCATTTATGCCATAAATCTTAAGAAGTGCCCCTCCTTATTCCAGTAGTAATTAATGAAAGGTACATTGCTTCCTATACAGTGCTTAGCTGTTTCAGATATTAAACTGATAACTTGGTGATAAAATTCAAAATCTGGAAAGATTTGTTTAGAGGAGTTTTAACTTCGAGGGGCACTCAAGACCATTCCCATTATGTTTTTGGTGGTTGTATGGTTGTTAGGGTGTAGTGGTTGGTTGCTAGGGTGTGGTTAGGAAGGCGCAATGGTGCAGTGAATGGCTTGCTATCCAAATCATAAAAAGCCCACTACTATGTCTCAACAATATTGTGATCCACAGATCTGTCTGGGACACTTTCTGTTTTTTAAACGTTAGAAAGTCACAATACACCATTCCTCAGTTAGCAGGACGTTTGGAGGCGTCCTTCATGTCCATAACTCAATGTTCCATGCTGTAATTTAGTTTGGAACAATTATTTAAATAATCCCGATCCTTAGTCAGAGCTTTGTTAATAGTGCCGCCTTGCTAAAACAATTTTAGTCACTGTGTACACTCACTCATCACAAAATAATTGCCTATTGCAAACATAGTGGTGCCGCTCTGCTTCAGCCGAAGCTCCCAGATGATTCCACCACATTTTTTTTCTCCATTGTCTCGTTTCCATGTTTGACGCCAAGTCATCTTGGCTCTTCCAGATTATCCGTGTTTCTTATCTCGCATCCAAGTGTGACCCTTGAAGTTCAGTGGAATAGTGTGTCTGTACTAATCTGTTGTTTTTGTCGTGTTTGCCTTGTAGGCTGAGGCAGAGGTGGCCTCTCTGAACAGGCGTATCCAGCTGGTTGAGGAAGAATTGGATCGCGCTCAGGAGAGACTGGCCACAGCTCTGCAGAAGCTGGAGGAAGCTGAGAAGGCCGCAGATGAGAGCGAGAGGTACGTGCCGGCATACGCGTGTGATGTTTATATCTTCATTCTTCCCACCCTATCTTGCCCTACTTCCGTTTCATTCGCTCTCTCTCTCTCTCTCTCTCTCTCTCTCTCCCTCTCTATGGAATAGAGGGATGAAAGTGATTGAGAACAGGGCTCTGAAGGATGAGGAGAAGATGGAGCTCCAGGAGATCCAGCTCAAGGAGGCCAAGCACATTGCTGAGGAGGCCGACCGCAAATACGAGGAGGTCATTTAATCAGTGTTATACTATTTAATTAAACTGTTAAAATAAGTTTTCGTCCCATGATAGGTTTTGTTAAAATTGTGTAAATGTTTTTTTTTTCTGGTTTAGAAATTTTAGCTAATTAATCTAAACTTCACTTGAGATGCCAAGGCGAACATTTATTTTTTTTTGTTTCTATCGAATAATTATATGAATAAATGATATATACACAAACTTAATTATATAAATGTTTTTATTTTTTGTTAAATAAATATTACATGTATACAATTTTATTTTTTATTTATTTCAGATGTTTAAGTTTTACTTTAATTAATAGAAACCTATTGAATAGCTTGTTTAACTGCAGCAAATTAAAAATTGCTCAAATGTTTCCGTAATTGTTCAACAGTTGTGACAAAGTATTGGTGTGTGTTACAGGTGGCGCGTAAGCTGGTGATTGTTGAGGGAGAGTTGGAGCGTACAGAGGAGAGAGCAGAGCTTGCCGAGAGGTTAATTTCAGATTCAAAATCAAAATACACATACACATAATCCAACACATTTATATTAAGTGCAGAACACACATGCTGTCCTCTTTAGCTTGTTTTTATTTCTAAGAGTGTGCACTTAGTCCTATTTAAGCTCTGATTCATTGTTTTCCCAGCGTGAGAAAATGCCTCATTTTGCATGACAATAGGAATGCTCTATCATAACCATAATCCTTCTGTGTGTGTGTGAGCAAATTCATTGGCTTGACTCCATCTTAAATTTATGTCCCCCTCCCTTCTCATTTGTGTTTGGGCATGTGTGACCTTCGACCTGACATACCTTCCCCTCCCCACTCAAACTAACAGCCATGTCAAGCAGATGGATGAGGAGCTGAGAGCTCTTGACCAGACACTGAAGACTCTGCAGGCCTCAGAGGAGAAGGTATACATGCTAGTTGGAAAATTCTGTGTTTCTATGTCGGGCGTTGTGTGTTTGGTGGGATGTACGGACAGCTGGGAGAACGATGCTTTGAATACCTGAGTGAAAGTGAGCAAGCGAACAAGAGCCTAAAAACAGGACTCCTCCCTCCAGCACTGGTCGTTGTGCTTCTACTCTTTTACCTGGTTCATCTTTCCACCCTATCCCTTCATCTTTCCACCTTCCTTCCACTCAGCTAACCATGCACCTCCAGATATCATTCTTGCGTAAACCGCAAGAACTGCATGTTCATGTAACACGCTTCAGTCTCTGTGTTTGTCTCATCTGTTTAAAGCCAAAGCATGTGTTCATGTTCCAAAACAAACAGCTCAGAACCTCTTTCAGTTTTAGAGTCGCACTAGTTTTGCTTCCTTGACACTTCACACAGTAGCATATAATCTGAGGGTGACTAGATATGTGCATTAGGTTCAAAACCAAGCACGTGTGACATAAGAAAACACACTTTAAATGTATCCAAAAAATGAAATTGTTTACGATTCTTCTGTGAAATCCTGTTTTTCCCTATAATTATGGTGAATGAAGTGGGCTGTAAGCTCCAAAAATGATGCAAAAGTTGTGCACTATATTCTTTAAATCAAAATATACATGCACATGCCATTAAGGAACGGCATTTAAATTAATTTGCCATTTATTTAAATGTATGTTGTGAGAAAATAAGTGTTTTGATTAATTAGTGTCTTTGTAGAGTAAAAGTATTCTAATAATAATATTTAACATTTTTAATTTGTCGTTTTAGAGCTCCTAAATCTGCAAAATATCATATTTTTGTGTTTCCAGAAGAAAGCTAGTGGTATTTGGTCGTGTATTATTTGGAGGTGAATCTTCCCTCACAGACAGTCGTTCAAGGCCTCTCTTCTGCTGTTCATGTGTTTAACATCATCTCTCTTACTCTGCCACTGCTGCTGTCTTCATGTCTTCCCTTTGCCCCTTTCTTTTCTACTTCCTCCAAAATCAAAACCGTCTCTATGTATATAGCAAATGCGCTGAGCTGGAGGAGGAGCTGAAAAATGTCACCAACAATCTTAAGAGTTTGGAGGCCCAGGCTGAGAAGGTAGGGAGTGTGTGTGTGTGTGTGTTTCCTTCTGCACGATCTCTGACTGGTTGCAGCGTTCATCCTTTACTTTCTCAACTCTCAAAGGAACTTTGATTCAATCCCACAAACGTGCCTTGCAAACTGCCTTCCAGGCAATCAAATCTAGGCTTTCTAATTACCAAAGTAGTGATCTAACTGGTCATGTGAGTATAACATGAACGGCCTCATTTACAAATGCCCTTTTGCCTGGCGTATGGCTGTACATCATCATCCGAAGCAAAAGGCCACATTTGTCAGAGCAGATTACAGCGGTAGACCAATCTGTCAAGGAAAAGCTGTAATTGGCCGAAGGGATAAAGTGAAGACCCCCCCCCACTCTCATATCCATATCACCATTCGACAAGATGCCTTGAAGCACTGTTGCATAACAAAATGAAGTGTCACCATTGTGGTCTCTTACAGAATCAAGCGCAACCGGTCTCGGGTGCCTTTAGACTGATAAAGCAGAAGTGATTCGAATGAATGCTGTGTTGCATGAGAGCAGCTTATGGCAGAAACACCCGTCATTTGCATGTGATTCTGTTGCATGCTGCGTGTTACAGTACAGTAGAATTTTTAGACCGAATCCTCCTCAAATGTGTTTGTTGCACATTATGGTTTGCCAAGTTCCTATGGAAAGTGTACTTTAATTATTATAGGGATCTGCCATAGCAATAAAACTAATACAAATGCTGAATATATTCAAATAAGTATAATTCTGTGTGTGTGTATATATGAAGAGTTCGGATGCAAAAGCCGTTTTGGTTAAAAATGAGATGACACTGAGTGAACGCTCTTCACACATAGTACATGTTCATCAAGTACTTTCACTTCAAATGTGTTAAATGCCAGCTTCAAGCTACTGAGAAGTACCAGCCCTGTACGAAGTAGCCACAAAGAAAAGACGTACTTTTGCATCTGAACTATTCATGCATTTATATAATATATACACACACGCTATTAAAGTCTCTCCGCTTTGAATTCTGAATTCGGGATGTTTCTTCCCTTTCTGCCGTACCTGGTGTTTTGTTGATGTTGCAGCTGCATTCCTGCGCACATGTCCTGATCTGTTTAAAGCTCTGGCAGCACACGGCGGCAATCTCAGCCATCGTGTCACAAGCCTTGCACAACAGCAGCAGGCCAGGACTCAGCCGGCATGCATAGAAATAGATTTGAAAACGGGGGGGAAAACATGCCTCTTACGGTGTTGCTTTTTGCTGCAAGAGCTGTTGTAGAAATGTAATCGGTTGTGTGTGTGTGCATGCTGAGTTACGAGTCTCAGAACACCCCACCCTCAACTTTATGTTTTTCTTTTTCCCTACAGTATTCCCAGAAGGAAGACAAGTATGAGGAAGAAATCAAGATCCTCACCGATAAGCTGAAGGAGGTGAGATCATTTCTCATGGAGGTTTCTATTAGGGCTGCCAAAGTTGATGTTAACTATAGATATCCACTATGTTTGTCCTCATAATATTTGATTCGGTGACTGGTCAAATGAGTTCAGCACAGGTGTCCACGTGCACAAAACAAACATTAATCCCATAATCATGTATCAGTAAATGGAGAAATGAGTTACTAGGGCTTCCTCTTTTATTTGTATTTTTTGGTTTAGTCCCTTTGATTGAAAACATCTGTTAACCTCTTACACACTGCGGCTATTTTGGGGAATTCCGCCTGTTTTTGCCTAACAAAATTAAAAAGCTTCCCATACCACATGCAGAGGTGTATTTGCAAAAGATTGGCATCATTTTAAAGAAAACCTTTTGAAAGTACATAAAACACTGTTGAAATTGTTTAAAATTATTGTATATATTTTCTGTGTTATAATAAAGACAAAAAAAAAAGAGGCGCATTTTCAAATTTCAGATTACAAAAAATAAAATAAAGTGTATAGTAGGCCCTGAGTGCCTCAGCGCATAGTGTAATTTACGTGTAAATAACTTTATTACAGTAAAATAAATATGCAAAGTGATTCATATCTGCATAAAATAGAGATTCTAAGGTTTCAAATGGTACCACATATGGGGTTATTGGTTCATGCAAAGGGTTAAAAATTCAAGGCACAATTTGAATGTAACTTTGGACCCGCCGGCGGGTCCGCAGAGTTTTAAGTTTATATTTATGCCGTTAGCAGATGTTTTTAAACAAAAGCATGTCAAGGAGCCAACCATATTTGAAATGTATTCAGTGCCAGGTTTATTTCACCTAGGTTGTGATTTTTCTTTCTTTTTTAATAGTATATGTATGCATTATTTTTTTTAATTTTAACAAAATGGTTATTGCGTGAAATTTTACTCTAGCTTTATAATAAAGAAATTTAATGGCAATACCTAACAGAAAATCTACTTATTTGTAAATTCTCTGCCGTTGTTTAACCCTTCGCTATAATTGCTGGTTATGTTTTAACCATTTGTGGCACTCTTCTCCATTCCAATATGTAGGCTGAGACCCGTGCTGAGTTTGCCGAGAGGTCTGTGGCCAAGCTGGAGAAGACCATTGATGATTTGGAAGGTATGACTGTCATTCTCTCTAACACTTTCCTTCTGTTAGGATTCCATATCATCTGGGGTTTTTTTGGGTTGTACTCTATTCCTAGCATTATGTCCCTGTCAACTTCCTGTCTGCTTTGACGTCCATAATCTTTATTTGCTGTTCTTTCCTATCCCCCCCCCACTTCTCTCCCTCATCGGACTTCCTCCTTGCTCTTTGTTTCTGTGTGTGAACAGATGAGCTTTACGCTCAGAAACTCAAGTATAAGGCCATTAGTGAGGAGCTGGATCATGCTCTCAACGACATGACCTCTATGTAAATACAGGCTTGTGCATGTGTGTGAAGCTCTGCTGCTTGTGGTTTGCTTTTGCTAGGGCAGCGGATTTTGAGTCTCGTGACTGATATGGTAACCTAACCTTGAGCTTCCTAATCTCGGATAGTATACTTTTTACTATACAGTATAAAGCTCAGCCGGTAGGAGTTAATAGTTGACCGGAGCCATCGTTTCAAGTTTCTTTTGCTTTGAGTTTGCATTTGCAATTTAATATGATTCTAACTCATACACGCACTTGAAGTACCAATACTAAGATGCTAACAGTTTAAAGTGATTTCATATTAACTTATAGATTAAGGGGACATTTTCTATCAATTAAGGAAACACTCCACTTTTGATGGAAATGGGCTCATTCTCCGGCTCCCCCAGAGTTAATAAGTTGATTTTTTTCCATTTTGGAATCCATTCAGCCGGGTCTAGCGACATGAACCATTCGCCATTTAGCATAGCTTAGCATAGATCATTGAATCCAATTAGACCGGTAGCATCGCGTCCAAAAATGACCAGAGTTTTCCTGTTTGAAACTTTTATCGTGCACTAAGAAAAATGAAAAGTTGAGGTTTTCTAGGCTGATTTGACTAGGAACCATACTTTTAGTCTGGCGTAATAATCAAGGAAGTTTGCTGTTGTAATATGGCCACAGCAGGAGCAGAAGAGTAGTTCCCCCAATTTCCAAAAAAAGTGGAGTGTTCCTGATTTTGTTATGCCTTTTAAGAGCTTAAGAGAAGCAATACCGACTCCCACTGCGTTTCTGAATACTGAATAGTATTGATATGCAAATATGGGTGGTCGTATGTTAATCTGCTAATAGATGTGACCTAGTCACCATGCAGCATTATGAATGGCCTATTTTATGGCTTGCTTTCTATAAATAGGCGTCTTGGATTGTGGAAGGATGTCCCGTTGTAGACCTGGACAGCTCTTTTTAAGGCTCATGTTACTAATACTACGGGTTTTTAAGCCTAATTTAATGTTTTAAGGCGATTTAAGAGCTTGGGCTTTTATTGCTGTGAGTATTAACATGTTTATTAACACTCGCACGACCGGTGTGCAGCTTTCGTTATTATGAAATGTAGAAATCTTGTCCGCTGGTGTCTGTTCACAGATAAAGAGTTTCTGGACTGTTCTGCGGCTGATTGTGACTTCAAGAAGTTCTTCTTCATCTTCTCTGGCTGTCCGTATCTGTTGCTTATTATATCTCTGATCTCCTGTGAACACTTCTGTCTTCATGTGTTTTTCCATGCTCTCGTGTCTGTAGTTTCAGTTGATCTATTTAAACCCTGTTCTGTTTCTGCTTTCTTTGAATTTCTGTTCTTTAGATATTCATTATCTGCCCCAACATCTTCCTCTTATCTGGATCTGACTGCATTCAGAGACTTGTTGTTTATTTGTCACTGGTTTTTCTCTCTCCTGTGCTGTATTTTTCATGCATTGATGTGTCCATGTTTATTGAAGGGAGGAAAAAAAGCTCTGCTCTCTTTTGAATGTCTGCTTGTCTCTCTTTATTACCATGGGCTGGTGTTGGGCAGTCAAGCATTAACCAATTTTAGATGACACGTGAATATCTTGTGGTTGAAAGATGGAAGCCGGGATAAATTCTCCTTCACTATTTGTGATTAATCATGAGTTTGAGCTGTGGGTAAGATTGTTACTGGTGCATAAGAGCACATATTGGAAGAGATTTCTGCACTTGAACATTACGTTTGTGTACAAATGAACATTTTCAAGCCAGCTAGTTCTTAAATCAGTTATGCTTAATATTTGCAATATTTAGCACTTTACGCAATGGGTCTAATGCATTCGATTATGGATGCACAATATTATCGGACTGAAATCGGAATCAACCGATACAGGCTTTAAATTAAAAAAATCAGTATGTTTAGATTTAAAGGTCAGAAGCTGTAGCTTACAAAATTACAAACAAGACATTTTTAAATGAAGCAATTTTATATAAACTGATTTATTGATTCATGTATGATGTCTTAAACCCATCATACGCTCTAACAATTTGTAGAGTTGAAAATCTCTGAAAATCTTTTAATGTGAACACTGCGTCTTTCTGGTGGAAAATGTAGCGGGTTCTAGTTAAAAGTTATTTTTAGTTTCCGAGTACTGTCAAAAACCTTCATTATTGATTTTTGTTAAAAAAAAATAACCAAATGTGCAAAAAAAAAACCCATTGCTTTTTATTTCCACACAGGAGAGACTTCTTTTTTTTCCAAATAAAAGGAAATCTATCGGTATCGGCCAAGATGTTTTACACACACAAGTGTTAAAGGAAATTCTGATAGTTTAATAATTAAGAACTTGGTTCATCTTCAGAGCGCTAAGATATTTCTGATGAATTCTGAGCGTTCTCTGACCCTCCGTAGACAGAAGGATACTAACACGATCAAGGCTCAGAAATGTAGGAAGGATAATCCATGTGACGTCAGGGTTTCAACCGTAATTTAACGAAGATACGAGAATACTTTGTCCACAAAGAAAACAAAAATAACTTTTATTTAACGAATCGTCTCCTATAGCAAGAGTATTACACGCATGTAAACAATGTATGCTGTTCTCTGTCAGCAGAATATGTTAGTTTCCCGAACAGGGTTTAAGACTAGTCCTAGATTAAAATAAATGTTAAGAGAGATATCTTAAAATACATCATTGCCATTGTTTGGTCTTAAAATGCTCACAGATCATGCATTTTTGTGAGACAAATGTCCTAAAGTCCTGGCTTAATCTAATTCCTATCCAGGGAAACCGGCCCATAATGTTTACGTATATGTGATACTCTCCAAAATGACACACTAGGGTGTCACAGTCATCCTAGTGAAGTGTAGACGTTTGCGCCTCGATCGTGTAAGAATCCTTGTTGTCTGTGGAGGGTCACAGGGCTCTCAGAATGCATTGAAAATATCTTCATTTGTGTTCTGAAGATAAACGAAGATCTTGGAGGTTTAAAACGACACGAGGGAGAGTAATTAATGACAGAATGTTCAGTTTTCAAAATCAAGTATTGAAGTAAGAGATGTTAAAGTTCGACACGGACCATTTTTAGAGTTGTAGTGGTGGGTCTAGATTATAGATGGTAGGGAGCACACAGCTGGCTACAAACACTGATCTCTTTTGCTTTTCCATTTTGAAATGGAAGCTGGCTGCCAAAAAGGCTGAACAGCTGTCAGCACTTCTGAGAAGTTTAGATCATTCAAGCAACACCATTGGGATTGTTTTACGGTGTGATTAGTATTAAATGAATACAGTAAGGAGTATTTTAGCTTCTCACACACACACAAACAGATGGCCTCGTTGATAAAACTGAAAAATAAGTCCATGTCTTTCTCAGGCCTCAAAAGATGCCCGAGAGCAAAATTAAAGCTGCAAGTCCTCTGACGATTAGTTAATGGTTTAGTTATATTTACCCCAGTGCTGTGGTGAAAGTGTGGGATACAAAACAACAACATATTTGAGATGAATGTTGTAAACAGTATCTATCACCATAAGTCTACAGGTTCACGAGTAGTATTTGTTAAACGGAGCCGTTATGCAAATCCAACGCTGATGCAGAGGATTTATAGTGTTCGCTCAGCTGTCAAGATATCTAGTTAAGGTCTCAAAATGCTCTTAATTTACAACCTGATATGATCTACAATGGTTCTTCAAGGAACCTTCTATATAATTACTATAATAAAGCACATACAGTGTTGAATTACTGTTTGACAGTTTTTTTGCCATCCTTCCGGGGATGTTTTTTTTGTTCATTGCAGAGAAACTGAGAGATGCTAAAGAGGAGAACGTGAAGATCCATGCCACTTTGGACCAGACCCTGAGCGAGCTCAATAGTTTCTAAGGAAGGCCTGGAGCAGGAATAAAGCCTCTTCTTCCTTTCCTGACACCCTCATCTCATTTGGTTTCTTTGTCTCTGCACACATCTGTTTTTCTGATTCCTTTCTTTCTTTTCTTCTTTTTTTTTTTTTTTTGTCGGGTTCACCAAGCCAACCAGCAAAAATGTGGTGCCTCTCGATGTCTCAAAACTACTCTAATCTTTCAGGAGCACTTATTAAGCTTCATCTCCTCAGAAAATCCCAAGTGATTTCAGGAACAATGGTATTCCTCAAGTGTCAAATTTTCTATGCTAACCTTAGGGTAGCTTTTTGTTGCTTTGGTTCTTGACCAGAGCTTTACGATCGTGGCAAGTTTTTTCCACACATTAGCCAAAACTCATTTTACTGAAGCCTGATTGCACAACATTTTGTGCCATAAAAGCCTCCTTGGCATTCTCAGCTTGGCTTAAGATGCTCCCCCCCCCCGTTGGTCATGTGACACAGGATGTTTTTTTGCTGGTCTTGTTGGTGCCTGATCCACTGCTCTCTTCTTACCTCTTTACACTCTTCGTCCTGCACAAGTTTCTGCTGCCTGTTTGTCGGCGTCACAGGTTTTGGGACCAAAACCACATCATGTGGTCTGTAACAGTATGCACAACCATGCCGCAAGGACCTTTTGTTTTTGTTGTTTTTTTATTATTAAAAGCATTTGCTTCCATTTGGAGTTCGAGTAATATATGTGTTCTTTGTTTGGGTTTAATCCCAGTGCATTTTAACACACAACTTTACTTTTGCAAACCACTATTTGATATCTGCGCTGTTATGGGCGTATGATGGACTTCTTTTGAGCAAGACATGGTTTATTTAGGTGGCCTGTTTTGCTATTCTTTAGTTTGTTCTATTTCTAGAGCCATATTCTACCCAGGGAAGAAAGGTTCAGATTCAAAAGGTCCAAAAGCCGTGCAGATCTAAATATGTATTATGAACACAGAAAATGGGAGCGAAATGTAACACTTAATAGTATAAAGATTAAAAGGGGTGAACACATAGTTTTTAACTGGAAAAAGCCCACAATGATGTGTAATCATTTTGTTACTGTCTGTATCTTGTGTAACGATACCTACATTTTTTTTTTTTTTTTTTTTTTTAAATAAAGACCATGATTTTTATTGTCACTAAACTCCTGTTTCTCAGGACCTGGGTCTCTTGGTTTTCTTACACGTGCAATTATATAGTTTTTAGAAACGAAGACTGACAAACGCTTTCTCAACAGTCACTGGTATTTATTTAGAGACAGAAATATCACAGTTTCGAGATGGACTTCAGTACTTTTTGTTCGTCATCAGGGGAAAAGGCTAGTTTTTAGTCATATGCATACAGGTCATTTTAAATTAAAGCAAAAGTGAAATTGTTTAAACATTCGTAGGATTAGACACTTAAGAATCTGCTGTACTTGGATTCAGTAGTTTTGTGAATTTAAATATGCAAATGGTGTGTGTGTGCGCGCTGATGATCAAATGTCTGGGTCAGTAAGATTTATTTTTTTAAATCCTAAAAAGCAGGACAACTATTTTACACATTGATAATCATACGATGTGTTACTTCAGCTCTGTACCGCAAGAATATTTACATGTTTAAATGTAAATAAAAGAAACAATACAGTCATTTTAAATAAATAGGAGACTAAATCTTGAAAGACACTGTGCGATTTTTGCCTTGATTTTGCATTCTGAACCATAAACTAAAAAACATGGACGTGGTGTCCGTGACGTCACCCGTAGGTAAGTAAGCGGAGTCGACCGTCGCCATATTAGAATTGCGTCACTCTCGGATAATCGAAAAAGAGGCGGGAGGCGGTAGATAACAAATTATCACCCCTAATTATGCAGAATTGGATAAATGTAATTTAAACTGATGAGTTCACCCACGTCAGAATTGTCTTGAAGTGCAAACTCAGCTGTATAAACCAAAACAATGTTTTGAACCAGGCTGTAAACGGGTTTTTTCTGGTGTAAAGTTGGGCCTTTTAAGCAGAGGCGTGTATGGGATTGACTCCAGCCTCTAGCGGCCAGTTGATGAACTGCAGTTTTAGTCACTTCTGTCGTGGCTTCACGAGAGAGAGCCGAAGTTGCTGCTAGTTGAGGAAGTCAAAACCAGTCGTTAGTAGACAGATTCCACAGAATTTAGGGTAGTTTATAATGGTCACAGATTCACATTTTTTACCTTTTGATTTTGATTTTTTCCAGTTGGAGGTTGTTAAACATGTTTGATATTTTAAGCCGATTTTACTTTTGTTTTCATTTGTTATGCGTCTCCTAGCAACAAGGCATTTCTATTGCATTTCTATGCGGGTTTGTTGTGATCGCAACAACTAAAATCTGGTAGTGTATGATGCCCAGTTTTCCTTTGTCACTATTTAAAGAGTCGGTAAGCGTATGTTCAGTATCTGTTCAGACTTTTAAAAAGTCATGTAATGTGTTCCAGCCTTAATCTTACGGACCCCAAACTTTTGAACAGTGCATGTTACATTTTAGTGAATAAGCTGTGTGTTTTAAATGATTTGTGTTTTGCATGAGTGAATTCAGTAGCGCAGTCTAGAAGAGCGGGTCGTTCTCTGATTTCCAAAGGCGGTTCTTCCCCCCAAACAGACAGGGAAGTTTATGGTTGGCCTTCATCACCACAGCAACTGTGCAGGAATCTGGTTTCCTAATGGCTTCGCACCAGGGCGGGTAATCGACAGGCTGCTTTCCGCTGGAGGACAGTAAAGAACAATGAGCTTCAACATCAGCTGCATGCATGTACTGAGTGCTAATGTTGCCAGATTGGACGGACACATCTCACAAAAGCACGCCCAAAATGTTAACTATCAAAATATTGTGCTAGAATGTAAAATCTAGGTTCATAAGAGCCATTTTGAGCCCAATAAAACAAAATAATATAAATATGATACTAGATAAATCTGGAAAAATAAATTAGTCTACCAAATATGATTAAAATATGCAAGCAGCAGTCAAGAAATGCCCTCACAAAAAGACATGCATCATTTTAATGTCAACAGTCAGAATTTAAATGCAAAAATGTCCAATGAGATCATGCACACACCATTACAATCAAAACTGTCATTCATTAATGGATACTGCATTATTATCCGATAAAATAAATAACAGTAAGATGCTTACATTTCGCTCTACAATTAGGAAGTTATTGAAGTTTATATTAAGTGATTCTATACATCTGGTGTCTCCACAAAAACAGTCATTATATTTTTTCAAATGGTTAATTTTTTTACAATTTTTTAACTTTTCAAATGGTCATTTTGTCATTTGTTATAGCTGATATAAAAAATTGGATGTCAAGTAACTTCTTACTGTTAAATTCTGACAAAACAGAGGTATTAATTATCGG
>JAUYWG010000056.1:15929633-15945018 GCA_034779775.1 Enteromius afrohamiltoni
TGTTCCTCAGTCCGTATCCAGATCAGACGGTGTACCAGCTCAAAGAGATGATCTTCATCAGAACACCTAGATGAGCTATGTGGACAGATCGCAAGTCTAGAAGATTTAAAATATATAATAATCTAAACTGTTTAACAATGCTCTGATTTCGAAGTCGCAGTGATATAGCTCCTTCTTGTCATCTCTACCTCAACAGGTGTAATTTACATTTGGAGAAATAAAACACTCTCTACTTTCTGTTTGAAAACCGCGCAAATTTTGTCCACTCGCCAAAGCCCATATTTTTCAGACCCGCCCAATCTGGCAACACCGCTGTGCGCTCGGAGTCATGTCAGAAACTCACTGTTCACAGCAGCCCACTCCAAACGGCTCGAAACACACACACTGGAAACAGTCATCATTGATCCAGGCCTCGCCGATGTCAAATACACGGCCGCGGTGTTCACAGCTGGCTGCAGAGAAACGGTGCTCGTCAACACTCATCATAGTCACGCATCATATTTAGTATGCATCTTTTAGTCCAGTTTACCTTTTGAGTTGAAGTAGCACTCTCCGCTGCTGGATGCTCCGTGACAGAGCTGGAGGATGCTGAGCATGCAAAACACAGCTAGTAAAACCTTCATCTCGTTTGTCTGCATGCCAAGAAGAAATCAGAACTCAGCTGTTTGAAAGACTGCAAATGCATCTAAATAATTATAAGCCGATTTCACTATTAGGATACTTTAAGTTTGCTATTAGGAGTGATTTTAATAGCCTACTTTTAAAAATAAAGCAAAAGCAAAACCATTACAGGGCATTCATTTAGAAAAAGAAAAAAAAATTGGCTTTGTTATTATTATGATTCTTACAGGGTGGAGAAAAGTGTTATTTATTCCATCCAAAATGTTTACATGACAACATTTAACAAAGGAAGAGATATAATTTTTTTTATTATTTTTTAAGCAGTTTTGTGTCATATAGCTGTTTATTTGCATACATTACCAAGATATGATTTAAAAGAAAGCTAATAACTTGAATGTACACCTTTACTGTCATTATAAAGTGGGTTTCATATTTAAAGGTATTAATCATAGCAGCCTATTTTTACATATTTTAATCTGAGCTATATTGTTAAGCTTTTTTGTCATTGTAAAGCACTTTGTACTGCATTCTTTGTACATTGTCAGAATATAATGTCCAAAAAAGAGCAAATTAGTACCTCAGAGAAGTATGAATATGTTCTTTTAGGATATAACCCTTAGAAGTTAAGACGGTACGAAGGTGTCCCTTTGAGGCTGTTAAACCCCAAAAAGTGCACTTCTTTTTTCTTCTGAGAATGTATTAAAGGTGCGATACAAAAAAAGTGTATTATTATTATTACTTCACATATTGTGTCACATTGACACTTAAGCATCATATAATATAAAAAAAAATCCCAATCAGAATCTTACCTTTCAGGATTCTTCCCTTTTCCCTCTAGTCTTGTTTCCGTCCTGCGTTCTCTGTCTGGAGATGTGTTTTCTCTGATGATATGTCACACAGCAGCTTTATATACCTGCTTCTCTCTCCTCTCGTCTTCACCTCTCCCCCACTGTCATTTATGTTTATCCTCACTCTATTCTTTCTTTCTGTGCACACAGAATGTTTTACTGCTGATAAGATGGGTGAACTTAAATTACCTTAATTACTAAGTTTTCTATTCTATTCTGATATTTGTTAAATGCATTACAAACATAAGCATTGGCTTCAGGAAAGGCAAAACATTGAATATATTTATTAAGGTAAATGTTATATATGGGTGATTATATTGCAGGAACATTTGGTGTACATTTTTTCTCCTTTGATTCAGATGGTTATTATTTTTTTATTTTTTCTTTTCTAATTGTTATAAATTACAAGATGTAGCAGTCCAGTGTCTGATAACCCAGATTTTTTCTTGTCTGTATTAGACAGTGTATTTTTTTAATATATTTTATAGTACTTTTCTTTTGGCAACATTTTATTTATAAAAACCCAAAATACCTAAATACTGCAACATTAAATTATTTACATTTTAATAATTTTTTTTTTTTTTTTTTTTTTTTTAAGAAAATGTGCATTTGTAAATCTTGTGTCAACTCTGTTACCAAACCATATTTTGATTTAAATTGGTGGAATTCTCTCTCAGAATTGTGTAAGTTACAGAAACCATGTCACCTTCTCTCACTGATAAGATGTGAAGCACTGAAAAGTATCTGTGCTCTCTCTTAGAAAATATTTTCATCTAAAAACTTATTTTGTGCTAGATCAACCCTGTTACCACAATATCAAAAGGAAAACAGAATGTATTACTGATCTCACATTGGGTTATTTAAAGCTCTTTTAATCATGTTTTCATTAGTGTCGTGTGCTCTTAGTATTTATGGAGTTTTTGAAAAACATAAAATAAACTCAATTGTGCTACACTATTACTGTTGCTCTACCATGGTAACAGAGTTTGACGGTAACAGACTTCCGACACCAAATGTACCCGCGATTATAGAATCACACACACACATAAATTAATAAATTGGCTTTATTTTATATTATATATTTTAGAACCACAGGTTGGCATTGCATATTTTTACAGATGCAAGTCTTATTATGTTATATTATATTATACAGTATTTTGCATTTGTATAACCGTAATTGCCAAAAAAGAAAGAAAAAGGCTTACCAAGCTTGTTTCAAGGTTATAAAATGTCTTTTATAGCTTACATAATTGTAACAAAGATGTCTGCACGTCGCCTTTCCAGAGGTCACATTATTTTCTTGGATGCTGATGATATTTGACTTGATATCGGAGGTCACTCCTCAGATTGTGTTTAATCCTCAGGGCTGACGTCATTGTGTGTGATAAACAGCATCTGTGTACAAGGTATTGGCTGCACGCACACAGATAACATGCTCCTGTGTGCTCCATACACATACACACACGTGCAAACATGCCTGCGGAGTATTTGACGTCACCGATCGCTCTTGCAACCTCTGTGTGTCTGACTGAATGTATTTTTTTGTCATTCATTAGTGAATATAGAAATCTTTCTAGGTGTGCATTGTTGTGGCAGTGAGGCGTAGAGAAACTCATTAGCTCAGGAGCTTCAGATAACCGAGTGTAAAGAGATGTTTGGGAAGACAAGATTGTGCTTGTTCAGTTGTGGTTTATTGTCTGTGTTGTCTCAGTCTTTACAGCGGTGCTAATGCAAACACACCTGCTGTGCAGAATTGTTGTGCGCACATTCACACTAACCTCTCTCACTAAAGTTATTAGAAACTCTGTTTTAGACAGAAAAAAAATTATTTCTTCTTCAAGTTGAACCTAAAAAGGGGTGATGAATGTTTTGAAACTTATATTATAATTTAATAAAGTACACCACCTTTCAAAATATTAAGCCTTTCACACAAAATCAGCTTATTTCCAAATCGGTTTTGTCTTTTTCTGTTGCACAATATCAAAAAACTGTACTTTGGATAAATACTAACAAGTCTTGCCCAGACTTGAAAACCCAATTGCTGGCACATCTAATGTTTCCTAGTTCCCACATCACTCTCGATAAGGTTTAGTTTGGTTTGCAGACTTCCACGGCTGACAGCAAGGTAGGTGCCTCCGAAACAGACAAGATTGTTTTAAATGAAAAATCAGTTTTTGCATATCTGTTCTCCACAATGTTGCATTTGGGAGATTTTATGCTTTGAGGCGTTAAAAAAAGAAAAGCAGTGCTGAAAAAATCAAAACGAAATACTTCTGAATATTCATAACATATCAAAATGTCATTTTTTCAGATGTCTGAAGGAAATCAAAGTGAACGGTAATAGCATGCATATCATTTAGATAACTATTGAATATTTTTTTACTACTTTTCCATAATACAGGTACGAAAGCTGTCACCTTTTCAAAAGGTGCATGTTTGTACCTAAAGGATCTATTTTGGTACCTAAAAGGTATATATTAGTGTTTAAAGTGTACTTGATTGAACCTAAAAGCTACTGTCCAAGTGACAGCTTTGATAGCAGGACCAGTGTCACGTGACATATAATTCACATTTGAATAATGTATTCGGAGTTGATTTGAAACCTTTATTAAACAGTCGCTGCTTTTCTCCAGCGTTACAGTGAGAATCGGTCATTCACTGAACGAGGCTGAGAAGAACTATGTGAGCAGCAGGAGACAATCAGCTCTGGAGTGTCTTAAAAGACACGATGTACAATGCACCCTGGTAACTGTATTGCACTCGTTCTGCAGTTTGTAAGCCATAAAGACTTGTTTTATGGTGAATAACATATTTTGTTCATTCATACATTAAGAAAACATGATTTCCAAACCCTGACAATCGTGTAAATATACAAACATATTTCACACTCAACTGGAGAAACCGAAAAAAAACTATTTTAAATGATTTTATGGATTTTATCGATAAGGATAATTAAATGATTTTTTTGATGTGCTGATATCTTGATGAACTAACTTTTACTTTTTTTATGGGCATTTTATAAATATATTTCCTAAGAGTCACACATCTGCATCTGAATATTATTTAGTCAACACAGTCTCACGACCAATTCGTATACAGTAAAAAAATTTTGCTGTAGTTATGCAGCTGTTTGCCGGTAACTTACTGTAGATTTAAATTTATGTTATTTACTGGCAACAGTTTGTTCAAATGAACATTAAACATGAACAAGTCTTTGTCTTTACAGAATAAAACCATAAAATAACAACATACCGCAAAGCATTCTGTTATTTTAGTTTTATTCTGTAAAGATAAAGACTTGTTCATGTTTAATGTTCAATTAACATGCTGTGGCTGTGTTTGAAATTATTTTTTAGTTTTCGAAATAGAGCAAAAACGGGCAATGTATCTAAATTAACTTTTTTTTTTTTTAACTATTGTAAAAAAGGATGAAGGATAGAGAACCGATATCGTTGGAATCATTTTCAGAAAGATTATTTTCCAGCTGATGAACGACAGAAATTTTAACAACCAATCAGAATGAATCCTGCTATCACCCGCTTGAGAATTTAAAGCGACAGACGCACTTAAGCTTCTAATAAACCGACGATCGTTATCGTCATCTTTATAGTTAGTCATAAGACGTTGATATTTGGTTTCATTTTGGTTGTGACATTGACGTTGATATTTCATTGTTTTTAGGTTGTAAATCTAAATGCGCACACGAAACAGTCTAGACTTTACGTAACTTGTGCGCTCTGTAGGGATGTTTTGAATTTCTTCAAAAATTTTGAAATGATAATTTTCTTTTTGCAAAATACTTGGTAATGTGAAATTGCATATTGCTAAAACTACAATTACGATGTCATCGCAGACAATATTATCGGTGTAATATCTGTGTTTATTTACAGGAAGAGATGCCCAACATCGCACTGGCGGCTTCAGGAGGAAGTGAACGAGCGATGTTGGGGTTGCTGGGATCACTGGATGCTCTGTCTCAAGGTGATCTGCTGGACTGTGTGCTGTATCTTGCCGGACTCTCTGGGTCGACCTGGTAAATAAACAAACACATCAGATTTAGCTTATCAGACCCAGCCGAATATAAACCAATGCTAAACCTTTTTTTATTTTTTTATAAGGTGCATGGCATCTTTATACAATGTGCCTAACTGGTCTAGCCAGCTGGAAGCAGTGAAAAATGACTTCATACAGAAACTTGTTGGTTGTGGGGTCAGTTTCATGTCCAAAATTTCAAAACTAAAAAAATACAGTGAAAAAGAGGACTTCAGTTTGACAGACATCTGGGCAGTGCTTCTTATAACCATGATTGTGAAAGAGGTGAGAGAAATAGCCTACTACTAATTAACAAGTAGGCTCGTTTGCATTATTTAAGCTCTTTAGTTATAGATTATCATCACATCTAGGCTATATGGTGATTTAGAAGCACAGTAAAGAGACTCCAGCCCCTGGCAGGAGGAGAGATGTTTTTAGGGAAATTTGTTTTTAGAATATTACGTTTAATATTTTCTCACACAATCAAAAGGAGGTTTTAGAGATGAAAATGTTGGCATGTCAAATATATAAGGAGTACATAACAGTATGTATTGTTTTAAGCTTACTGACATATATACAGCATACACTATATTTGAACTCATTTTAATTTTGTCTTCAGATAGATGAGCAAACTTTCTCTGATCTGAGGACCAAACACAGCCCACAAGATCCTTATCCCATCTATACTGTGATTGATATGCATAGCAAAGTTCATGACCTAAAAGCAGGTAATGTCAGTGTGTTTGTGAGCTGTGTGTGTTTTCACTGTCTGAGACTTACTCCGGTCTGTCATAGATACATTCTGTGAGATCACGCCACACGAGACTGGCTACTGCATCACTGGGGCCTTCGTAGATACTTCCAGTTTTGGAAGTCAGTTTGACCAAGGAGTTAAAATAAAAAACCAGCCCGAGATGGACATGCTGTTCCTGCAAAGTGAGTTGAGTTATTGCTTTTTAGTTCACCTCCCATTCATTTCTAAGCTTTTATTTATTCATTTATTTATAAACTTGTTCCTGCAGGTCTGTGTGGTAGTGGTCTTGCTAGTATTCAAAAACTACTGGAGGAACTATACCATTTAATCAAATGTAAGTTCACTTTGTGTGTTATGATGCTTGCATAAATAGATTTCTCTAAAGTATGCACCACTGTCATGTTATACTGTTATATATAAGTTGTGAATGTAGCTATATGAAAAATTGGACTGTCGCATCCATACACATATAAAGTTGGCTTGAAGCGTACAAGGCATTAAAGACTTGGACAACTATAAAAGTGGTGTAAGATTTGCATAATTCGTGTTAGTATTGTCTTTTTACACGTCGTGTTGCATCAACAAACAGATATCCAGTCCCTCAGCTTTCCACATGAAGACAGGTCTGGCAAAGTGCTTTTGGCTCTTGCAGAAGTCAATCTTCTGGTCTCAAGAGAGGAGGATCCTTCAGCCCAAGTTAAAATTCTGAACGGCTTACTGAAAGGTATCCATCACATTACTGATATGTCTAAACTAAGCAAAGGTGCAAAAACTGATTTAAAATCTTGCCAACATCAGACAACATCCATGGCTGAGCATTAGTGAATACCAGGCCCGTTCCCTAAGACTCTAGAGCAGTGGTTCCCAACCACGTTCCTGGAGGCCCCCCAACACTGCTTGTTTTTCATGTTTCCTTAATCAAACACACCTGATTCAGATCATCAGCTCATTAGTATAGACTACTAAAATGGGTGTGGCAAACAAAGGAGAGATTGTTGGGGGGCCTCCAGGAACCACTGCTTTGGTTGGGAACCACTGCTCTAGATGATGTATGCTACAGATTCAGCATGTGATCTTATGTATTTCAGACAGTCTGAACGAAGAAGATTACAGGAACTTAATCACCATGTCAAGAGAAATTAATAAGAATAATGCTCCACGTTACACACAATTTATCTGCCACCTGCAGCCATGCTGGGGTCAGACATGTGAGTTTTCTTTAGTGTTTAATAAAAAAAACGTACTTTATTTATAAAATAAATATTTGAACTATACTTGCAGTAGTTCCACTTAAGTATGTGTTTAAGTCTACTTCTGCTCAACTGAAGTGCATTAAGTACAAAATTAGTTGTTCCAATTTAGCAGACTAAAAGTGCAACTGCATGGCATTTTATTAAGTACATAAATATGAAAATGTATTTGTAGTATACTGAGCATGAAACAAATGTAATTCAAATACATTTAGGTATATTTATTAACGGAGAAAGGGACATGTTTTATTTTGTAACTCACAGAAATCATTATTCTTAATTTAGGCAATGAGCTATGGACTGTTATTGGTAAATGCTTTGATGTATTCTCTCGGTGGATCTGGGGGACAACAAACAACTTTGTTTACAGCATGACAGGTGAGGTAGTTTAAAACTGACATTTACGGTACCGGCATCACTGACTTACCGTATGTTTATGGTTCAGAGTGCAAGTTTTATTTCTTGGAAATTACGTATAAATTTCTTGTGTTGTATTCAATAAAAAATCATTTTTCCATCATCCCCAGCGGAGGAGGTTTCCTTAATCTGTAAAGAGGAAAAGAGGCGATATGTTGATGCTGGGATCTCCAACAACAACTCTCCTTTTTTCCCATTTCTGAGGAAAGAGAGACAAATAGACCTCATTGTCTCACTCGATTTCAGTGAGAATGAACCGTTCAAGGTAGAACAACTACATACTGTTTTTCTTATTAACCTGCATTTTGCATAATTACTAATAATCCCCCTCCACCCTTCCATGCGTATATACTGTTTTAATTCACAGTCACTGATAGAAACCCAAAATACATGCAAAGGTCTGCAGATCGACTTCCCAGAAATCCCTGAAATGTCAGAAGAGGAGAAATCTGCCCCAAAGGACTTTTATGTGTTCAAAGGCCAAAATAAACCGACAGTAATTCACATTCCTCTTTTCAACGTGGCGAATTGTGGAGGTAATTTCCAGATACTAATTAGTGTAATCATTATTGGTGTTATTTAATGTAGAAATTAATATAGTCAAGAGTAGGAGTTTTATAACCACTTTGGCGAAAAGCTTGACAAGCAAATGTTCTGAAATGTCTATTTTAATAGCTGAAATTGACAGCTGGAGGAAGAAATATAAGACCTTGCAGAGGCCCTACTCCAAAGACCTGATTGAGGAGCTCGTGGATAAAGCTGAAATGAACATTAAACATAACAGAGAAAACCTCCTGGCAGAGATTGAGAAAGTCATTCGTGAAATGAAGTGAAAATTCCCTGGCTTTTCTAGCTCTTGCCCAATAGATGGCAGCAAAGTGGCTAGAACGAGAGAGCTTGTTGATCTATATTTTGTGAGTTTATATGGAATTCAAGTTTTGTTATTTTAGTCATGGGTGTTGTATGCAAATGATTAGCCTCTCATGCCTCGGAAATAAATAGATGACTTTGTTTTATATGCAAATACAATGTTTTTAACACCCAAAGTAAAAAAAAAACATCTTCAGTTTTTTCCAAACTAATTTTATTTATAGTTCACAGTTTACCAACAATATAATAACCAACAGGGAAATAAAAAACGAATTTAGAAATCCATTTAATTTAGAATTCCTGTTAGAGAACGCTGTCTAGAATTCCGACTGCTGTTATTCTTTCACGCTTTAACTTCAACTGCATTTTGAATTTGAGGACAAAGATCCCTGTAATAAAGAAAGAAAAGACAGATTTTAAGAAGAATTCAAACTCTTAAGGTTCATTTAATAGAATTCATATTGAGAATGCATGCGCAGCTGTAATAAATTCTTCAAAAACTCACTTTATGCTAGGTTCCTTCTGGAGGGCATTGGTGATATTCACAAAGGCACAGACTGGACTTTGGTCCTGGAGCTTCTGTTTAAGACCGTTCGTTTCTTCACTCCATTTTGTCTTTACACCTTAAAGATCAAGAAAGGTTATCTATAAGCATCTATTTTCTTTGTCGGCCTATGTTTGTAACCTAAGTGAAGTTTTATTTTAGTTTCATTTTAAAATGTACTGATGCTCAAGAAGGCAACGCCACGCTAGCTATCACAAAACAACTGAATCATCCAGGCAACGACGACACAAAGATATTACGAACGCGTTATTATTTTATCATGTGGAGTATACACTACCTGTCAAAAGTTTGAAAACAGTAAGATCTGTAATATTTTTAAAAATGTTTCTTATGTTTATCGAATGATCAAATACATTTCTTTCAAATCTTACCGTTTTCAAACAGACCGGTAGTGTGTTGTATGTAAACATATGAGCATATATATTTACTCGCACAAAACTTACAAAGACATTGTGGAAGCATAATATATGTCTGTTAACATTATAAAAGCAGGCGGAGTATAAAACTGATATTGAATTAAAATTGAAAATTGAACATGAAAAGGTAGAATTATGTAGTTTGTTTCGGCAAAGCAAATAAAATGCAAAAACTGTATAACTCCTTAAAGCTTTTTATTTTATCTTCCCAGTGAAATAATCGTTTTGATGCACCTTGAGGAAAAGCAAATAAAATCTTATCTAGCAAAAAACAGATGCCCAATGTAACATTACAGATATTTCACAAGGAGGGGGTTGAATTTTAAAAACAACTGCAGAAACATTTGGTCTGTTTTATATGCCTCATAATTTTCTCATGGGTTAATTTTCTATATTTGGGAAGTCCTTGCTAAACATACCTTCAATGTCACTCTTCTCCTTCTCCACGGCTGCAACTTCATCACTCAACGCCGCCTTTGAAACACAATAAAGATATTAATAAATAATCGTATGTTACATAAAACACCCCGTCTTGTTTTAGCATGCCATTTTTCTTACAAAACCAAATAAATGAATGCATATACAATACTGTTTGCGATCTATTCTTTCAGTAATGTTGGTTATACCGGTCTGGTCACTGCCAGGTGGTTCTTGTTAAACCTGCTTTAAATTTGAGTGCTATTTCTTTGCAAAAGCAGCCCATATCAAACAATATGAAGATGCTTCAAACAGGTCATCATATTTCCATTGTCATATTCAGCTCACCGTTGAATCCTGGCATGCTTTAAGCTCTTTATCCTTTTCCTCCTTAGCAGCGTTCAACTTCTCGACCTCATCCTGAAGCTCTTTGACCTCCTTGTCTGTGTTGCTAAATTCCGTCTGCGTGTGTTCAACCGCAAAACTGTAATTATCTACATCCACATCTCTTTCTCTCACTTCTGCCTCCGAGAACTCTACTTCGTTTGTTAGTTTGCTCACCAGTTCCTTTTTAAAGTGTATAAGTCCCACCAAACCCATGATCGCCATCATGATTAAACACAGGATCATAAACCAGCATGACTTCCTGTCCATTGTGTGTATAAATGTCCAAAAGCAGCTTATTAATAATGGTTTTTGAATATTTGAATGTTCAATGTTTCTGTGTATTTCTTACGCCAGTAATCTATTTTCTGCCAAGGTAAAGGACCTGCAGGTATATTATGAAAATGAGTGTTTGCTTCCTAAAGGAAAATACAAACAGAAAAAAAACAGTTTAAAACAAGTCATGATGTCACTAATTTACAGCCATCCCTGCTAAAAGAACCCCCAAAACAATAGAAGCCTAATAAAAACCATCACAGAATTTCCATTAAAATAGCCCCAAATTTCTTTTTGTGGTGTGTTTTGGCCATTTTCCCAACAGATTTAACATCCCACCAATAGAATCCATCACATACCATTCGACACCATTATACTTTCCATTAAAACCAAAACATTACATGTACTATTGTGTTCTGGGCAGGGATTTTTCAGCAAGGTAATAACACTTAAAAAAAAAAGGTTTTTTTTATAATAAATGGTCTTAGTCACAGGTTCTTTCCATACCTTAGATATTTCTTTTACATTATTGTCAAAAAAACTGCCCTTTCCTGGTTTAAAATGGTTTAGTCAAATCTTCCAGCCTTGTCAAATGTAGCTCTATGTAGGTCACAACATGCAAAACATCCCGCTACTCGGTTATTTACTTGTAGTTTAATATTTAGCCTTACAGTGAGCTCCTCTGCTGGATATTTGAGATTAGCAGCATGCCCATGTCTTTAAACACATTTAGCACTGCATTTACCTACTTAATCACGAATATGCCATAAATGAGTGGCTATCCTACAGTAAATAAACTCACCTCTGCCAGGAATATCACAGAATAAGACAAAAAGACCAAGAGTTAAAGTGTCCCCTGTACGCCCTTCTTCTCTTACTAGTACTGCAGGTTAATCTTCGCCTTACTTCTCAGTCATTCACAGATGACCAGTCTGACCAGTTAAACAAGAAGTTTCATTTCGTTTTTCCCCTCCTCACTGAAATGTAAATACCAATCAGGTTTGATTATCCGTGCCACGAAATAAACACAATAGACCATAATGTAATCGTTTTTATTGCAGTGCAAGACAAGCTTGTTTTTAAAGTCTGGATTTTGCTCGTTAGAAAAGTTTATTCCGATTATTATCGTGAAGTCTTGAATCGTTGTAGCAAGTGTGTGTGTGTACTAACAGCGCACATCCGCTTGGCTGCAACACCTTGTTTACAGCTCTGGTCTTCCGTGTTTCCTTCGACAGCAGCTGGCAAGCCCAAGGAAAGTGCATGCAAGACTTTCAAGGAAATTGCAGCTCATGGTCTATAAGACACAGACTCATACCTGTCGACATTTGGGTGTAATATTATACCCAAATATAATCATTTAAAAGGCATAGAATGGTAAAAATATAGGAGAATCCTGGGGAAAACGGGAGGGTTACTCCAGACAAGACCTACGGAAGCTACGTCACGCCGCGCGGGATTCCGCCATGTTTTAGGACACGCTAACACGAGCATTGTAATCACATGCAAATCAGCACAGAATACTACTGCTTTTTAAAAAACCACTCCAAGACTCTTGGAGTAAAACAGAATAATGTGTAGCCTAAATCTCTTTAATAAAAGAACTGAATGAATACAAGTACAAACGTGGCCGGGTATCAATGAGCTGCTGCAGATCATATTTCCATATGTGAATTTCTCCTGTTTGTAGTGCTTAGTTTAATGCAAATCACTATACATACAGAGATCAAGTATTAAACCTTCTTATTTAAGATTTTTACCATACTCAGTACTTTCATCCGAGTTGCGTCGTGAATGTAGACATTTTATAGACTATTACTTTATATTTATATGGTTCAACTTAAGTATATGTTTTGACAAAAACATGGTTTCGGGAGGAACGTGAACGCAGTATTCACCCACGGCTGGCAGCCGATTTCCCAATAAAGTACACCCAATCACACCCCTTTCCTTCCCTATAGAACACCCCAGTTTCTTTGCTTCTACATCTCGCCTTGATCGTATCCCTCCTCCACCCCTTCTCCACCTTCTTTCCCTTATCCCATGCTGGGGGGCAGACGGCGATCGAGCCAAGCTCGGAGTCCGCCGTGCTCCCGGCTCCCTCCCCAGACAGCTCGCCAAATTTGCAACAATTCAAACTATCGATTACCAGGAAACGTGAACTCTTGAAAGAGCGCATTGGAATGATTAACCCTTACTATAAACATAGCGTTAATCAAAAGATATTTTTCGCAAAACGGCTATGGCAAATGAAGTGAGCCTTAACCACTCCAACGCATTCTTAAGTAGAATAAAATAAACATTAAACAATATCAAGTGTTTACATTGACTATATATTTATATCTCTGCTGTAGCGCCTGTGTCCTAAATTCCCAGAATGCATTGTCGCTGTGACGACTCATTTCCATTTGTTTTAGCGAGGTACTGCGGGCGCATGCATTCCTTTGTGGAACTAACTTAACTTCCGGTAGACAGCGCAATAGAATCAGTAACAACAGTAAAGTCCTTCTAGAGTAGATTCTTTTTTTTATATCAAGTAAAATATGTTTGCTGCGTAAATCAGACAGATTTATTAAAAATGCGAATTCATTCTCTGCCAGCAGGACTTGCTTTAAGCTGGAGAAATGAGAGGTTTCCCAAGTTTTTAACATACCTGCTCTGGTTTATTCAACAAAGCCTTTTGGAAAATTAGTCAGTATGACAAACACATCCCACAGCACAATAACCTGAGATCAACTTCATTACTCATTACTAGCTGCGTTTGTAGACGGCGAAACTAACCAGACAGATAAACAAACACAGACCGGAAGTCAACACGATAAAATTGGCTAGTGTGGAGGTTTAACATGCATGCATGAAATAAACAGTGCATATAGCAATGCAACCAAACCCAATAAAGCAAATAAGCAGAGTATAATACATCCTGTTTATTAATATTATTTTCACTTCTATTTTCCTAATTAAATAATAACATAAAATGTAATTCTGAAGCACAAATTTCTTGCTGCTGGCTCATTTTTCGTTCTATAACAGGCTTGGTTAGCTGGGTGGAAGTGTGAAGTTCATTCAGCTGGAAATGTGTATGCACAGAGATGTATCACAACTCTAATTCCTAACACGACAACATGTTTGCATTGCATCTCACAGCATACCTGTACCTTTGCAGTTGGATCTAAAAACACACCTTTTGTTGTTTTGTAACATGAAATGCGTTGCGTTCTTTATCGCCATGGCTTATGGCCTAAACTCGTTCTTCACACTCCCAGGTATGTACTGTGTAGGTCTGTACCACACCTTGTTTTGCTGTTTGCTCAGTTCAAAAGGGTGTGTATTAAAGTCTGGATTCCTGCAGATAAGTGTGATCAGGATGAGAATGAACGTTGTCTATATGTGGATGTGATATCTAATTGTATAATTTCCAATAAAGCAATGCAAGAAACTTATGCGCAATTTCTATTTTTAGCAATGTAAAAAAATAGAAACTCCTCTTTGCAACAATATGAGAATTTAAAATATTCATTAAATGACAGTAGGCTGTTTCTAATTTCAGATGACAGCAGCTTTACCCCTGAACAATGGCGTTAAAGTTTAACTGCCTGGAAATATCATGGTAACTGAAAAGGTAGATTTTACACTCCCTGTGATTGAGCAGATGGCAGACACATTACATCAGTTTCATCTGTTAATGTTATAGCATACCTGTACAAAGCTTTATTGTCTGCTTGCAACCTAACCTTAAAATTTGCCAGAACAATGTTGCACCACTAGAGGGCATATCCCACCCACCCAGGCCATGCAAAATCATTTCCGTTTCTACTTTAGTTTCCCGAAGAAACCCTAGTAAGGTGTTCTCAATTCTTCCGCAGTAAAGTAAAATATAATCAACGAAAATAAAAAGTGAATCTCTTGTAAGTCACAGATCTTGCAGTTCTTAGTGTGCTATATTTTATATTTAGAATATGCAATTCTATATAAATATCTATAAATCAGTAACTGTTTCTCCAGGCTCCAGTGGTTGTCACTTCTTCTTTCATTCAAAGGTATAGTTCACCCAAAAATTGAATTAATTTCTCAAGTGCATGCTTTCCTACAGGTACGCTGCACCCTGTTTACATTCAGAGGAAAGCACACACGTACATCCTGGTACTCTCCAAACTGGTGCTACGATGACACAGATTTATTTGTTGAATAAAGTATTCTCGTAGTTTTATATAATTACAGCTGAACCACAGATCCCACATAGGCTATTTTAAGAAAGTCTTTACTTTATTTCTGTTTCTTGGAAGTACCCTTGCTGTTTTTGGAGGGTCAAAATATCTAGAAGAACAAAGGTCTTAGGGGTTTGGAATGACATGAGGGTGCGTAATTAGTAACAGAATTTGTATTTTGGGTGAGCTATCCCTTTAAATGATTTATCTAGATACGATTTCTTTTGTTGCACAAGTAGCATAGACCATGGATGACGGTTTTATTCAGTGTATTTTCCCAGTATCCAGAAACATGAATGAGCAAGTGCTGTTTTAAAAAGTAGTATGTTA
>JAUYWG010000056.1:15955069-15990234 GCA_034779775.1 Enteromius afrohamiltoni
TATTTTTGAAACTTTAATCTTTATAACTCCAGGATCTTATCTCTGCACTAACAGCTCGTAACACTCCACAGAGAAAGGAAAACTCGAAATTGCATCATATGACCCCTTTAATATACAAAGTGCCTAAAATGTGCACCTTTTTCATGATTGCCAATGATTATTTCCTGGTTTTTGCATTCAGGCTACTTGAGGGTCTCGGCTCTAAGTCCAGGGTTGCTCAACTTGTCCTTGCGAATATATTTGTCTGATCAATGCTAACAGAGGTCACATGATAAAATGGCGTAGTTTGATAGTCAGATGGCCTTGTGTGCTGATAGCAGAACAAATGACGGCTGTAAACGTCTGCCCCCTACAGCACATGCATGGACAACGTCAGCATTATTCTCATACCTCAGGAATCAATTAAACTTTTAGTTCTCTCCAAGGTGTATGCATTTGAATCCTCTGAGTCATCAGCAGCTTACTCTTCCCTGCACTCTCAGAAATAAAGCTACAAAAGCTGTCACTGGTGCAAAAGGTCAATTTTGGTACCTTAAAGGTACACATTAGCACTTAAAGTGTACATATTTGATGCTAATGGGTAGACTTTTTGAAGAGGTACCACCCCAGAGACGGCTTTTGTTCCTGAGAGTGTGTCGTAGTTCACTTGTTGACTAAGGAGTGCTTTACCTTTTTCTCTCGTCTTTCCGCAGGCGTGCAGACTGCCCGTCCTGACCTGCTCCCACAGCAACTGAATGAAGATGAGATCACTAGCAGCTCGGCTGATACGACTCTGTCAGCAACCTCTCCTGTAAGCTTTCGGCCCTCAGACACTCCAGCTCAGAGGTAAGCGCTTTTAAAAATCTGGTTGAATTTGTTTACCCCCGCAAAAAAAAGGCTCTTGGTTCTGTGCACTGCTGATACTCATTGTCTGGCGTTTCTGTTAATTCAAGTTCATTTCATTCCCAGTTATAGCAGTATAGCTGCCCAGTCGTCAGGGGAAAGCTCGGACGTGGACGCCAGTTCCCTCGGTGAGACTGTTCCTCAGACAAGCACGTCAGAAGTAAGAGATGTTTCGCTCTGGGACTGTTTCGGTGTAGAATAAATGCAGTCACGCTTGAGCGGTTCTCAAATAGTCATTAATCATTTTGCGTATTATTCAGACCAGGGTATGATATAAACACCCGCCAAATGCGTGCAAAGCTCAGCTGTGACCCTTTAAAATCAGCACGGCGCTTTTTGTAAATGTTCACTTATTAATGTCTTTGGGAAGCTAATGCAAGCCAAATCTACGTATGAGATACATTTATATCAATATATCACACCAAGACTGCCATTTTTTTCTTTAAAAGAATCAGCATGGTTACCAGTGTCATACTGAGTCTATGCAACAGTTCAGTAAATAACAGGTTAATATCAAGTGACTTTGAGCTGTTCTTGCTCCATTTCGCCAACAACAATCACTCCAAACACTCTGAGCCACATGACGGTATATTTCCATTTGTCTGGAGCTAGTAGAAGTGATAAAAAATAATTTTTTAGTGCATGGTAATATTAATACAATTCAATGTTTGGCCTGATTTTTTTTTTGGCTACAGTCTTAACTGGGTATGTTATAAAATCTGAAACATTTGTCCTATCATGCCAATAAATATGAAGTGAAAGGCTCTGTTTGTCCTCAGTGCAGGCACATTTACAAATCCCCGATTGCAATGTGATCTTTGTTGATTAACAGCCCTTGTGTGCCGATAACAGGAAATAAGAGCTGCCTTTTACAAAGCACGCATTGCTGGATTACTCCTCGTAGTCATCTCTAATTATTCCTTCTCTCGCTGTTGCAGTGAAAGACGTTGGGTGAACGGGACAAAATAAAGCCCTCAAGGACAAAGATTAACTCTCTTTAAGGAAAACACAAAAGAAAGACGGACTTGCTGCAAACACCTGAGGAAGTGGAAAACAAAAGAGAGTAGTGCACATGTTCATAAAACTATAAAGACGTAAGGATAAAGAGATGTATTTTTTGGGGGACGTCAACAGTACAGCGTCCAGTATTGCTGCTATGAAATGGAACCAAAAGAGGATGCCACTGTAGTACCTCCACACAGTGCCATAATTACTTCCAGAAGCTGATAACGTTCACAGCATTATCACAGAGATGAACTTCTTGTGACCAGGGCTTTTGAGTACGTCTGTGAGTTTTCTAGTGGACTTCGCTTGACCACGCATCTTTTTTTTTTTTTCTTTTCGTCTCCAAGGAGAGGAATCTACAGGTTTTTACTTCGCTACGGGAGGAAAGGAAATCTGGGTTTTATTGTGTGTTTTAAAGACGTTTTAGGAATACGTGACCCTGGAGCACAAAAGTCGCTGGGGTTTATTTGTAGCAATATCCAAAAATACATTGCATGGGTCAAAATTATTGTTTTTTTTTTTTTATTTTAATTTTTTTAAGCAAAAAATCATTAGGAAATTAAGATTTCTGTAAACGGATCATTGATTAGTAAAATGCATTGATTAAATCTTTTTTTTTTTTTTTTTTCGCCCTCCGATTCCAGATTTTCAGATAGATGCATCTCGGCCAAATATTGTCCTATCCTAACAAACCATGGATCGATTATTTATTTTGAATACATCTCAGTTTTGTAAAATTTTACCTTATGACTGGTTTTGTGGTCCTGGGTCACGTATGGCAAGAAACAAGGTTTAGCATGAGTCGAGCCAGGTCAGGTTGACTGAACAATCACATCTGTTTTACGAATCGATTCGATTGCAGTACTGTGATATTGTGTCGGATATTTAAACGTGCCTTAATCACGAGAGTTATTTCGCCTTATGAACAGGAAGTCTTTTACCGTGCATGATGACTGTGAGTTAACTCCGCAAATGTGTACCAAATCAGATGTGATGGTTATCATATATTTTTTTGGAGCTTACCAAGAAATGTTTGTCCTAGTCTTATTTGCTTTACATTGTAAGAAAGAGATACCACATTAAAGACCAAATCCAGTATTTTGGCTGGCGGGACACTTTTCATTTTAGTGTTGAATTAAAAAAGATAATTTAGGGAGGAGTAACAGTTCGTACCTGGCGGACCGGCTACTGTAAAACAGCATCTTTTTATGTTTACATGAACTGGGTAGAATAGGAATGGTTTTGTGAAGACAGATCAAATCAAATAAAACTAAACCAAAACATTATTTTCGTGTACGTTCGTGCTAATCAGTAAATCTAAACGCAGAGACATTGGCAATGAAGATGCAAATATTTTTGAAATTAAGGAAGCATTGCTGGGGTTTTTTCCTGTGACTATTTAAAAAAAAAAAAAAAAAAAAAAGAAACATTCCTGTACAAAGTCATATTTATTTGAATGTTTGCATGTAATTTATTTCGTTATCTCTACTTCTTAAGTGTCTGATACTCGATGGCTGTGTAAATTGTTTTTTGAGGGGGAAGCTGAATGCGTTTTTTACTGTACACTCACAATCTGGGATTCTTGTGCAATTGCTGTTTGTTCTGAAAATGCTGCCTTTGTTCTTGTTGTCTTATCAAACTGAGAATGGTCTTAAGTAGTAGCTTTAAATGAAAATATACCTTACTTTTGCGACGACATATTCATGTATTACTGCTCTCTTTCAAAGAATATTAAGACTTGGAGTAGAAGATATTGCAACATTTCGTGCTGTATGCGAATGAATGAAATAAACAACACTGCAAAAAGAGTGTCTAATTAGTGCCTTGTTCAGCTCCGTACGTTATTTTATAGTTGTCATAAAAATAAAAAAAACGTCCCCCTAACATAATTGATCTATTTATTTGAAAATAACCAACCGAGAACCAAAAACTAACGTTGGGGGAACGTTCTTTTCAGGTTGTTATGAAACAACGTTTCCGGAACATTGCAAGATGGTTATTTTTAAATGGCTCAAAAATATCCTGAACAGAAAAGTAAAGTTGGAAACATTAGGGTGAGGAAATAGTAGCATTTTTCCTTGAACCATCTTTTCAGCAACGCGCACTCCCACCACACGAGGGCGCGACAAACAGGTTTCCACACCGCGTCCTGTAACAGAAACAGCGACGGAACTCTCAGCCAATCAGCTTTGCTGTTACAAACCTCGTCAGTGTCCTGCATCTGTAAGCCAATCAGCGACGTCGTGACTTCGGGAAACAGACCAGAGGATTTCCAAGATGGGGCTCGAAAGTACTATGGTCTGGTAAGAAATAAACAAACAAACGCGTTATTTTAGATATATTTACGATTTTTTACATAGTTAATGCTCCTCGTAATTACCGCAAACACATCTTTTGAGACCTTAACTGAGAAGTAGTAAGAGAGTTCAGTAACGTTAGCCGGTCTCTGATTAGAATGGCGTCCTCCTGAGTCATTATTCAGCGCGTAGTTCTGGACTACTACTAACACGAAAACAAACCTCTAACACTTTAATACTAATCTCAGTCTGATACACAACTGACATACATAACAGCAGTGAGCGGAATTATTAAGAGATGGGATGTTAACACCTGACTGGTAACAATCACTACCTGCTGTCAAAAGAACGAGCACATATTCGACAGATAAAGTGAATAATATCACGTTAAGCTGTTTCCTAATAATAGGGGTTGAACACTTAACATGATATTATTAGTGGCAAGTCTTTATAATAAATGAAATTAGACGTTTGGCGTCTCCGCTATGCTGTTATAATGGACTTCTATGGGGGAGAAAACGCTTAACGAGATATTATTCGCTTTATCTGTCGAATATGTGCTCGTACTTTAGACAGCAGTTAGTGATTGTCACAAGGAAGGCCTAAGTGTTTTCTATGTAACGGACAGCTCTCTTGTTTTTGATTCACAGACATTTATTTAAAGCCGTTTCCGACTGATGGGATCCTGATTTCTTGCTCTCCTGCTAAAAAAATCCCAATAGAAATTCTACTGGTTTCCAGTAAAAACCATTACAAAATGTCCTTTCCGGTGGTGCTTTGGGGATTTTTCCAATATTTTTTAACGTCCCACCAATAGAATCCATCGCATACCAACAGACACCATTATACTCCCCAAATTCCGTTCCAAATCCATTGTTTTGGGCAGGGCTGGTTGTTGAGTAAATAAAAGCAGCGCCACCGACTGCTAGTGTGTAGGGTGACCATACGTGCCGTGTCCTGGCCAGGATTTCTGTATTGCTTTGATTTAAAGTACCTCCAGAGTAACATAAGGAACCGATGTCATACACCGATCGGTCTGCACAGGCGAACAAAGACAAAACCTAGATATTTTAGGCAATATAGAAATCCTGGCCAGGACGCATCCCGGGAAAATGGCACGTATGGTCACCCTACGTATTTAGTTATCTAAGGAGTTTAAGTTCCTGCACTAAATGATGGTCTTCATGTCTTGTCAGTGTGGACAACAGTGAATACATGAGGAATGGAGATTTTCTGCCCACCAGATTACAGGCCCAGCAGGATGCTGTGAACATCGTCTGTCACTCAAAGACCCGTAGTAACCCAGAGAACAACGTGGGTCTAATCACCATGGCAAAGTAAGTACGCCGTACTCCATATATGATCCGTCAGGCAGTAGTGTTGTTGACATGTGACGCGTCGTTTGGTTTGGTGCAGTAATTGCGAGGTCCTCACCACTTTAACACCAGACACGGGCCGCATTCTCTCAAAGCTTCACGCGGTTCAGCCGCTGGGAACGATCTCCTTCTGCACCAGCATACGAGTGGCACATGTGAGTACCTTCGTAGGAAAGAAGTTCATACATGCTTCGGGGAATTTCCTTTTGATGGTATTTTCATCTGCTGTGTCTAGTTGGCACTAAAGCATAGACAAGGCAAGAACCACAAGATGAGGATTGTTGCTTTTGTGGGCAGCCCGGTGGAGGACAACGAAAAAGATGTACGTTTGCTTTTACTGATCGTGAATGCTGTTCATCTTTGGTTCTTCATCAATATTTGGGGTGATACAACTGATGTGTTTCCCACCAAATCTTTTCCAGCTGATAAAGTTGGCAAAGCGGTTGAAAAAAGAGAAGGTCAATGTAGATGTGATAAATTTCGGAGAAGAGGTAACGGGCACGAAACCTTTCTTTCGAACACTTTAAAACCTTTCCGTTTCCTTGCGTCGATTTGACTCTTGTTTAATCCGCTCAGGAAGTGAACACGGAGAAACTGACTGCATTTGTGAACACTCTGAATGGAAAGGAGGGCACGGGTTCTCATCTGGTCACAGTGCCCCCTGGGCCCAGCCTGGCCGATGCCCTCTTGTCTTCTCCCATCTTGGCTGGTGAGGGTGGTACCATGATGGGCCTGGGTGCCAGTGACTTTGAGTTTGGAGTGGACCCCAGTGCAGACCCAGAACTGGCTCTGGTATGAAACAAACCCTTCGTATGGAGTTCAAAAACACGCTACTTAAATCTACATACTTACATTTTAGACTGTTTTGCTCTGCGTCAACAAAAAGCAGTGTTATGGATATTGATTTCATTTGCTTAGAACAGCACAAATATCTTCTTATCCTAGCTGATTAAATGTAAGAATTTAATTAAAAATGGTGTATACTTTTAGAAAAATGTCAATTTAAACTTATTGGTAAAAGAAGTGAGCACACAGATTATGTTTTGTCAATATTGCACACCATAACCTTAACCGTGTCATTTATTTAAAGGTAAAACTAGTGATCCATATGTTAAATGATCATGAGCGATCAACATTTACATGATTCAAAACATGTGATAACTGAAGTTTGTTTACCAGAAACTGTATGTAGTTATTATTTATCTACAGGCTCTGCGTGTATCTATGGAGGAACAAAGGCAGAGGCAGGAAGAGGAGGCTCGAAGGGCAGCCGCCCAATCAGCAACGGAAGCTGGTGCTCCCACCTCAACCGCTGATGGTAAGGATGGAGATAAAGGTTTGAAGTAGTGATTGGTGATAAGGCTTATACTGGGTAGATAGCAGGTTTAAAAATGTTACCAACGTTTTAAAGATTTCTTATTAGGAAAGGAAGGAAAAGAAAGGACGTGACATGTGGCCAGGTATGGTTTCACATACTAGGAATTTGTGCTCTGCGTTTAACCCATACGAGTGCGCGCACACACACACACCCAGAGCAGTGAGTGTGTGCTGATTGTGTGAGAAGGATGTTCTGGCAACCGAACACCCTTGGATTAAACTGAGGAGAATGTACAGTATAAAATACACCCAGTGGGATTGTTTATAGCAAGAGTAAAAATATGGGAGAAACACAATTTGTTAAATGGGATGATAGCGGGATACAATGGTAAAATAAGGAAAAAATCCGATTGTATCAAGCTATAAAGCTTTAGCAAGTAAAAATGCAAAAAAATGTATTTGCAGGGGGATAGGATTAACCATTAATGAGGCAAATTTGAACTACATTCTCATGTTTTAAATATATTTTGTGATCAATATTGTTGGTGTGTGTGTTAACCTGTTTGGGAAGTTGCAGGGACAAAAGCAGCTGTGTTTCTGTAAAAAAATAAAATAATAATAAAAAAAGATGTATTTATGCTTCCGAAGGCTTTGGTGCTCTTTTGTGATACCCAAATGTTGACAGGGACGTCTTACTGGCTACCCTGCTGGTAGACGCTGGTACTACACGATCTGGCTTCATAAAGCATCTTTCACATTTTTATGGTGGCTTTTAACATGATCTTAATTCCAGAAAACATTTTCATGTGTCGATTCATTTTTGTAGCCTGTTTGTTTTCAAGTACTATGTGTTTTTTAAAATTATGAAACAGTCTTCACCTCCATACTTTTGATTATTTACCATTTAGTTGATTCCCATTGAAAGACCAAGTCCTGGTTTTCTGTGACCCTTTTGTTGTCTCCTTCAGAATCAGAGGAAGCTCTTCTGAAGATGTCTGCCTCCCAGCCTGAGAGCGGTGTGGCTGCACTGCCAGACTTCAGCAGCATGACAGAAGAAGAGCAGATAGCCTATGCCATGCAGATGTCTCTGGCAGGTGGAGGTTAGTGCCTCCTCTTAGTCTTAGAACATGCTCGGTGCTTGACATAGTATGCAATATTGACCACTATCCCTCTTTTGTCAGAATTTGGAGAATCGATGGATACGGGCGCTCCAATGGACACTGCAGAATCTAAGGTAATTCAGTTATCCTCTGCTGGGCTCAAGATTTTAATTTACTAAATATAAATATTGCCTGCTGATTGTCTTTTCTCTTGCGCTTTTCTACAGGAAGAGGATGATTATGATGTAATGCAGGACCCAGAATTCCTCCAGAGTGTCTTGGAGAATCTACCTGGTGTTGATCCCAACAATGAGGCCATCCGTAATGCCATGGGCTCCCTAGCCTCTCAGAGTGGTAACAAACCAGAGGGGAAAAAAGATGATGAGAAGAAGAAATAAATTGAAGTGTCCTGTGACTGATTGATGTATAAGACAAGTGAAAAGAGTTCAATTAAGAAGCGGCCAATCAGAAGTCCTTATGAAAGCAGTTTTAGATGCATATGAAGTTCACTTCATTCACTACCAAATTACTGCAATGTTGTGTGGTACCTCAAAAATTCACACATAGCTTGCTAATAATCTTCTGCTCTGTGCACAATTGACTGAATATTTGATGCGAAACATGTAATCTGAAAGGTTTCTGCTTTTTCTATTGCCATTAAAACGCATCATATCTGGTCACACGCCTTACGCTTTGTTATTTTGCTCAAAAACACTTTGACTGTGGTTTGTCAGTAGGATTTTTGACCATATAAATAAAAATGGCACGTCAAGTAGTATGTTTTATTAAAAAAAAAAAAAAAATCCACTTAATAGCATAAAATCTTTTCAAAGCCATTATTTTGCAGAAATATTCTAATGTTCCCAAGAACTACAGTTTTCTTGTTGTCCCAGCCAGGCATTCATATATGAACATTCAAGGTTAATCTACATTTAACATCCTCTTAATATTGGAAAAATTAATTTTAAAAGGTGTTGAGAATGTGTCTGTTTTTACAGGGTAAGGACTAGCAGGTTGTGGAGTTATACAGGATTATGTGTACATCTATTTACAGATCTTTTGCACAAACCAAACTATCTGAAGGCACAAAAGGAGATGAGAAATGGCAGTACAGAGATAACTGAGATAAGGCATAGTGACATGACCCCAGTAATACAGAGTGGCTAGTGGACAACTGAATGAACTTGAGGGTTAAAAAATGAAGCGTCGTAATGCTAATTGTGACCATATTTGTTTTAAACATTGGAACTATAAAACATAACGGTGTCATCAAGACATTTTTGTCAAAACATTCATTTAAAGCAGAAAATGTCTGCCTTTTAAAAGGAAAACGCCAATGTTTTTCCATATGCCACTATGTTCTTCCCTGAGTTGATGCGTATCTGTGTGCACTGCGTTACTATGTTAGCGTTAAGCCTAGCTCCATTCAATCCTTAGGATTCAAACAGAGATTCATTTAGAAGCCACCAAACACTTCCATGTTTTCCCTATTTAGAGACATGATTAGTTACACGAGCAAGTATGGTGATAAAAAATAAAAAATGGTAACTACAATGTATGGCGGAGGAGACCCCATCGCAGTAATATCATCAATCCTTGGTTTTATTGACAAGAGGGAGAGGGGGAGCTTTCAGGAGTGATGATATTACTGCGCCGAGGTTGAAGTGCTGCTCCGACATACATTATAGTTTCTTTTTATTTATATAGGAATGAAAGGACCTAAGCTAAACACTAACATAGCGCTGCACGCTAAAGGCGATTAACTGAGACAAGAGAGGTACGCATCTAACCCTAGGGTTAGGTTAGGGTTAGGGTTACCCTAACTTGTCTAAGTTGAGGAAAGAACATAGTGGAATCTGGAAAAACGGTGGCACTTTCCTTTCACATTATCAATGATCAGTGTACTTGTACATATGCATCTCCCATTGCATGAAGTATGTAATGTTCATAAAGGCCCAACACGCTGGTTAGTTTTTCAGTACAGTCTGCACATTCGAAACTCTCCTCTGACTCTTCTACTTGAGCAGGATGTTCTACTTCCATGTCAACACTCGTCTCCACAAATGTAGGGCTTCTCTGACAGCTGAAGTTGTAGTTATGTTGACCATTTACCATCTTCTTTATGCTGTCACTTGAATTTAGGTTGGCAGGTTCCTGAACTGAAGTGGCTTGAGATAGGTGTGTGCCGTCAGATTGAGAGTCAGATTGAGATTCAGGAGCAGGATTCTGAGGGACCTCTGGTTCATCGGGGTCCAAATTAATGACTGGAAGCTGTACTCTGCGACTAGGGGAGACATACAGCTTGTCAGGGTGGGAATAAACGTACAGGCTGTCATCGTTGGGTATGGCGTCAAGGTTTGATATATGATTCCTATGAGTGGAAGTTTGGGTAGATGGTGTGCCATTACAAGAATCTGACAATTTTGAGGTAGGTAATGCTGCTGGACGAACAAAAGTCTTTGCATCTCGGGAATGGCGTATCTGATGAGCATAGAGCAAATCTCCAGTTGAAAAGCTAGCTTTGCACCTTTTGCATTTGTAAGGAAAATCAAGAGGCTTCGATGGAATATCAGGGAGGGCCGGTCCATGGTGGGGGGTGTGCGTTTTCAAGTGTTCCTTTAAGACTCTTGCATTTGTGAACGGCAGATTGCAAAGGAGACAAATGTGAGAGGTAGAACCATTGTGCAGAAGACTGTGCTTGATTAGGTTTGTTAAACTACTGAAAGTCTTAGAACAGACGTCGCATTTCAGACTTTTACAAAGTTTATGAGACTCACATTGGTGAGCATGTAAGCTTGCCTCCTGAATGAAGGTTTTGGGACAGAGCGGACAAGCGTATGGTCTCTGCCCGGCGTGGTCAATCATATGCTCTCGAAAAGAGCTAAAGAAACGAAACTGCAAATTGCACTGCGTACAGGAGTAACAGCGACTTTTTAAGCGATGGCGCTGCTGATGTAGCCACAGTTTGCTCCACCTATCAAAGAACTGTCCACAATGTGCACAAGTATATCTGAAACCAGGAGCGTGCGTTTGCAGATGAGCACTCAAATCCCTGTACCTCTCGAACCGCTGTGCACAACGTGAACACTTGAATTTCCAAATGCTCCGAGTGCAGGAACAGTTAACATCAGAACGAGCGGGTGATTGGGCATTTGGGAGCTTGATGGGCGAATGAGCAGAAAAGGTTTTAGGAAGTTTTGAAAGATCTGCATCCCCTGTTTGAGCAGGTTCCACATCCACCGATCGAGGCAGCTTTGGGAGCTGTTCTGAGCCGGTTTGTGTTTGGGAACTAAGTCCAAATCTTGTACTTGGTAGACTCCGAGATGAGGTACACTTTAGAGGGTGGACATGGGTAACACTTTGCATGATTTCGGTGAGTGATGCACCACAAATCTTTTCCTCCCCACTTGACTGGCAACAAACCTCACAGTGCACATTCATCTCTGAATCCTTCTCGTAACACTGTCCACAAGAAAAACAAATATATGGGGGGGAGCTGGTGTGTGTCTGAAGGTGAAGAGTGTATTGGCACCATTTCCTGAAAAGCTCTTTGCATATTTGACACTTGAAGAACACTGGCGTGTTCACTTGACCATCGACTCCTTGACTTACAATGAAACCCTCAATGCTACTGCTCTCGTCGTTTTTCCTGGCGATGCATGTTTTGGATGCTTGGTGCATCCTAAGTGCAGACAGGGCACTGAATCCATGACCGCAGTGGAAGCAGGAGAACGGTGTCTCCCCGGCATGGTCTTGAGAATGCTTTTTTAGGGCTTTTAGTTGGTTAAAGCCTTTTCCACAAATAGAGCAAGCATATGGTTTAACAGGCCAGTGGGTTTTTTCATGAGCTGTGAGGCTTGACTGATTCCAAAACATCTTCCCACAGTCTTTACAAGTCGAGGGCTTCTCCATTTCACGGGCTTGGACGTGATCCTGCAATTTGACGTGTCTTACGTTTTTCTTGCGAATAAGGCACCCGTCATTTTTGGGGGTCTCCAGAGACACATTTGACGAAGTATTCCTCTTCCTCTTTATGTGCTTCTCTGGTTCACCATTTGCTTCCGATTCCTGTAGGTGAACTTTAAAATGACATAGCAATTCATCTTTCTGCAAAAACCTTCGGCTACAGCAGGGACAAGGAAAAGATGTATCCTGTTTATGTACATGATGGTGGGATTTTAGCTTAGACAATTGAGAAAAGGCTTTCCCACAGATCTTGCATTTGTAGGGTTTGTCTCCCGTATGAACACGTTGATGAATGGTGTACGCTGTTATGTGCCGAAAGGAAACTCCACAGTATTTGCAGGTGAGAGGTTTCTTCCCTATTTCTTTAGGCTTGGGTCCCATTGTCCGGTTCTTAGTCAATTTGTTTGGTTCACTATCCTCCTTGCATTCTGTAGGCTGGAGTGCATCTACAGGGCTATCAAGTACTTTTTTTCTTGACATTTCCACATTTAGTCCATCTGCGTCCTGAGTACATCTCAGCTCAATGTTGGGTTTTATTTGTGTATCCTGAGAAATCTGTTCTGACTCCTCCTTGACCACATTACTAGAAATACCAATTCCTCTTGAGACTCCATTGTTATCAGTACAGGATTGCACAGAACCCTCAAATGAATCTCTTCTGTCCGACTCAGCACTGTGTTCTTTCCACTTCTTGACTTCTTTCATTAAATCGGAGGACAGGTCACTGGGAGAACTGCATAGGATTTCTTTTTGCTCTGGTGGGACTATGTTATTTTGGTCCTCGGTGGGACATTTACTGGTCATACTGAACTTTGTCGGTAAACCTTTGGCTGGTTCACAACAATCCTGTGTTTTTAATCTTTGAAGTGGTCCATCTTTAACTTTTCTCCTCTTCCGACCACGTTTCCTTCCCCTCAGTACTTTAACTGTAGCCTTATTCTCTATCTTTATATCTGCCAACACATTGCCATCTTGTATAGCAGTTTTTTCAATGGTGGACATAGGCAAAGATGTTTTTCCTTCTTCATGAAAAGCATCTGTGGAGTTTTGTGGGAGAGAAGTTATGTCTGCTTTGATTGATGTCACACAAGTTCTGCTGGACACTCTCAAGCTTGCTAAAGTTGGGTCTCCTTTGAGGTTTTTACCTTTTTTAAGCCAAGATGTAGGGATGCTGTGTAACAAGAGATCATTAGCACTCTTAAGGGACTCCTTGGGATCAGTCCCCAAATGTTTGTTCACACTTACATTTGTATCCATATCATTTGCAGCTGCTTTGACAGCGTTTTCCGTGCTGTCTTGACATATAGAGAGATCTGATTTCTGGACAGATTGTGAGGTGTTATTTTCTAAATGTGCAGCAAATAATTTCTTTTTCTTGTTTTTCTTTGAAGGCGGTCTTCCTCGTCTTGGTGTCTTTTTCTCAACAGTGTATTGGTCTTCAGAATGAGCAGTTTGCCTGGAATTTGAAAGAGTCTCTCCAAGTGCTGTGTGACACCCAGTGATATCTGTGTCCTTGCTGTGTATTACCAAATTCTCAACAACTGTACCTGAGATTATTTTTTGTGTCCTAGCTGATTTTCTTGATTTCAGTACTGGTTCTTCTGAGATATCTGTGATCCTCTGTGAAATTTCTGAAATTTGAATTTGTGTGTTGTTTTGAAAATCAGAGGCAACTCGGTTGTCATAACATATATCTTTATGCTCCTCTTCCTTAATGGTCTGAGTTGACAGGCAAGCCATCTTCCTCTTCTTTCGTCCAGGTTTTCTACCCCTTTTCTTAGGAGGATTCGTGACTTTGAGGTCTTTTTGATCAATCCCAGCATCATCTTTTTCAGGCTGCTGTGATTCTACGGTCTGACTATCAGGCAGTTTACATAAATCTGCAACTTGTGTAAAGGTGACCATGACGCCTGCCTCGTCTGATCCAGTATTTTTCTCTTGAGACAAAGAAACATTAGTTAATCCATATGCTTCTGCAAATTCCATGGATTTTTTTGATTTCTTCTTAGCAACCTTTAAATTCTCAGAAGCTAGCCCTCTCACAACAGACATGTCGTCCTCTCTGTGAGCCAGCTCTAGGATATTGCTTTGTTCATTCTCATCTTTTTGCTCTAGCAACCGTTTCTTTTGTGTTTTCTTTGCTGCCTTTAGTGAGCTCTGGGGGCTAGCAACATCCTTAGTAGTTATAGAAACCAGGCTTTCCACATGACTTTCAGCTGTTTTAGTCACATGGTCCGTCTTTTTGCAAGAGTCTTGTGTTGCATCCTTGCAAGGCAGAAGCACCTCCTCTGGGTGATCGTTTCTGACTTCCAGTGTCCAAGTTCTAATTTTTTTACATTTCTTTGTCATGTCTTCTGACCTTAAATTCATTTTTCTGTTTAAAGCTGAATTTTCTTGCTGTGCAGTAGACTGTTCTCTAATATCGTTGGCTGCTTGGGTAATGTGCGTTTTGCATTTCGTGGCCTTTTTAGGCAGTTTTTTCGCCTTCCCTTTTGTCCGAACATCCGAATGATCCATTTCTGTGGCTGATGTAGAATCAAATGGATGCATTTCTAGTTGCATTGTTTGGTCCGCTGTGGCTGCGTCACTTTTAACGTCAGATATTTTCTTGGATTTTTTGGCGGCGCTGTGAACTGACGTTGAAAAACATTCTGTTTGCTGCGGGGTGAGTGTAGAAGCCTGCATTTTGAAAAGATCAACTGAATTTTCACCTTTGATTTCCTGCTTAATGGCCTTTTCCACATCCATTTGTGAACTGGAGGCTATGTTTGCGCCAGATTTTAAGGGCACTGCAGACAGATCTTCATGCAGGTTTACACTAAGCATTTCCGCTTCATTCATTTTGGTTACAGTCAGTTTGGTGCTTTGTCTAAAACAGCCTGAAGAGTCCATATTTGTAGGTAAATTAGAACATCCTTTTGTCACAGTAGCTAATAAAGATCTTTCTTCAACCGAATTACCATACAAGTGGTTGTCATTTGTTTTGTTTCTAGAAAGTCCTTTGGCTTTCACAGTCTTTGAAACCACAACAGATGAAAAATCTTCCAAGGGGGATGAAGTGACGTCATCCTGTTGGCAAGTAGTGGATAATTGTGCCTCTATCAACTTGATGTCTGTCTTTCTCTTCTTACTCAATGTCTTTTCTGTGTTCCGTTGGCTGACCCCCGAACAGTCGGTTTCTGTAGCATACACAGAATCAGCTGAAGAAAGCGGCATACGAGCAGGTTCACAGTTATCACCAACTGTGTTTTCTTGTTTCTCAAGTTTTTTTCTTGTTCGGAATCTTTCCATAGTTGACTGCACATCCAATTCTGAAGGTGGATTCAAAACACCTTGTTGAGTTGCTGTTCGGTCCACTGCATGTGTTGCTTCACATTTTAAAAGTGACGATTTCTTTTTCTGGGACTTTCTTGGTGTGCCGAGAGACTTGACTTCATTTCCTACGTTTGAAACAGAATCCAGTTGCTTAGCGGCGGCTGTAGAAGGCTGTGTGTCCCAAAGAGTCGTTTCATCATCATCTGCTCTAGTTGCCCTTTTTAGAGGACTTTTTGCTTTCACGGTTTTTGTTTTGGGAATCATCATGTTTTCCATATCCTCTCGTGTGACATGCACTCTTTTCTTCTGCTTTGATTTCTTTGGGTTATTCTGAGGGCTTCGAATCCTTGACGATTCAGTCGCTGAGGTTGAAACAGAGTCCGTTTGACCCTCAGAGATTTGTGAAGACTGTCTTCTCACCATCTGATGCCCTTTGACATCCGCGTCTGCCTCAGCTTCTGAAAATGTCATGGGCACATCTTTATGTGAATCATCTTTGCCTTGTAGTGTTTGCTTTGCAGTCTTTTTTGGGGAATTCTGTAATTTATCTGGAATGGATTCTACACTAGATTCTGGAATACTGACTCCTTTCATTGGGGTTGTGTCACTGTCCTGAAAATGTGATGTACAGTCCGCTTCTGGGGACAAGACAGTGCTTGGAGATGAACACTGGTTGCCAAGGGTGGCAGATACTTTTGCCTTTAAACGTAACCTTGTTTTTTTCTTCAGTTTCTTTCTAAAAACAGCCTTCCTGTTGATCCCAGCATTTGACGGTACTTCTTCCTGTGAGGCTTCAGAGCAGCTATGATCTAGCTTTTGTGAGGTCTCTGCTGTATCAGCCATTAGCTCAAGTTGTGCCATCTGACATTTTTTTCTAGGTGCAGATGGGTTTACATCACCATTTGTAACTAAGTCCTCCTTTTTTGGTTCAGTGCTGTCACGATCAGCTAAGACAACGTTTCGATTAGCTTTCTCACATCCCGCTGCGTCTAGTTTAACAGCACTGTCTAATCTTTCAGATTCATACATAGAACAGTCATCTCTTTTGTTAGATTTGTATATTGGTCCTTTTAATGCTTCAAGCTCAGATTGTTTTCTTTTTCTTGCTTTTTTAGGCTTTAGTAATGCTTTCTCTAGGTTATGCTGAGAGGAGCCGTCCGTCCTTGTGGGAGAAGGTGGAGCTTCCTGAACACTCTCGGTAGATGGAGGAATACAACTTTCTGAAGTAATGTCGAGAAGACATCTTTTAGAGTTTTTTCCGTTCTCGTTACAAGGCAGAAGTACCGTACTTATTGGGGTTTGTTTTTCTTGGACACGAATATCACATTCATCTGCAGCTCTTTGAGTAAACACAGAAGTCGAGGTAAGTGTCACATTTTTTGAACTCTCTTGAAAACAAAGCTTATTTAATTTGCCGCTTTCGAATGGTTCAAACGGAGAATCTCTACTGTTGGGTGCAACAGGGGGACCCATCCCTGATACTGAAGAAGAGTTCTGAAATTCAGGGGATATTTGGGTTTCTACCTTTTGATTGAGTTCAGTTTTTGTGTTAATAGAAGTCTCTTGGATAAAGCTCATTTTAATTTTTCCCGTCACTGGTAGACTGCTCTCTGTTGGGTTCAGTAGTTTTAGGTTTTCACGTTCATCCACAGTTGTATCTTGACTGCTCACTGAGGCTGCAGTAGGCACAAAATCATAAACTTGCTTTTTTAGCTTACTGCCAAGGTACTGGCTGCTGGGCAGATATGCAGGATTTTGTTTTATTACTGTCGTCTCAGAGGCATCCGGATTATCCCGTGAGGAATCATTCTGAGAAGTTTTTCCATCTGTAAGCTCTGCTTGGTGACAGCCCTTTTGAAGATCAATATGATGAAGACCATACACAGTAGAACCTTCAGGAACAGTTTCATTGTTTACTTCTGCATGTTTGAAGATAGTAGTAGCTTTTCTAGGACTGACATCTTTGCACGACTGAAGGGTGTGATTAACAGACGGGTTCTCCAAAGGATTGCGCGGAAGCTGCTCACTTTTCGTAAGGCTTTCAGATGAAGAAAACTGAGTGTATGAACTCCTGTTAAATAACCCTGGCTCACGTTGTCCGATTGCAGCAATTCCAAATTCCTCTTTTCTTAGAGATGATCCAAAATCTAATAGGCTTGGCTCCTCGTGGTTCCTCTGAGAACAGATGAAATATATGATAAGAAATTTATAAGTATTTATAAGTATTTGTTCTTTAACAGGCTATTTTACATCCTACACAAAGGTACAAAAGATGTCTCTGGGGTGGCATCTTTTCAAAAGGTACATTTTGTAGGTTAAAATATGTACAAACATGTACCTTTTGAAAAGGTACCACCCCAGTGACAGCTTTTGTAGCTTAATTTCTGAGGGCGTACATACATTTTAAAATCTACATTCATATGATTTTTTTTTATATCAGCACTTACCATTTCCAGAACGTCTTTGTTTTTAATTATGTCATCTGACAACATTGAAATATAGGAATCTGATTCTTCTTTTACACCTTGCCTATCCATCTTCTCACTTAGTGTGGATCCTGCAATCTTAAAGTGGTCCTTTGATCTAAAATTTTCAGGTCCTTTATATATAGGATTATAGTCCATTAGCGGCCCACGTTTATTCATGGATAAAGTCTGTTCCATTTCCATTCCGTTACTCATCTCTAGAGCGTCTTTGATCACTGACGTCCAATTACCATTCCCCTGGTCCACTTCTGGATTCTGTGAAAAGACCGATATTAAATCACAATGGAGAAATAATGTTTATTTTGGTTATACAGTGCAGATGTTACATACCTTTTCATATTGGGCACATCTGAGAGGATGCATATGTGTGGCACTAGATAATGCTTCACCCAAAGAGTCTTTAAAAAAGCCACTTTCTTCCCTTCTCTCCACTGCTATCTTTTCATCCACTGCAGTGGCAGGTTTGATGAGACGATGGTTATCAGGAGGATAGGAATATTTATCAGAGTTTGTTAACATTGCTGAAGACGTTCCATGGTAATCTGGTAGCAAAGCTTTAAATGCACCACTCATACAAGATGACAGCGGTGTCATTGGTTCTCCAGCAGCAAAGCTGTCTCCAATCACGACACGTTCCTGAGGAGATATTTGAGTTAATAAGGGAGGAACTGGATGCAACCTAACAGTCCACAAATGGTGTGTCGCCTACCTTTGGCTTTGTTTGGAGCCAGGTACTGTGAGAGAACTCTTCTGCTCAGTCAATGCAAAAGTAAAATGATTGTAACCTACCTCTTGCTGTTCCCCTGTTGTATCACAGGGCACCCTGCTGTTATGGCTTCCATGTTTATTCCATGGTGGTAACTCGCCATCCATGGTACCCAGATGGTTTACTGGAGATAAAATGCTCTTGAAATGCCTGTGAGGGGAATTAGTTATTAGTTGAGCATTCATATAGATCAAAAATGTTTAAAGCCCAAATGAATTGTTTATATATATATTTTAGCTACATATTTCATGCTTTCATTCAATACTTTTAATCTCAATACCTGCACTTTCTCTGTCTTGTCAAGTCGGACACGGCCTAACCATATCTGACATCTGACTGTAAACCAAATCTTTGCATCCATCCATTTAAAATTAATTTCTCCAAGGTTTTGGTTTTATGTTTCCCTATATAAATTAATATATGAATGATTCTATAATTGCGGGTACATTTAATGTCTGAAGTCTTTTTTTTTTTAAATGGTTATATTTTTTTATTATTTTAATGAATTTATTATTATTCTTTGTTAAACGTGTCTTACATAGCTGAAAATCCTGATTTCTTCTTGTCTGAATTAGTGTACTTTTCTTTTAGTAACATTTTATTTATAAAAGCCCTCAATGGTTACTTACTTAACATTAAACAACATAAAAAAAATATTAAAAAAATCTGTGTCCGTAAATCTTGCGTCAACTCTGTTATCAAACCACATTTTGCCTTTAAATTGGCGGAATTCTCTTTCAGAATTGTGTAAGGTGCTGGAAATGATGTCACTTTCGCTCACTTATAAGACCTGAAGAGTATCTGTAGAAAACATTTTCATCTAAAAACCTATTTTGTAGAAGGTCAACCCTGTTACCACAATATTGAAAGGAAAACAGAATGTATTACTTATCTCACATTGGGTTATTTAAAGCTCTTTTAATAATGTTTTCATTAGTGTCATGTGCTCTTAGTATTTATACCAGCAATAAAATAAAACTGTCAATTCTGTTCAACACTATTATCAGCACTGTTACTCTACCACGGTAACAGAGTTTGACGATAACAGACTTCAGACACCACATGCACCCGCGATTATAGAATCACCCGAGACAAACAACTTAGACTAACTCCCTTGGCGATTATTTTGGTGACAGTAATTATCATTATAACACTGATCTTTTTTAATGTGCATTTTAAAAGCACAGGGGGAGCGGGAGTGTTTATGAACGCTACTAACTTGCAAACCAAGATGGGTGGAAGGATTCAGCCCCATTCAGCAAACTATTCATCAAAAGCGTTTTTCTACTAATGCACAAATAGTGTTCAAATAGTAATTCGAAGGTGTTTGTTTGTCGGTCGCGCCTGAACCTTAGCTTTGTGCTAACTAACCGTTACAGCATGCATCTGCATTTAACGTTACATCAGACACGACTTAAATGCTAAGCGAAAGCCCCAGTGGTCTTCTGCTCGATAAACGGTATAAAGCAGCAGGTCAGTTTTGAAAATGTAAAAAATATTCTCCTCAAGCCACTGGAAGAAAACAGTGTGCTCGTGCACTCACCGACGCGGTCCGCGCGCTTGGTCCGAGGCTCGCTCGCGCGCGCGGTCATTTATTAACGGTCATTGCGAGCATGTCCATTTGCCTCAGAGCGTCGCGACTGTACGGATATCCGTGTCGTGTCGTTATTTTTCTTATTCAATACATCTGCTTGAGCTCCTCGTGGTGGTCTGTTGTGGGGTCTTGGTGTATCCAAACACAACATCCGTAATAGACCGGAAGACCGAGAGGTCCACTTCTCGGGATGTTAATACTGCTGTAACGTTACAGTGAGTACGTGAAAGTTAAATAGTCTTATATTATGTGACCCACAAAATAGATCGTAATGTCCAATACGGGTCAGTGACGAATACTGATATTTGATCAAATTAAAAGGAGAATCGTTCATTTAAAATGAAGAATGTTTTATTATGTAGGTTTTCCCCCTTTCCTTTCATATCAAGACAGTAGCCTACAACCCATATATATATATATATATAATATTTTTAATTGTGAGAGCCACCAAATATAACAATTTATTTGATTCAGAAATTGAAACGTTTATGTCATTTCTTATGTATTTTTAATAAGAGATTCAGACAAAAATAAGTGATGATACTGAGCCATATACATGTTATACACAGACAGTTAGTTTAACCAGGATACATATTGGTGTTTTATATTGCGTAGCTTACGTCTGTGGTTACATCCGTGTAGTAATAATGGTATATTTCACTCATTGCTCATTATTTCTGTAAGCAGCAACGTTTAATGAAAAAGTCAATTTATTAATTTTCCTATGAGACCTCATTCATGTGCGCTGGGATTACAAGCTCTCCATGGCTGTCTCCAGTTGCTTCTGGACCTGAGACACATAGGGCTGAAACCAATTTCTGATATTCTCTGTGCTCTTATCGACTTTCTCTTTAAGGTCCTGCATTTGTGATTCCAGTTTCTCTTTTATTCCTTCTCCTTGGCTTCTCAGCAGACCTGCCAGAGTTGTGAGCTTCTCCTCAGCACGCTGATGCACTGAGTTGAAGTAAGGCTCGAGACGGTCCTTCACGTCCTCCATGCCCTGAGCAGCACGAGAGCGAACCTCCTCAAAGTACGTTGACATTTTCCTGAGAAGAAGCAATCGTAGAATTTGAGATCATTCAAAATTAGAATCATTTGATGTTTCGTTAAAAATACTCCAAGTGCCGTCAAGCGATTAATCGCGTATCAATAATTGAGATTGGCTCACTTGTTGATCTCTTGGATGTCCTTGTTAAAGCGTTTCCTGAGCTTCTTGGCGTAGTTGTTGACCCTGCTCTTGACCTCATCGGTGTTCTGTTCCACAATGGTCCGGAGCTCCTCTGTGTATTCGTTGACACGATCCTTAGCGTCCTCCATATGCGTACGCAGCTTACTGGCCAGCAGCTGAACATCTTCATTGAATTTCTGGGCAGTCTCCTGTGCATAAGGGCCCAGCTTGTTGTGCAAGTCATCTTTGTACATGTTCAGCTCCATCATGCTGTCACTGATCAGGGTGCTGCAAAGCAACCGATTTCAACATCACACATCAGACTCTTCTGCATCTCTACAGATTCAAAGGCTTGCTAATGCAGCATCTACTCACTCTAATTCTCTGCCCAGCTGCGTGGCCTTGATGTTGTCCCTCAACTCCTCAGCCTTAGAGGTCAGCTCGGACACACGGGTCCAGAACTGATCCACTGCTTCTTCCCAGCGGCTTTTTGGCTCATCCTGAAACAGGAAGTTCCCCTGGCAGCCTGCAAAGTGGAGCAATGTGTCAAATATCTGTTAATAGTCCGTTGTTGCAGACGCAACCATCTCAAAGAAAGCCAAAGTTTAAATTTTCTTCCCAAGTAATCCAAGTATGCACATTTCGAACTGGCCGAGATTTGCGTTCTTACCTGAAATAACAGCGAGAGCAAGGATTACAGCCGCAAACTTCATGATTGTTTTTAGACAGTACACCAGACAGATTTTCAGATGTGCTCTGTAAAGGGAGTTTGGAAGCAGCTGGTATTTATATTGTGTTGATAATGTGATTATGAACAGGTGAATTGGCAGCTTGTGTCCAAAGTTCTTCTCTTCAGATACTTGTTTATCGCAGTCTTCCATTCCACGTTGCATGATTCCAAAAGGACAAGATGTGCTATAATTCAAAAACTTGTTTATTAAAAGTCAATGTAGTTCACGGGGTTAGGTGTTCTTGCCAGGGGTCGCCTCGGTGAAATCACAAAGTCAACATTTGAACATGCTTGTATTTTTAATAATAAGACAGCTGAAAAGAAATGGCCAAAAAAGACATCTGCCGCATAACAATTAATATTTCATGATATCTGCTACTAAAAAGCACTGGCTGGCATGATTCAGGATCAAAGCTTACCGTTTATCTTTCTTCTAGTTGCTATTTGATCACTGTACTTCACAATTACCCCATTTGGAGGGTTGTAATGCTTAAAACATTAAGTTGTAACTTTAAACTAATGAGTTTAATTTCTCTTTTACAGTTACTAATCAGTTATGAGAAAATGTCATTGTGTTTTAAACTAAAGCAGGATAAGATAACATGTCAGCAAATCAGAATCAGTCTATTATCTTGAGCATTTCTTGCAAGAGGACTGTGATACACTCACTCACTTTGGCTCTTATACCACACAAAATAAATTGATTAAATAATAGTGAAAAACATATCTGTCCTCGGTATAAATATGAATATATATCAAATGTGTACTTTAGTATTGTCTATCACATTTAGTTTTATATTGTTATTAGATATTCTGCATATTATTTAACATGTAAATGATGATTAAGCGATGATAAAGGGATAACTCAATAGCTGATAATGGCAAGACACACACACACACACCTTTATCCAGACTGTTTATCTTAAATTAAATGTTACAAAAAAGTAGGTAAAACATTCTTCGCAGGGTTCAAAGGTCACATGACCTTAAAATTGATGTGTAAAGTAGAATGGCTGGGTGCTTGGTGACTGGGTGTTGTCTAACAAATAAAGATAAAGCAATCACTTTTTTTGCATGTGGACAACTATTCAAGTATCATTCCTGGTCTGCAACCTTTGTGGCTCTAAAGACTGGAACACACATACAGGAGTTTTCTTGCAGTCTGGACATTTCTGAGAGTCAGAGTTTGCATGTGGTAGTAAAAAAGGTCATTTTTCAGTGTAATATTAATGTGTCATTCGGGCGATGTTATTGTGCAGGCATCTAAAGGACTGCTGTGGAGAGATGACTCTTAAAGTTTTTGATATTCTGTGTGGAGGTCAGTTTTAACTTAGTTATGCATTTTGGGCCGGTTTCCTGGATAGGGACTAGATTAAACCAGGACTAGACCTTTGCTAATTTAGGACGTTTAAGAATTTTTAGAAACATGTCTCACAAAAATGCATGATCTGTGAGCATTTTAAGACCAAACAATGGCAATGATGTATTTTAAGATATCTCAGTGCAAGCTTTTTCCAGTTTAGACTGCTCTTAACATTTATTTTAATCTAGGACTAGTCGTAAATATGCATTTTACCTTTATAAAATGTCCATTGCCTTTTGAATACTGATATTTGAAATGATTTAATTAAAGATACTTTAAATGTGAAATTAAAACCGCCTGTAGGTGGCAGTAAGTCAATGTAAATAAGTGAGTCATGACTGAAACAAAGCATTTAAAAAGGAAACGACACCATCGTTTCCCATATTTCCCATATGTTCTTTTCCTCAGATGAGCTGAAACATATCTCTCCCGTCCCCTTAATTGCTAACTGTGTTAACGTTTAGCATTCATTCCTCAGGATTCAAACAGATGAATTTAGAAGCCACTGAACACTTCCACGTTTTCCCTATTTAGATACTGTTACATGACTAGTTACATGAGTATGGTGACACAAAATGAAACGTGGGATAAAAAAGATAACTATATTGTATGGCGGAAGAGCACTTCGACCTCGGTGCAGTAATATCATCACTCCTCTGCCTCTCACTTCCATCAGTACAACCAGGGAGGGATGATATTACAGATAAAAGGTCGAAGCGCTGCAAAGTGCGAAAAATTAAAAATGTGCTATGTTTTATTTTGTGTCACCACACTTACTTGTGTCACTAGTCATGCAATCGTCCTGGTCCAGCTTGGTGACCCCTGATTTAAACAGTTGCTTCATTCAGGAACGAAACACTTTTGCTCAAAGTTGCAAAACAATTCTATGAACGTGTTTGGAATAATTTTTGGTTGTTGTTAGAATAGTGCAAAAACAGGAAACATGGTGTCTTAATTGTAAGCCTATTAAACAACTTCTTGATAGAACGTCTTGAATCTGTGATCAATCTAAAGCAATTATTAGACTGAATCATGCAATGAAAGAACACACTAGTCTTCACGCAATGTAAGGCTGCACTCTCTAGAGGTGTTTTTAATGCTATTTAATGTCAAATCGACCAACAATTAGGATATTATCGCTAGTTCAAAATGACTTGAAAAGTCTGGTAGTGTATGATGCTTACTAGTCGGCAAGTCAAGTGATACCTAATGTTTATTCCAGCTTTAAGTAATCATATTTGGGTTGCTATAATTAAATAAAAGTTCAGAAATCTCACCTTGCATACGGACCACAGCAGTACTACTTTTATATGTGTAATAAACAGTGTTTGTGTGTGTGTGTGTGTTTAAACCCTTACACAATTGTAGTAACCACAGCATTATAAATTAGTGTTTGTTCAATTTTATTTAAGTTTTTTGAAAAACATACAATGAGCAACAAAGAAATATACTAAGTCAAACCCCAAATGTTAACAGAAGTGTCCTTTTGCATTTCACAGAAGTCTCTCAAGACTGCTTGTTCTTGGCAAACGACTCCCAGAGTGCTGTTAACTGGGTCTTCAGGTCCTGGGCGTACGGATCCAGTTTGCTGAGCTCCTCTGAATAGGGAGCCAGATTCTTCTGAAGCTCCTGGCTTCTCTGGGCCAGCTGACTCTGAAAGGTTTGGGCTAACGGAGACATGCTCATCTGGAATTCCAAAAAGTGCTTGTCCAGTTTCTGCTTCAGCTCCTCGGTTTGAGGACCCATCTCCATCAAACTTCTCTCCAGCTTGGCCTTCAGCTCCTCGGCCCCCTGGACCAGAGTAGATCTCAGGGCCTCAGAGTTCAGGGCTTCTGCATACGGGGCCACGTCCTTCTTCAGCTGCTCAACCTGCTCCTCAATATCACCTCTGATCTCCTCAAAGTAAGGCTTGAGCTGGGACTGCACAGATGTCATTTCCTGTTCCAGGCGCCGTTTCAGCTGATCAGCCTCTTGGGAAAGCTTGGCCATCAGGTCTTGAGTCAGAGGAGCTACTTGACTTTGAATGGCCAGGGTGTATTTGTTGATGGCATCTGTACTTTGAGAGATCCTGTCACTGAGGAGAAATGGATATGGATGTTTGTGCTTTATGATTTTATTTTTATAGCTAGGTTATCAGTACATATGCTTACTTGATTTCTTGACCCAGTTCTGAGTTTCGGATCATCTGCAGGGTGTCTTCAGCTGTGAGGGTCGCCTGAGACACATAATTCCAGAACGCATTTTTGACCAGATCCATGCTGGACACGGACTGGTCCTGCCACAACATATTGGCATGACAACCTAAAGGATTAATCATAATTAAAATATATTCACCGTGTTAAAAAATAAGAGTGCCTCCAACTTATATTCAAACACTAAGGCCTGGTTTCACAGAAAAGAGCATGACTGATGTGGCATCAGTTGATCCACAAATGATCTGGATCATTTGAGTTGTGTTGCTGTCTATGGAGGGTCAGATAGCGCTCTGATATCATCAGAAATATCTCCATTTGTGTTCTATAGATGAATGAAGGTCTTATGGGTTTGGAACGACACAAGGGTGAGTAATTATTGACAGGATTTTCCTTTTTGGGTGAACTATCCCTTTAAGATCAGATTGAGTTGAAGCAGCTCAGACTTGCTTGTGTGTTAAACCGGGGGAAAAACAAACACTTACCAGTAAAAACTGCAACGACAAACACTACAAGGACCTTCATGATTATGCGCAGACCCTACAAGAACAAAAAACATTTAGTCAGGCAACACCGCTATGAATATTTTTGGCTAGCTCGCATTTAACTGAAAGGAACACAATGTTTCTGTCCAATTCCTCACCTTTCTCTTGTCCTCTCCTGTGTGTTAGTGTTGAGAAGCTGTCAGCGCTGTGTTTAAATGGGCTGCTGAGCTCTGATAAAGGCAGTAAAGTCCAGAAGCTAGTGCCCTGCTGTCAGCTGTACATGCCATGTCACCGACTCCACATCATGAAATCAACCCGACCGAACTGAACTCAGATCTGTGACTCACAGTTATTCATCCAGAGTCAGATATAAGTGCTGTCTAAAATTAGTGTTCTAGAAAACTAAGTAATACTATAAAAAGTAATACTTTATCATTTTAGTTTTGGTTTAGGTTGTCATCTTCATTATTGCGGGAACACTATTTTAATGAAAGGACCATTGTACTGTAAAATATTTTAAACTAAAATGCATTTTTACAAAAAAGTGAATTACATCTACACCAAAATCCTTTATACTTTATTTAGGCATAAAATTTAAGGGAACATTTTCACAAGCCGTCTTTAGCTTCTCCCGTGCACGCAAAACTATTATAGAATTTTAAAGATGAAGTCCACATTCAACTAGTATTTACAGTGTGATTTTGTTTTGAGCAGTAATGATGAAGTAATGGTGGTGATGAAGCAGCTTAAGGGCACTGCAGGATCTGCAGACTTCATGCGTTTATGGTCTGATAAGAGTTCTTGAAGAACTCAGTGGTAAGCAGTATTGTAACCCGGTCTTGTCTAGGCATTCATCCAGTCACACAAAACCATCATCAAGGCATCTGGAACACACAGAACTGACCCCTGAGCTTCCATCCCAGAGAACATGGCTGCATTCCTATGCTGAAAACATGCTGTGCACTTAAAGAAACAGTTCACCCTAAAATGAAAACTCTGTAATTTACGGAGTAGCTACAAAGCAGTATGAACACAAAGGAAGAAATTTTAAAGAAAGTTTGTAACCAGGCTGTTTTGCTACTATTAGGTCAATATTATAGAAGCCTCTAGTTCCAATGACATAACATTCACATGGACAAAAGGTCTAAACTAGCAGTCGTGTAGGTCTGCACGTATTAACACGAGGTTGCTGTAATGATGACTGATGAGTCAGGTATTAAAGAGGATCCTTTTGGACATTGGCCTCTTGATCACAACACTTATCTGTGTTTAAAAAGAGTCTGATATCTGCTGAACATGCAATCACTAAGAAAAGGAAGCAAGGGACGTGGGACAACTAATCGGTTTTGTATTTTTTATTTTTCTGTACTATGTTCTTGCATGTAGTCACTTAAAAACTAAACGACAAAAAAATCATTCAAAACAGGACAGGATCAATGGGCTTAATAATGGAAATAAAATTTAAATACTGCATAAACATATCAGCTACAGACACCATAGAACCATTCAGTATGACTAATTAATCATTTAGATACTTTATACTTCATCATATTTTAATCATACACGCACTATACTGTGTGTGGAGACATTATTAGACAATATACATATTTATAAAGTGTCGATGAAGGCACTGTATGTGGTGGGAAAAAAACTAGCTGTGGCAAATGCCATAAATGTAGGATTTGGTAACAAAATAATATCGCACATAAATTAATGTTCTCTTAGGTGTTTTTGTTTATGCTTCTCAGCTATGCAATATTGTATCAGACAAAAAAAACAACAATCCTACCTCCTTTACACCAACAATAATACATGCATTTCAGTTTGATGAACAGATCATGTTTCACAATACTTGCAATGCATGTGTTTTATTTGTATAGGTACCCATGAGTCCAGAGATCCAATCATCGTGAAAAAAGCCCTGCTCATTTTAGGGAAAATAAACCAATCCACAACTTCTTTATTAAACACAAAACAAAAAAATAAACAAGGAAATAATTTATATTAAAAAAAATTACACAAGCAACAAATTATGTGTATTTGTTCTTGGTTTCTCTTACAATGCATCAAGCACTAGTCATGTTTTTAGATGTACATTTTTTTGGAAACATTGGAATATGCATGGAACTAACAACAAATATTCGTTTAGTTTGCTTCATGTTTACTGACTGATTTTCCATACATATGCAAGTGTCTTTACCGTTTCACCAGCAACAGCACTGCAGAATGTGCAAACTGCAGAATTAACCAATGGTGATGCCAAACCCACACTGGAACTTGTTTTTTTGGTGGTTAAGGAAAGCGCAGAGGGCCAGCGACAGAGGCAGGGGCTGCAGCTTCTTTTCCAGCGTGGCTCCAACCACCCAGTTACTGTCTAAAGAGCCTACACAAGATACAGATCACACACATTTATACCCCAAAAAAGATTTCAAAGATTTTGTAAAAAAAGAAAAAAGTGGATTTATATTGGAATATCAGGCAACAAACGATGAGACAGTTAAACATTTGTGACTTGTGCAATTGCTGAATTCATCATAACCCTACAAAACGAGGAGACGTTGAGGATTGTGGTCTGTATGCACCAAATGCACGCATATTATTTACCCACCTTTAAAGACTAGATCTGCTTTGGGGACGTCCAGTTGGTATCCAAACGATACACTGGTCTCCTGCATACGGGTGCTTGCTTCAAACTCCACGCCAACCTGCAACTGATACCACACAACAAAACAAAGCTCAATATACAGCAGTGAGACAACATAAATGAGCAAATACAGACTTGGCACTTTTACCTGATCGTTGGCTTTGTGATAATACGACCCATGAGCTCCAGCTCCTCCGAGTGTCAGCGTGGCGATGAAGTTGCTGCCTGTTTGAATTGAATGTGTGTCTTCAAACTTTTTTTATTGCATATTGTATTTAAAAAGTTCTATTGTTATTTTAAAAAAGCCGTATTAATCTCCATATCAAGCATTTTCAAATCAACTCTTACCCGTGTATCGTCCTGCCAGAGACATGACTGTTCCCTCCTCTCCGGGCCGCCTGTGGTACACCAGCTCTCCTCCTAACGCCAGCGACGGAGTGACAGACTGAAGATAATGAGCTACAACAATTCCTGAGAGATGGAGCGACGGAGGAGAAACCCATCAGTAGGGGTGACACGATACACAAAACAGGGGAAAAACACAATAAATACTATGCTCTGGGTTTTTCCATTTATTTTGAACAGACAGTAGTACACAAGTGAGAACACAAAATATTAAATATAATATATAGTCTATAAATGATAAAGTAATACAATTCTTGGTATATTTTTGATTTGGTTAACAGATAAACCAGGGCAACGTGCTTGATTTGTTCTCTCAGATGGCAGAAATCCTATCTGTTCTTTATTTTATAAAAGCACAATGTCTCAAACAAATAAAAGCAGACCTTTATACAGCGATGCATTGCTGCAGGCGCCCCCTTCTGGACTGCTGGGGAGTTGCCTGTATTCGTCATTAGGCTACATGAAGACGGTTAGGTGCAAACTAGCGCTGTCAAATGATTAATCGCATCCAAAATGAAAGTTTTTCTTTACATAATATATGTGTTGATGCTGTGTTTATTTATGATGTTTATTTTAAACACCAGGAGCACACGCACATACAGTATATATTTTGAAAGTATTTACATGTAAATGCAATTATATGTTTATTTTCTTATATTTGAAATGATATATAAACATAACATATACATTTCATTAAATATATACACGCATGTGTTTGTATTTTTATATACACAGTACATACACATATACTATGTCAAGAAAAACTTTTATTTTGCATGCGATTAATCATTTGACAGCACTAGTGCAAATACATGCATCGTGCCAGGCCTGCTTATCAGACAAACATGGATGAAACAGAAGGTAAGTACCTGACCCAACCAAGACGTCTGGGTTGCCGATGGTCACATCAGCGGTGAAATCTTCTCCTTTGAATTCAGCATCTCCTTGCCAGTTCACAAACTTCTGCTGCTGAGTCTGGTTGAGATTTCATGTGCAGGTAATGTTGCATAGTAACTAATCACCACATATACGCTCTTTTAACAAATACACACCTGGAACGCAAATTTCGAGCGCACTCTGTCTGTGATCTGATGAATAATCTGTGCGTTTAAGCTCCCTGTGTTGTCCATGTCACCGACCATGACGGGAAAGGCCTGAAACCAAATATGAAGGTAAATGACTTTCATAAGCAGCAGCCTTTGTACTGGGAAATATATTTGTATTTGTTTATATTGCAAGCTAAATGAGTGCACCTCTGCTGGTCCGGTTTGTTGGGTCCCCACATAAGTAGCTCCAAACCTGTAACTGGAGTCTCCAAGAGCGCTTAACAACACTGTGTGATTGACCTGTGAAATCAATCAAGAGATGATGTTGATGATCAAGAACACCTCCTTTAATAATATGCCTCCGCTGCACTGGACTGACCTGGAAGTGGTTGCTCAAGCCCTTGTTCACGGTTACTCTCACACCCTCCATTTGCATGGGAAACACCTCTGAGGGAAAAACAGACATTAACCTCCTATGACCTGGCGTCCTCATACGTGGACATTACATTTGAGTGTATTTGTCTAGTTTTCAGTCTGGACGTCCCGTAAAGAGCACATTCAGGACTTTTCAGAGATACCTTACGACTGGACGTTTCATCACGATCACTGAATGATGGCATACCAAATTAATTTAGTGACACTCTTATGGAAACGGGATCATATTTGAGGACACCGGGACTAAAGCATGTTTATTAGGCAATTGGGAAAGACATATTTCAATATTCTATGAAATATATATTATTCTGAAAATCTGGTCAATTATTACTGCCATTATTACACTTCTTGTGTCCCCCAAAACATGCAAATAAGAGTTAGTTTATAGATACATTGTATATAATGACGAAACTTATTGATTTATTCTGTTAAAAGAGTTGAGAGTCATCTTTATATATAAAAGTTTGTTTCGAAATGTATTTACAAATATTTAAGTCTTTTTTTTTAAACATTAATTTTAATGCTCTAAACGATGTAAAAACAAGAAGGTTAAAATTAAATGAAATTCAAAAAATGTATCAATTAATTTGATGATTTCTGGTAATACATTTTTAATACATTTTTTCAGTTTAATTTAATGTTATCATAGACTTTGAATGTTTGTTTATTATTATTATTATTATTTATTATTATTATTTTTTTTAAAATCTCTCAGGTTTAGCTGGGATGCATTTATTCGGCCAAAATACATTAAAGACTGTAATAATATTACGATTTAAAAGTTTAATTTATTTCAGTGATGGCAAAGCTGAATTTTAGGATCCCAATATATTGTAATAATTATCATTTTGACACTTTTTCAGGATTTCTCATAAATTCAAAGGAAGTTCAAACAGCGATTATTTAAGATCGACAGCAATGCTACAATTTATTTATTCAAATGTGATTTCTATATGAACTATGCTGTACATAAACTTAAACTTAAACACACTTACCTTTGCATTTGCGGTGGCACTCTTCGAAGCCACCGGGGTTTGAGAGCGGAGGCTCGGTGTCCCGGAGCCCGGATGTAGAGCTGCCCGGCGCGGAGACCGGAGAGACGGAGGGCATCGAGAATCCTGTAGGTACCGACACCAAACCTGCTCCACCCGGCCCTGGTGCAGGTGGAGGACTGGGGGCACTGGCAGCCAACACACTGCCCATTCTTCAACAGGACAGATGGAGAGCAGATTATTAGCCGAAATAATAACAAGGAGGGTTTTGTGCATACAGAAAAGTACTAAACAATTGGATTTTGTACGATTAGAAGCTGCTGCTAACATCCAGGTTCATATTTAACGCATACTGCTTTGAGAAATTAGCTCGAAAGCTAAAAGCCACATGACTTTTGTTAATCGCGAGAGCCTCGAGACGCTGGATATAGAGATGCTGTTTAGATTTAACCCGGGGCGATATTTCTAGCTGGGAGGTTTTTGTTTTAGAAAATAATCTCAATAACAATGAATCAATGACAACTCACGTTGAGCTTCGCAGATGACGGGTCTTCAGAGTACAAAACCACGTGTTCTTACGATGTGCGTTTTATGAATGATTCATTTGGTCAGAGTCGGATCTTCTCAGCGAGTCGGTTGAATCGCTTCACAAAACCATCCACTCGTCGGAGAGAATGGTTTGTGTAAGAATCCGTCCGAGGGAAATATATGCAAACTCACAACTAAAATGTGATTAGAAAAGATTTCTGCAGAGCGATGGCGCAATTACGTCAAGACGTAAAAGAATTCATTCGGATGATCCGTTCAAAAGAATCGATTCCGTCTCGCCGTATGTCTCAGCTTTATAGCCCTCCTACTTTCAGCGCGACAAGATCAAAGCTATTGGTCCGTTCACTTGTCAATCACTAGGTAAAAATGAAGCGGGTTTGAGAATACACAGAAAAAGGTCACTGCGTGAAGGTCGAACTATAAACACAGAATTATAAACACAATCGAACAGAACTAGTTTAGTCATTCAGTGTATGCAATTGATACTCAATGTCTTAATTAAATATTTAAAATCCCTTGACAATCGCACATAAACAGCACTGTTCCCAGTAAGCAATAATACACGAAAAGGTATATATCCACAACAATATAGGACACAATTAAATAAGATTTATGACTCAAATTAGAAAAACAAAATCAATCAGAAACAAATGTAGATTCACAAATTTATTACAGTTGATTCAATAAGAAACAGTTTACCAATTGTAAATGTCAAAGTGTTTCCTCTGGAAAATTACAAAACAAAACAAACATCCCCTGATATAGATACTTTTCCACATTCACAAAGAAAAACCCTTCTGTTATCTCATATAAATGTATTGAAGTTTGGGACAGATGGCACATTTATTCTATATAACCTCCAGAAACTCAAATGAAATAAACAATAGAGAGCCATGAGCATTAAACCACTCCTGCATCCACAAAAAAAATGTTTCTTTCTCAAGGAATCCTATACAACATTTACATTAAACAATTGTCCCCATAACATCTGCTCCTCACTTGATAAAACGTAAGGGGAAAAACAGTAATAACTACTGCATGACAGAACGAATGAGGAATTCTGATTTTGGAATATGGCCAGTCTGAAACACATCTTTTGAGGAGCACAGCATCGTCAGCAGAAGTTTGGGACCATATCATTCAGCTTTCAGAACAGCCTCGATCAGCCGCATCTGGAGTGTGTCATTAGGGTTGCATCTAAACTCTGCAGAGACCCGGCCCTGAACTCTGCTGTCGTAACAGCTAAAGGTTTCTACTCTAAAGCTTGGTGCTACTTGCCACATATCCCTGCATAGCGAGAAAAATAACATAAAATCCCACAATAGAACATCTTTTGGAGGAAAAAAGAAAACAGCTGCCACGGAGAAGATGCTACAATTCTGCTGTATGAAAATACTCTCTTCATCAAAATATCTCATAAATGCAAAGTGAGGTTATGAAAAGCCTCCAAAAGGGAAAATTTTGCCTCCTTTCTGCCAAAGTTATACACATATACATACACGTGACAGAAAAATGTAGAAAAACATTGAAGGTAAACCTCCCTCTCCAGCTATTTGTAACTCGAAGAACGAAGATACACAGATAAAATGTTGTTTTGTACAATTTTGCTGTCACACCATAGGACACAGTCCAAGTTTTATTAATCAACATTTATACCACATATCTGGATGAATGTAATAAAGTCCATTCATTACCAACTTCGTACATTCATTCAATTCAAAAGATTCTGTTTTGAAGGGGGAAAAAAAACCCTGACTCTTTTGACGAATCATTTAACAGTTATATAGTGAGGAATCCTTTTAATAATGAATTTTTTGAATCTGCTTTCATGAAGTAGTCTGACATCTTTCACATTATGCAAGTTTTGGCATGCCTGTTACTGATATAATCATATAATATTACATATCTGTAGTCAACAATTGAAGTGGATCAAAACCGTTTATCAAATTCTCCTAAAAACGTCTTCAAAAAAAGTCTCTGTTAGAAATCATAACTTACGTCTATATTCTTTATGAAGTCTAATGAAACTACAAAAAAAGCACCAATATTAATGCAGATATCCTCTCAGGCGGTTTAGTGCAATGGTTGGTGTTGACGCCTGAATCCTGAGCTCTGCGGTATATATATCTACGGATGCTGGTTTCTCTAGCTGCCTCGGCCTGAATATTCTTCTCATCAATAAACCAATACCAATGAATCTTTCACAGAATCCTGCGTTTAGTCTTTGGGAATACTTTAACATAGTAATGACGTTATTCTAAGACAGAGACTATATATGTATATATATATATATTTATTAAGGCACTTCGGTTCAACAGGTTTTGTTCTAGAGTTTATGAGTCTATTTCCACCATTACCTTTGTTTATTGTTTTCTATCAAACAGGAACGTTGGTCTGAATGTTTTTTTTTGTTTTTTTTTTTATTCTTGCAACTGGAATGCGTATGGTAATTTATGAAGAGTTATAACCACCCCAAAAGAGCAAAACATTGACAGCAAATGAAAAATACTGTGGAGGTGTCAGAAGTTATGAGCAGAGAAGTTACTGGTTTGTGCAAAAGCAGATGCAAAAGTCTGGTTCAGTTTCTCCAAGTGTCCTAAAAAGAGCAAATGGTAAAGTCAGTCCAGTTATCACTGACAGAAGTAGATTAAGTCTCTCAGCTGTATGCCTTTACCTGCTCTCTATTGGGCTTCAGAGTCTTCGCCGGGCGGAGGAGGCGCCTCTGCCTCACAGTCAGGGTTCAAAGAGTGAAACTCTGCCACATACAGGCTCTTATCAATGCTGCCAGGAATGGGCTTTATGTCCGTCATCAGCTGGTCCTCAACGGTCTTCAGGTGAAAGCGATCCTCAGAGGTAATGAGATTGATTGCCAAACCCAGATGTCCAAACCTTCCTACAACACAGGGGCCATATAATGACGTTAATATTATAAAAGTGGCAAATATTTAATATAAGGGGTCATATTTCAAGTGTTTCTTTCTCTGTGGAGTGTTACGAGCTGTTAGTGCAGAGATAAGATCCTGGAGTTATAAAGATTAAAGTTTCAAAAATA
>JAUYWG010000056.1:15992839-16003827 GCA_034779775.1 Enteromius afrohamiltoni
TAATGTCTCAGTACAGAACTTTGATGGGAGTTTAAAATAAACATGCATTTATGTCTATTTTTAAATAGATTGAAAAAAATGCACTTTTTACCGCCTAAATTTGGGTTTTGAAAGGTCACATTAGCATTAGGGTACCCTGTGTATTTTACCCTGTGCATTAAAGACTTAATTTCCTTCATGGAGATTAATAGTTTGATCTTATTTATCTTATATATATTTAATTATCTTTTGTATTTTGTCCTTGTACTTGTTCTGTAGTGTTCTGACACCAATAAAGAAGAAAAAAAGCTGCATTCGAGTTTTATCTTATCTTTCTTATCTTTAAATAGGGAGCTTCCAGTTTGTCTATTTTAGGCTTCCCTATATAATACTTTCATAACTTACTGTACAGCCCTTTAATGATTTTAATGGCTGTCATTTTTTATTTCTTTAAGAGTTTCTTTAACAGACTTTACAAGATACCGTACTCACTCTCACGCCATCCGCAAGACGTAGATTTGTTTCTAAAAAAAAATGTAGTTGTATAGGATTATTGCACTGTTTTTATCAGCCGTTTGGACTCTCATTCTGACGGCACCCAGAGCATCCTTTGGTGAGCAAGTGATGTAATGCTTAATTTCTCCAAATCTGATGGCTGGGCTGAGGGTAAATTTGCTTGTTTCATATTTGCTTATAGTCCTAGAACTTCCTGAAAGACATGAATCTCTGACTTTAACGAATGTGTTTAGCTTTGTGTGATGTCTTGACATCTCTTTACACCTACAGCACCGTTCACCAGCTGTCGCCAGCTCAGGCTCTTGTTATCACTTTGGTTCTCATGTTACAGATTACATTACAGATAATACAACTGCAGTTTTTGTATTTCTCTGCTCTGGCCTGACATCACCTATCTACTTAAAGAGCTTCCGAAATAAGCAGCTCATTGCTGAGCCATTGATTATTTTCAGGTAAGTTAACTGGCCTCAAATAGAGGTGTACCTGAAACAAACTCAAAATGACCCTAACCCTCTGCTGGAAGCAGAATTGGAATAAAAAAGGAATCGCATGCAAAGTAAAATACAACAAATGACATTTTCATTCACGGACAAAAATATTGGCACCCTTGGTAAATATAGTCAAAGGCGGGTGTGAAAATTATATTCTGCATTGTTAATCCTTTTGATCTTTTATTTAATAAATTGAACGCAATTAATGGAAACCTAATGATTATGAGTAGAATATATTTCTGATGTGCAGCAAAAGATAATTGAGCTTTACAAATTAGTGAAGTGGCTTTAAGAGAAGAGCTAGAGCAGTGAAAATACCAAATTGGGAGAGTTTCAAGAAAAATTCTCCTCGCTCATCCAAAAACAAACTCCAGTATATTCAGTTGTCAGACACGACTGGAACAACAAATGACTGGCTTCTGTGGTCAGACCAAAAAAAAAAAAGAGCTTTTTAGCAGCAAACACTCAAGATGGGTTTGATGAATGAAAAGTAGCCCATGTGTACAAATGAAATATACTGCTGTATTTTTGATGTTGTGGTCATACATTTCTGCTGGAGTTCCTGGACATCTTGTTTAGACACATCATGAACTCTATCAAACACCAACAGATCAAAAATCAATACGTGACTGGGGCTGTTAGAAATCTTATCACTGGCCATGTTTGGATCTTCTAGCCATACAATAATCCAAACACAAACCACAAAAACAACACAAACATGGATCACTGAGCACAAAAGCAAGCTTCGGCTGGTTATTCCAGTCCTCTGAACCATGTAGAAAACGAGTGAGGTGTATTGAAGAGAAGGAGATGTGAATCTAAAGGGTCTGGAGTGATTCTGGATGAAGAAAAGGTCTCTGACCTCTTGTCAGGTGTTCTCTTACCCCATACCTGCAAGTGAAGGTTTCAAAAAGTACTGAATAAAAGGGTGCCGTTAATTGTGGCCAATGTGTATTAGAGAAAAACATTTCTTTTATAAAGATATTTCAATATATCATTCAACGAAAGGTTAGATTTTTACAAAAACAAAACATTAAAAGGATTAACAATTTGCCAATATTTTTGGCCGTGACTGTATGTGCTGTGCATATCACTCTTTTCTTATTATTTACATATTAATACATACATCTATGAAATATTTAAGTATTTTTGTTTTTGTACTTCGTATTTATTCATTTCTTATCATTTATTATGTCAATAAGCCTTTCTCCAGGAGATTCATGAACTCTTATCTGTCTTATCTTATCTTATTATTTTTAATAGTTTCTATTTTTGCCATTTATTCATTGCTTAAAATTAAGCCTTTGTTTGTTTTTTTTTAACACAAAAGTTTAACAGGTTCTCTTCAATATGCCCAGGCTTGTCAATAACCTACTTCGATGTAATGAGGCTATGTGTTGATGTTTTGCAATGCATCTGTGAATCAGAAAGGCCTGCCTGAGAATAATTAACCGTTGCAATGTGATGTGGTTATTCCTCGTATCTACATTTCTCTGTGAAATCAGGGCGATTTGGTTAATGCTAGACTTGGCTGAAGGCAACACAAGAAAATCCAAACAAGAAGAGCAACAGGGGCAGGGGCTAATTAATTCATGCTAACTACAGACCGTAGAAAAGATGATGCACTTTCATTTACTTCCGTTGAATAAAAGTGAAGCCGCCGTTGTCCCAACTTGGCCATATTGCGCTGCTTTGAGTCTGCGCAGTAGATAGACGTCCCGTCAACACTCCCGTGGAGTCGATTGCAAACACCTTTTTTAAATTAGCCTGACAGGTCCAGTTTTTGTCTGCTGATTGCTGTTTAAGAGGCTTGTTTCTGAAGAATCCCGAAAAAGTCCGTTGACGCCTCAATTCACTCTCAGCTGTCAATCATGACATCACACTCCTGTTTTTATAGCATCACTAACTCAAATACAAAAATGCGCAACTTACATCAGCGTGATGAAATCCACATCTAATTACAATGACCATGTTTGAAAACCAAATATTTGCAATTACATTTCATTATTTAGTTCGTCCCATTAGATTACATGGAGAGGATGGCTTCACTTTTGAGGACACACTTGATGCTAACCTAACCATACCAAGCCTTCCATTGGTCATACTTTGTATATGGGTATTAATGACACAGTGGTCTGAATGGCCAAGGTGGGGCTGGGGAGCGGTTCTGCCTGTTCTGGGCTCTCCATCTTTGATCAACACCACAAAGCAAGCACAAAGCCTCGCTGCGTCTGATGACCAAATGGAATTTTTGCTTGCCCGTTTATGAGCTAGTAGCCCCTACAGTTTTTGTAATCGCCTCCTCAATGCGCATGCACAAAGCACTAATGTTGTTATTTACTAAAATAACCTTGCCTGAAATCTTGTGCACTTGCAAACCAGAACCAATCAGCTTTTTGTGTATTGTCTTTTCCTCCATCTTCCTATTCTCTGTTGAAAATGCAAAACATTTTCATAATCAACATTTTGCATTTTTACCATTTTAAACAAACACTATCTCTTAGTTTTGTTTATTTATGTATTTTTTCATTTTTATTGCATTTTTGACCAGGTATAGGTAATTTAGGTCAGCTTTCATGTAACAAATTGCATACCCATATCTCTACTGTAAAACTATTGCCACAACATGCTATATTGTGTAAACTTCACACACGTCACACACCTACCTTTTCATCTGCAAATTGTAACTTTAAGAATATTTTCTCATCCCCAAAACATTCCCTGAGAGAAGTAAATGACATGCAGTTTTAGCAATGCTCAAGTGCATTTCAGGTGTTTGCATACAATTCATATGTTGTGACTAGTGATAGAAAGTAAGAGATTTAGGGTTTTTAGGCGAAACATAACAGAAAATCTTAATTTTTTTAACTTAAATTACACATGCCATCATTTACACTAAAACAGTTTCTGAAAATATACTCTGTGAATAAAACAAAGATGCATTATTCTAGCCTTTCGACTTCAACCTGCTTAATTCAAAACGTTACTTTGTAATTATTTATATAGCACCATTTTCCCCCAATGTGTCGTTTATATGCCCAAATTCCTAAAAGGAACAGGCAAAAGAACAAAAACAGGTCGGTGCATGTTACATCTTTAAAATACAGGATTTGTACACTCATGGCTTTTCTGAGCACACACAGGGAGGGACATTTCTGTGAAAGTGACACGCTACTCGTCCCAGCGAGTCCTGTCAAAGCTGTTTTCTAACAGTGAAGCGACAAACTTCGCCGCATCCAGATTCGATTTTTGAAAGGAGAAAATCAAAGTTTAGTTAGTGTTTATAGCAGCACGCTGATGTTTGATTGCACCACTGATTTACTGGACGGTTAAAATACGTATAACGGGTGTGCTCGCATGTAAATACAGGTCAGAACAGGTTCATGGTGTTCTGACCTTCTTCTTAATTAGCTGTAAAAGTACTTTCCTGCTAGCTGAGAAGTCCTTCACTGGCAACAGTAAATATTAGCGAGCCGCTCAGGAGGATTGTTAATGGCCAAACCTTTGTTCCTGTGACACTGCCGGCCTGTAAAGCCCAAACAGTACAGAATGTCTCCACCTTCAACGACATACGCTCAGGACACATGTCTGAAAATGACAGACAGCTCAAAGCTAATGTGTGTTACTTTACTGTTACCTTTCCAAAGTCAGAGCTTTATGCTTAATGTGTATTTCAGCTCAATATCTCTTTGGGATTTGACATGCATTTTTATTCAAGTCGCACTGTGTTAAAGAGACCATACAGTCTGTGTCATGTTTGATGACTTGTACTAACACAGTTGTTTTGAAAATAAACCATCTGAAGCGAACAAAACAAGGGGAGGACGTCACAAATTAAGTTTAAAAGTACAGGACAAAAGTGATTGCGTTGTTATGCTTGAAAACATTTTTACGCTTTCGTTCCAAGAACGTAATTAATGTAAAATGTATGAACTCCGAACCAGCATGGAATAGCATGTTACACAACCCCTACGCGTTATTGATCCTGTAAATGTTTCCTACCTGCATATCATAGCAAAACCACAACTTTTGCAACCCATAAACTCCTGGAAGGCCTCTGTGTGTTTCATTTTGAGGGCGAAAGATGACATTGATACATATTAACCTTGCAATTTTTCATAGACACATGCATGTTAAATAATGAAAATGCTGACTAGTTCTGGTGGTGATTTACATCAGTTTCATTTATTGCTGTGGATGTAAAAAAGGAAAAACAGCAATCTGTGTTGATTTTCACATATGCCATGTGTATGTTGTTATCTAAGAGTCTTAAGGTGGGGCTGGGGAGCGGTTCTGCCTGTTCTGGGCTCTCCATCTTTGATCAACACCACAAAGCAAGCACAAAGCCTCGCTGCGTCTGATGACCAAATGGAATTTTTGCTTGCCCGTTTATGAGCTAGTAGCCCCTACAGTTTTTGTAATCGCCTCCTCAATGCGCATGCACAAAGCACTAATGTTGTTATTTACTAAAATAACCTTGCCTGAAATCTTGTGCACTTGCACTTGCACAAAACAGACATTTTCATAATCAACGTTTTGCAAAACCAACATTATCTCTTTTTTTTCATAGACACATGCATGTTAAATAATAAAAATGCGGACTAGTTCTGGTTATATGCATACTTTTCATTTATTGCTGTGTATGTAAAAAAAGAAAAATAGCAGGCTGTGTTAATTTTCACATATGCCATGTATATGTTGTTATTTAAGAGTCTACATAATAAATAATAAGAAAAACAGACTAAATAGTGTTTTTCTACTCGGTTTAGCTCTTTAAAGGAAGTATTGCTTAAAAATGAATCAGTTCTCTTCGGTACACATGGTCTTGGAAGAAAAAATTACAATATTACAGCCTATTCTATTTCTATATATTAAAATGAAATATGTAATATAAAGCATGTATACAGAATAATTACATAGAATTATAAATAATTAAATTAAATAAATAGCTTGAATGTAATAACATATGAAAACTAGTTTTGTTTGATTATGAAGCAGGTCATTTAAAGACAAAGATCTTTGGGACTGGCGCTTAACACTTTGTCTTTGTGATGGCATTTATATAAAAAAGTATGCTGCTATCAGGATGTAATGCAAGAGCAGGAACTATGGGGTAAAGGATACTGCTCTTATCAGACACATGCACACATTACCAATGAATCCTACAAACGGATCAATATGTTAATCAATAATATGAGTCTGTATTTGTCTGGAATCTGCCTTATCATAGGATTCATTGTAAAAATAGGTCAGAAAACTAATTCAGGAACAGTGTGTATGACTCTCTGAGTCACGCAGAGTCATATAAACACAGATCTATGGGGGTTATGGGGGCTCATGGACGTTATCTTCCGGTGTGACGAAGGAGGACAGTGTTTGTTTGTTTTTTTTGTTTTTTTACCTCAAACACAAACTGCACATTATGAACTTGCGGTAATGCAATAATCTATATTTTCTGCCTGAGCCGTGAACCGATGTCACAGTAATAACCTTAGTGCTCAGACCTTAAATAAGACAAAAGATAGTACATAAGTTATAATTTCTTACCTTGCTAGCAAAATGAAAGGTTAAAAAAGGCTGGCAGTGGATTTTTAAATATGATTAAATATGATTTCTGAAGTGCTGATTTAATGTCAGTAAACTCAAAAGCTGAAGTGGATGTAAATGATGAAAGATGACGAGTGTAACAGCAGCTAGTTACACATGTCTTAACTTCAGCTGGGGCTCGTGTGAACAGTCAGAGCTTTTGTGACATTGATGTTTGAAAGACAAAGGTTCGATTATCTGTCTTAACCGTATGACCCAAGGTGTTCGGACCCTCCCACTTCAATAAAGAAACTCGTCAAACGAATCCGTCAAATGAGTCCCACACAAATGAGTACACACCTGTGAGAGACAACAGGGAGGGGTCACAATCTGCCTCCAAAGTGAATCTCTATTTTACTAGAGGACGGACTAATAAGAGAAGGAATGTACAGCATATGAATGTCAATCTCAGACTGACAGAGCCAGGAGATAGACACTTGACTGCGTAATTACAGCATCACTTACGGTTTATAAATGCAAGTAGGCACCAGCAGAAAGTGAAATCGTATAACGTGCAGCGATGGCGTTTCTTCAGCAGTTTGCACTTCTAGCTTTATTAATCGTGATCAGCTCTTCATCCAAGGCTGGAGCATTACAAGTAGACAGCGCTTTAAAGTCATCAACCTCTGAGGATACCTCTACCAACCATTCCTCCTCTACCACACTCACTACATTACCCATCGTCACCTGGAAATGGCATCATGTGGAAACACCTTACCTGGTGGCCCTCTGGATACTCACCTGCTGGCTCTGTAAATTAGGTAAGCTCCATCTTTTTCTTTTCCAGTATAACACAAATAGCCAGTTTGTGTCTGCACGTTTTTTTTTTTGAAGAATGCTGCACTGTAAACATTTTAGGAATTAAAAGACCCTAAAATGGCGCAGTTAAAAACAGTAAGTTTTGCATAAATATATTAAAAAAAATATTGTCCAATTTTTACTGTAAAATCCTCTTACGGTAAGACTTACAGTTTTTTTTTTTGGAAGTGAAAAAGAACAAGTTATGGAACATACATTTACATTCCCAGAATTGCTTCTTAATGACACTTAACATTCAGTACACATTTTTGTTATTATTATTATTTTAGTGTCATTATTCGTTATCATGATGGCGTGTGTATTCAACGCTGTGTGTACGTCTATATATTAGTATTTCCTCAGCTACTTTTGTTTAAATGATCATATTGTGTTTTTTTCATTAAGAAAATAAAGCTGTCACTTTGGTGGTATCTTTCCAAAAGGTACATGTCTGTACCCAGAGGATTCATTTTGGTGCCTTTATGGTACATATCAGTAACCTATTTTTGACAGCTGTTGTACCTTTATTTCTGAGACTGTGTGTTAACATTACAGCTTAACATTATTTATTTATTATTATTAGTCTGTTATTGTTTATATATGTCTTTTCATGACTAAAATGTTTGGCAAAGGATGCTGTTATTTTCTTACAGGTACAGCGTTCTTTACCAGTTCTTTTCCACCTCATGTCACGATGTGACCTGTTCACGGATTGAGCTCGTAATGCAGAAAAATTACAAATCCACTCAGTGACAGTGAATGGGCACATTTACCAGCTTATTATTAAACAGGAATCAAACAGGTTATCTGATATCCTCACTATCGGATTAAAAGACGAGCTCTCAAGTTCTGTTTTCCTGTAAACCCCAATGATGTGGAAAAACAAAGTCACAGTCGTTTTCTCCCCAAAGTACGTCACATCAATAATACTAAACGCAGTTCTGACAAACACGCGATTCTTTACTTTTAATCTCAGGCATCAGTAAAATAATTTTTCGATAAAACGCTGCCACAAAGAACACTGCACCATGAATGAAACCGGCCCGCTTTCTGTAGCAACACATTTGGATGATGAACTTCTCCGAAGCAAACGGTTACTAGGTCTTCTGAGAAATCAGTTTCAGTGGTATTTATGCCTGCCACCTAAAGGCTTCTTGAAGACACTGCATGTTTACATGACTGTGCAGTTTTCTACTGAATAGTGTTAGATCAGGTTTCGATGTACTGTAGGTGTAGATGGTATTAAGGGATTTTAATGGTGAAGCTTGAATAGTCTTGTCGAAACATAATTGCACAAAGAGATTTTGTTCTTGGTACAGACATAAAATGACAGCGAGTGAACCGTTTAACAGATTTAACATAGTGGACAAAAATGAGCAAAGAATACAAAGAGCACCGTGTTACGAAGGTTAAGCTGAAGGTGGACAGTCAAGTAAAAAAAACAAACCAACAATTTAATTTAGAAATGACTAGATTCACAGGTAATTAAACGGAAAAGTCAAGTAGAGCATTCAATTAAACACAACCGTTAAAGTAAAATGTACTTTCAAGCATATTTACACACCTGAGATTCACCAATTAAGTCAATGACATGATTAATATGAATAAACGAACAAACAATGACCACTGAAGCCACTTTATATATATATATATATATATATATATATATATATAGTTTTTAAAAAGTAGTTATAAATGTGTTTTTCATCAAATATATAAATGTGTTTAGCATAGATTGTGTTGTTTTGGCAAAGACAGCAAATAATCAATTGGGAATGCTATGCAATTAATTGGATTGAATATCCGAATCTGAGCTGTATTTCTCCCCGTTTCGTATCAGCGTGACCTGTAGTTTTAAGTCCTGCGTGTGCAAAGATGCCCTGTTCATAAACTCTGTTAATTGCCTGTTGGCAAGAAGCAAATGAGGTATATCATTCAGATTTAGTTCCAGGACATGATCTGTAACACATCACGCACAAAGCTGGAGAGATCTACTCTCTGAGAAATTACAGCGCTGAAACAATACCTCACTGCTAGTTAATAATGTACTACATTAAATAATTAATGGGCCGCCTGAATCTTTGACTTTCCTCAAAGACACAGTGTCAGGTCAGCTTTAGAGCATGATAGTGAAAATCAGACTCGTTTTACATTTAAAGAATTGAACTACACTAAAATATACAAAGCTATATACTGTTACTCATACAAACAACTCATAAATACCATAAGTGTTCTGCTCTGTCTACATTTCTTGTGCACTATTAAAAGTGACACTTAAAAGTGGGGAAATATAACAGCAGCTAGCTTTAACCCATTAAATTCAGTATTTACAGTTAATAAATGCATATTTAGGTAATAATTCTGTCCCTTTGTGAAAGTCACCCCTGTGCACTACAACATGTATCTAAGAGTACTTAGTGTACAAGTCGGCACTACTGATCCCAAAGACATTGAGAAACAACTACATCAATCATTACTTAACATTTCCATAAAAGATGCATGCTACTATTTTAGTATTCTCAGCGGTTAAATCATTTTAGCTCACTCGTAAAAGCATTAATTCAAGGTCACCCGCAGCACAGACGTGAACGTCCCCCTGAAGCTGACTATTTTTGATAATGGGTGTACTTACAGAACTGTATACAAACGAGGGGTCAACGAGGTGCAGAACGGTTTACTAGTTTAGGCCAGCTATGTTTGTTAAGCATTACGTCTTTTATTTCCCAGTTGCACAGCTGGCAAGATTGAAAGCATTTAACTACCCCAAATCCAAAAGTATGGTGTAGTCTGTAATTGTTGTTTGGCTGAACAATTGAAGTCTTAAAATATGACACGTTTGAATAGAACGTGACGAAATAGACGAAATGGATCAAAGTGAATAATCCTGTTGCGTAATATCATTTACATGTTACAAAGACATTGTAAAGTGCAGTAATTGTAGGCATTCAAATGTATAATCACATTGAGATGAAAGCACGACCAACCTTGTCTGGCAGTGGCAAAGCTTTTAAATAGGAAAGGACTCGAAATGAGAGCAAATGTGCTGAGCTTAAAGCTTCTGATTTTTTTTTCACTTTAAAAGTTGACACCCTGTGACTGTCTGATTTGTGCTCGGATTAAACATTTCTCATCATACATCCGAAATCAAACGAATAAGGTCTAGGTGAAGTGATATTCTTTCCACTTCATCAGGAGAAGTGGACTCAAACGATCCGATAAGACTGACAGACTGGTCCACAAGAAACTATGTTAACACTCATTATATTAACTAGCTTACCTTAAAGGAACAGTTCATTCAAAAATACAAATTCTGTCATCATTTACTCACCCTCGAGTAGTTTCAAACCTGTATGAATATCTTTGTTCTGCCGAACACAAAGGAAGATATTTTGAAGAAAGTTTGTAACCAGGATGTTTTGGTCGCTATTTTACCGACTTTATCTCGCAATTCTGACTTTATCTCACAATTCTAACTCTGACTTTATATCGCAATTCCGACTTTATCTCGCAATTCTGACTTTAACTCTGACTTTAACTCACAATTCTGACTTTATATCTTGCAATTCTGACTTTATGTCATTCAATTCTGACTTTATCTCGCAATTCTGACTTTATCTC
>JAUYWG010000056.1:16011294-16029667 GCA_034779775.1 Enteromius afrohamiltoni
GGAGGACTGATTCCTGAAGCTGACAGAGCAGTCTATGCTGGCTGTGCACAGAGACTAGAAAGAGAGGCGGTTCTACCCGTCTTAACCTTAAACCAAACTTTTTTAACAACATCATATGACCCCTTTAACTTCTATGGTGATGAATGGAAACAAATTTAATTTGACATTCCCGTTTGTTCCAATAGCGAAAATAAAAATGATAGTTTCTATGATGTCACGTTTTAATATCACAATTACTCTAATTACTGCAGCTGGTGTTGATAATCCAGCGTTCATGCCCGATATGGACTCGTCTCCACCCATGCGAAACCCACCCTGGCAAACAGATACAGCAAACAACACGGCTGTGGCCCCTTCCCAGAGAGCTCAGGGTCGACTGCCCTGGACACCCACCAACCTGAGACGTCTAGCACCGCTGAGACTGAGCACCCGCTCCACAGACACCTTCGCAATGCCTGATGCTCCGGTTGACGACGAGGCGCCTGAGGAAAAGCCCGGAACAAATCATACTAGATTGTAATCTGATATATTTCCATCCACCAGCATTAACCTGCCAAACCTGCGATTAGGTTAACGCTTTAAACCCGAGACTGCTTTTCCCTTGAGCCAGTTATTATGTCATGAGCCCTGAGATAATAGAGGAATCATAGTGTTGAATCATAATATCTTTTAATATTTAGAAACACATGCAGCAGTAACTTGAAGATATGCTGCTGCGGGTTTCTTCTCTGAAATGTTTTACCTGTGTGTAATCACAGAGAAGAAAATGTATACCGTTTTAGGAGAGACATTCTCTTTGAAGTACTTATGTTTGTGGTCATGGAATAGGTTTCTTTATACAAATCCGCGTTTTTGTGGAAGCTGTTATGGCACTTTATCACACTGACAGCATGCTAACACAAGACTAACACTAAGCTCGAAAGACAAAATCATATTTTCTGTACGAACTGAGTGATCAATGATAAACTGCTTCTGTGTTCACACATAGATTTTTGGACCTAGGATGTGTTGGTCTGTACACATTTTTAAACTCAGCATGTTGTGGAGGATTATTTATTATTGCATGGTCATTCTGTGGGTGCTTCTTTTTAGTGTAACAATATCTGTCCCTGCATTTCTGTAATCTTACAATGATTTATTTTTTGAGTTTTACTCGAAGCGATTCATGTTTTACCAGTTGAATGAAAAGCATTAAAATGCAAAATAATAGTTTAACGGTAACTTATTCATGTTTAATTTCTTGCTTTATGAGAACTGGTGAAACCTGTGACATGAAATCAGTTCATAGTGATCTTAATTGAACTCTATGTTTGATTTTAATTTGTTACAAATGAGCAAATAAAAATGTACGAAGTGCAAACAAAATGATTTAAATGATCTGATATGAATATGTTCTGGCATGACTGATCTCAAGAGGCAGTAAAGAAAAAATATATAGCCTCAAAGCAAGTAAAAGTTTAATGATGCGTTTTTGAAACAATAAACTGCAGTCCATTATTATGTGTACATTGCGGTAAACATGTTGTGTAAATCATTACACAAAAAAAATGATAAAAACCACAGGGCAGGATTTAAACAAACACTCAAAATACCCATAAACCCTTAAAACAGAACAATTTCCCATAAACCCCGGACCACAGCGTGACATAAAGCAACACATAACCTAAGCGACAGACCTAGTGTTTACTCAGTTTACAGCAGCTACAAGCGTGCAGTTATTGTGTCAATAAAATTGTGTAGATTTAAAAAATGTATGAAAAAATAATACTTTTGGGGGGTGTTACCTGTTTAAATGCTCTAAAGGAAAAAAGTTATTTTGCCTTTAGCCTTTCCATTTATTTTTCAGTTCAGCAGGCAGTACAGCTGTCATCTTTATTGTTACACATGAGCACAAGCCGTACTAATCACTTCCTTTTTTACGTCACATTCAGACAGGGCCAAGCAAAGTAACAGTTTAACTTAAATGTGTGGAAACTTTTTTTTTTAACTGGCTTATGGAGAGATTAACATCATTTCACACGAACTTAAATAAAAAATGAAAGTCATAGTTTTACCCAAATATGTCCAGTCTGTTATTATTTACATGTTGATCCAAACCAACATTCCTCCTCCTGTATAACACAAAAGGAGATGTTTAGCAGAATGTCCAAGTTGCTCTTTTCCATATAAAATATGTAGATGGTGACAAAGCATCGAGTAAGAAAGTCATACATGTTTTAAACCACATGAGTGTGAATAAACAATGGCAGATTTGGGGTTAAACAGTCTCTTACATTTGATTGAATGAAGATATTGTGTTAAGTTTGCTGAGCCATACTTTAATAAAATGGCTACGGTAAAAACCCGTTAAATGGTTAACGGTAAATTCCTGTAAAGTTTACAGGGATTCCTTTTAAATTTGTTTGAATTTGATGTTTTCTCTTTGAAATAACTCAAAGTTTTTTTCTTAGCGTTTTCTTATCAGTGATGTTAATTAGGGTTGCGCTACATGTAATGTTGTCAAATGAATGTTTATTGTATATTTGAGTTTGTGATGGGCTTTGGCTCATCATGTGAATTTCTCATCATCACTGCATTGGGTGTTTATCAGTGTGTTTCACAGCTTCAAAATAGATTTCACTACTTTAATAGGTTGGTATATGAACATTATATCAATTAGTAAAATTACGGTATTTAACTGTAGGTTGCAATTAAAACGGTAAAACCTAAAATGTTCCGGCAACCACAGCGTCGTTTTTTTACCGTAAATCTTACGTGTACGGAAGTCTACATGTTTTAAGTAGAAAGTGTCACAATGCAGTATACAATAAATATAGTGTGTAGTGTCTGTACAGAATTCTTGTACTAAAAATGGCCAGAAAAGTCTTCAAAGTAACAATGCAGCAGCACAGCCTGTTAAAGTTGGCTGAACACTAACCAGTGTGAAGTGCAAGGGGAAAGTTTTCAACGGAAGCAGAAAGAGTAATCATCATAAACGTGACAAAGTAACAACAGTCAAGTGACGTAGATCTCAGCCCCCTTTCTGTGTAACACATTAAAGGCTGACTAGAAGTTTCAGCTCTGCTCCTATTACACTCTTACATCACCCTGATTGAACCACTGCTCTCACCTGAACCACAAACACAGAGGGTCAACTGATGGAAAGGCAGCCAAGTCACTTCGAGAGGGATGAACTTTGGAAATGACCACAGATTCAAAGGAAATCTGAGTAAAAGGGGAAACGGCACATACTTTGTCTTACCAAGAACTTCAGGACAAGCAAGCAGAACAAAGCACACTGGGAACCTCTGATGTACTACTGCGATATTCTGTGAAAGCCTACACACAGTCTGGAGACAAGTGCATCTTTACCACTCGCAATGGCAAGCTCTGTTTATGTCTGTCTGCTGAGGGCAGTTTTCCTGCTGTGTTTCTTTAACCCTTTAATCCAAGGACTAAGTGGAGAGCTAAGCTTGGTCCAGAATTCTCGTCATCGACTGAAAGAGAATCTCACTGGACTCCCGATCGTCACGTTTGAATGGCATCACGTTGAGACTCCATACCTGGTCATAATTTGGGTGTTTGTAGCTGGATTGGCAAAACTGTCAGGTATGTAGCTCGATCTATGAGGCAAAAACTCTGGAAGGGTAACAAGTAGGGAATTAAGTTTGTTTAACATATCCAAAAGCTTGTACGATCATGAGACATGAGTGGTATTCCTCGTGGAGGAATTACAAAGTTTGATCCGAAGCTGATTTTTTAATGAGAGGTTGAATTTCAGCTCAGCTTAGTTCAGTTCAGTTCTGAGAAGGAAGATGATCTCTTGACGATTACCTCGTACCTGGAAGTTTAAAAGCAATAGTGTGTAACTCGACAACTGCACAAAAATGAATACAATAGTGATTCACATCAAATAACGTTTCCCACACATTGCTAATTGTGTAAAATATGGAGCAATCAGTATCTGTTCTAGTCACATGCTGTTAATGTTATATTAAGGAAAATATAATAAGTAGTTCAAACTAAAAATTAATTAACAGCTTTTAACAGCTTTCGGGTACTTGATACAGTATGATAATCATAAGTGAATCCTATTAGCTTTACATTACTGATGATATACAACTATTAAAAAATAGAAATTGCACTACAATTCTGGTGCATACCATCGACAAATGCATGTATGTATCTGTAAATGTACAACTGTCCTGTCCTGTATGTCATTTTAAATTGTATAACCATTTTGCTGAATTTTTGGGGCATTGCTTATGAAGGTTATACATGAATCCTATTAGTTTCACATTTAGTTATCTGATGATTTTCAGCTATTAAAAAATAAAAAAAGAAATTGCACTGTAATTCTGGTGCATATCATCACCAAATGCATGAATGTAATTGTAAACTTATGTTATTTTAAATTGCATTTAAATGTAATTTTTTGGGCATTTGCTTATTAAAGTTATGCCTTGCAAATATAAAGCTCGCAAAACATGTCCAGAACAGAAATGCTTGGATAATCTGAGAAGATGCCCCAAATTACTTTAAATAGCAATCTTAGGGAGCGTCAATGCTAAAACAATCATTACTATATACATGTATTTAATATGCATCGTATTAACCTCTTGCCCTCTCTATCCAGTGATTGAGCTAAACCATCACGTCATCAGTGTGATCCCAGAGAGCGGCCTGCTCATCATGATAGGATTTCTTTTCGGAGGAATCGTCTGGGGAGCAGACAAGACACAGACTTTCAAACTGCTTCCTCCCACTTTCTTCTACTACTTGTTGCCTCAGATCATCTTGGATGCAAGTTACTTTATGCCCAACAAGCTATTTTTCAGCAACCTGGGTGCCATCCTCATTTACGCCATCTTCGGAACGTGCTGGAACGCAGCTACCGTGGGCCTCTCGCTCTGGGGCTGTTATGAGGCTGGAGTGATGGGTATGGTTTGTTTATGATTCAAACTTTTATTTTTAAAAATGCATACCAGATTAATTTGACAATTTCTCGAATCGTCAGGCACTCTGGACATCGGTCTCCTGCAGTTTCTATTGTTTGGGAGTTTAATCGCCGCAGTAGATCCGGTGGCAGTGATTGCCGTGTTTGAAGAAGTGCATGTGAACGAGGTGCTCTTCATCCTGGTGTTTGGAGAGTCGCTGCTCAACGATGGCGTCACAGTAGTGAGGCTTAATTCCCTCTAAATGCCATTACTCTCAGTTAGCATGGGGTCATTCCATACAGTGACTTTTCTGTCTCTATGATGTATGTACTCATATTTTCTCTAAAATAGTCACATATTTATTAGAAATTGCTGGAATTATATATATTGGGTCTAATTTATCACTTAAACATAGATAATAGACACAAAAATTTTATTTAGTTTTAGCACTTTTGACGAATATATGTGTTCAATTATGTCCTCAGTGCAAAGTAATCAACTTCCACTAGAAATATAAACCATCAAATGATAAAAACCTCAAAATATTTTTATATTATGTTATGGACTAGGCTAAACTTCTACTCGTACATAGAAATCTATGAAAGCATATTTATTTTTGTACAATTTACTTAATTTACCGTGTCCTTAAACTCATTTTCCACCCTGTTAGGATGTACTTCCTCATCTTCCAAAATAGATTATAATTCCACTGAGATCATTTTCAAGAAGTGATATTGTTTATTTTCCTGCTGTAATTTAACTGTACAAATAGAGGTAAATGACACCTTTTTTTTAATTTTTGAAATGTTCTCTTGCTTGTCTCACTCTTAAAGTTCCACCCTGTTATACTATAATATGGAGAATGTTTGTCCGATCAGAAAAAAAAAACAAAAAAAACTAAACATATCTGACAGTAATAAAGGTGGTGTTCATCTGTAGAAGATGTCTATTGTTGATCAGTCAAAAAACACAGCTAATTTAGCTCAAAATTTTCCACCCTGTGAGGTTTATAGACTGTGCAATGTGAAACTAACAGGGTGGAAATTCTAATAGAACAAAGAGCTTGACCAGTGACTATTTTGATAGAATGCTAAAAACTGAAACTTTTTTTCCCCAAAAAATTATGAAGCCCAAATGTTACCAGATACCAGGAATGACATCTATATATATGTATGTACACATACGCACTTTTGTAATGCTCTTTATGTCTCTTTTCTAGGTGCTTTACAATGTATTTGAAGCTTTTGTTGCTCTCGGAGGTCCAAGCATTGATGCAGAGGAGATTTTTAAAGGCATATGTATGAAGGCTGAACTGTTTCTCTCATACATCTGCATGAATAGATCATAACATTCATTAATTTAACTTTAAACTTATCTGACTGTTCATTTGCTTTGTTTTCCACCTCACTCTCCTATAGTTTCGTTTGTTGTGGTGGCATTTGGAGGCTCGTTTCTTGGCGTTGTGTTTGCCATCTTGCTGTCCCTGCTGACCAGGTGCACCAAACACATTCAGATCATCGAAGCCGGCTTTGTCTTTGTGGTGGGCTACCTGGCTTACCTCACAGCAGATATGCTCTCACTCTCCGCAATACTTTCGTAAGAGTCTCTTAAACAATCCAACATATATAGAGAATATGTACAGTAATACGGCAGCAGTAACTGCATGAATTCAGGCTCAGTGCACAATGTCTCTAAGCAATTCATTCAGCTCTCCCATATTGAGAAACGCCTTTCTGTCACAGAGTCACCTTCTGCGGTATATGCTGTCAGAAATATGTGAACGCCAACATGGATGAGAAATCAGTCACTACGGTTCGTCATGCCATGAAGGTGCTTGCAAACGGCTCAGAAACCATGATCTTCCTATTCTTGGGTATTACAGCCATTGATTCAGAGATCTGGGTTTGGAACACAGGTTTCATCCTCCTCACCCTCCTCTTCATATTTGTATACAGGATCATAGGTGAGTGCAGTTGGGCCCTTTAAAATCTATTTTGAAATGATTGAAAATAAATTCTATTTAAATTAATAAACCACTTTTCTGAATGGTGAAGTTTTGCAGTACAAACGTTTTTACTCTGTAATGACACCGGTGCAAAGAATGCTGGGTAACGGACATTCCTACAATATTAATTCTCAATCAACTAAAAATAAATATAATTATCAAAATTGTTCAGAACAGCCGAAATCAAAAGTTGATGATACACTCATTTTAAACATTCGTTGACAAGATTTGTGAAGCTTAACTGACCCAAAAAAGAGCTGTGTTTATTTTATTTATTATTGTTGTTAATAGAAATATATTGTTCACACTAATATTATTTAAAATAATCATGCTTGAAAAAAAAAAAAACATTTAAAAATTCTCTTTCAAAGAATGACTCTCAAAATCTCTTGGATGCGTGTGGTTTAAAAAAAAATGATATGCTCAGGAATGTTTGTTTTATATTTGCAGGTGTTTTCTTACTCACCTGGATGTTGAACAAGTTCAGATTGGTTCCAGTCGAGGTCATTGACCAGGTTGTAATGAGCTACGGTGGCCTGCGGGGGGCAGTGGCGTATGGACTAGCAGCCATGCTAGATGAAAAGAAGATCCCAGAGAAGAATCTGATTATTAGTACCACACTCATCGTGGTGTATTTCACAGTCATTCTTCAGGTTAAAACACCATCCGCCACACTTAAAATTTTAGTTTAGCTTAGGTTAGTGATAATGTCTGTGTGGTTTCTTTTTAGGGAATAACAATGAAGCCTTTGGTTCAGTGGCTCAAGGTCAAAAGAGCAGCTCATACGGACTTAAAACTTATTGAGAAACTAAACAACAGGGTAACTATTTGAGAGTACATGATTTTCTCTTCATACTATACATACGGGTGATTCTATAATCGCGGGTACATTTGGTGTCTAAAGTCTGTTATCGTCAAACTCTGTTACCGAGGTAGAGTAACAGTGCTGATAATAGTGTTGACAGTTTCATTTATTTTTTTACAAAAACTCTACATGACACTAATAAAAAACATGATTGATTGAGCTTTAAATAACCCAATGTGAGATCAGTAATAGATTCTGTTTTCCTTCTGATATTGTGGTAACAGGGTTGATCTTCTACAAAATAAATTTTTAGAAGAAAATATTTTCTCAGAGAGAGAGCACAGATACTTTTCAGTGCTTCAGATCTTATCAGTGAGTGAAAGTGACATCATTTCCTGTAACTTACACAATCCTGAGAGAGAATTCCAATGATTTAAAGGCAAAATATGGTTTGGTAACAGAGTTGATCTGTTTTACGGATGCACATTTTTCTAAGAAATAAAGAAATATTAATAATTTAATGTTGTAGAATTAAGTAACTATTTACTTTTTTAAATAAAATGAATAAAATGTTGCCAAAAGAAAAGTACTAAAATATTTTGATTGAACATTGATACATGATGGAAAAAAATAGAAGAATAGAAATCAGGACATTCAGCTATTTAAGACACCTTTTAAATAAATTATTATATTGTCATGGACTGCAACATCTTGTAAATCATAACAATTAATAATACATTAATTAAAATAATTCAAAAAAAAAAAAAAAAGCAGAAAAAATAATGACTTTATTTTTGCAGGGACATGAAATGTACCCTCAATACTCGAATCACTCATATATGTGTGGCAATTTCTGTGTAAATTTTAATAGTTAAAGAAAAAAATATTCATGGTGTCTTTATAGGCATTTGACCACATTCTAGCAGGAGTGGAGGACATTTGTGGACGTATAGGAGATAATTGGTGGACCAGAGGGTATGTTTTTACTGTAGCTTTTACTGGAATATTAATTTCATATATATTTATACATATATATAAACATGCATCTCTTCTTTGATCGATCTCCCAGTTGGAACAGGTTTGAGGAAAATTATATCAGCTGGTTTTTAATGAAACCTAAGGCCAGAGAGAACAGAGACTACCTATTTAGCATCTTCCACAAACTCAATCTGGAGGACGCTGTTAACTACGTCAGTGAGGTAAGGGCATAGATTGGTGCTATACTGAATATTGCGTAATATTATCATTTGTTTGGATATCTCAAATATATCGTGACCTCTTTCTTTCTTCATGTAGGGTGAACGCCAAGGAACTCTGGCCTTCATTCGTGGTGATGAAGCAGCTAACGTAGACTTCAAGAAACAGTTTGGTTCAGAATTTGCAGATGTGATGCCTGATATAATGGTCGATATGTCAAGTTACGAGCTTGGGATTGAAAATTTTTCAGTAACTTCTATTGTGTAAGTGAACTGAATGGTTTAAGCTCAATTTCGTAAGCAGTGCATCAGTTGTAATCGAAGACAAACAGTTGATGAAGGAGAGGGATGATCATTGTCTCGACAGAAATTGAGCCAAAAGTGCTACAATTTGACACATACGATCTAATTAAAATAGCTTTACAAATTCTCTTGTAAATTAGAAAAGACACTATTCCCTCTGTATCTCTGGACATCCATGGGCAAGACAGGAAGAACGGGGTGGATGACATCAACGCCCATCATCTTCTACAGCAGCACCTGTACAGAAGCAGAAAGCATGTATGGGTTGCTCTTCTCACACAGAGACGCATACAGTTTGCATCTCATTTGGCTCATCATTTTCTTTCTTTCCGAGCAGCACCATCACAAATACAGCCGCAGTGAATTCGGCATCAACCAGAGCGAGGGCGAGGTGCAGGAGATCTTCCAGAGGACCATGAGGAGCCGCCTCGAGTCCTTCAAATCGGCTAAGATGGGTGTCAACCCTGCCAAAAAGATCACGAAACACCATAAGAAGGAGCTGACACACAAGGTACGAGACCTTCATGATGCCTCTCTCGCCTGGATTGCTCAGTTCTAGCATTGCCTCACTCATCTTACACACATTTTCAGATGGCTAATGGACACCCAGACGCTACAGGCCATCTATATGGAGATGAAGGTAACAATCGTTTTTATTAGCGTGATTTATTAGAATTCATGGCACTGAGCTGCTGGATAAAAATGCAATAAATGTTAAGTAAATATGACTAAAGTAAACATCATCTTAATAATCAATACATATTAATAAATACATATTTCAATTATCTAGCTATATAACATTTAACATTTTATTTAAATGAAAGGAATTATATATATATATGTATGTACATATGTGTGTGTGTGTATATAAAAATGTATATATAGAAATAGATAGATACACACACATAAATATATTTTTAAGTACATGCACTGAAATATAATAAATAAATATTTCTAAGTAAATCATATGTGTTTATATATACATATATAGTTTGTTTTATTGACTTTGAAGTAAAAGCTTTGGAATACTATGAAAGTCTAAATTACATAAATGTTTAAAACAATGTAAGTGTTTTAAATTAAAAACCTCCCGCTATGAAATGTTCCTCTCTTGTTATTAATGAGTCTGATTTTAGCTGACAGTGCTGTGGGGAGTGAGACCGGGGCTATCAGTGGTTCTTTCATGAGAGACATGTGCACAGTGGGAGGTAAGAAAAGAATCTGAGCAGATGTTGTTTTGTTCATAAACAGCAATAAATCTATAGGCCTACAATATAGTTTGAACAAGTACCATATTTGCATAAGTAAGAGGTTTGTGTATCTCACTGAAGCTGGCATAGAGAACCCAGTATTCCTGCCAGACATGGACAGCCCCACTAACATGAGCCTACCCTGGCTAATGGAGACTGAGATTGTGGCGCCTTCCCAGAGGGCTCAGCGGCACCTGCCCTGGACACCCAACAGACTCCGGCGTCTGGCACCCATGAGGATCAGCACCTGCTCCACAGACTCCTTCCTGATGGCTGATGTGTCTTTAACTCTGGAGGAACACGAGGAGCAGCCCCAGACAGACAACGAAGACACGTGAGTTTACACACAGTTATCTGAAGAGATCCAGATGTATAGTTACTAACGTGTGTTTTTATGACTACAGACGATCGGCCTTTGACTAGATACTTCAGGACATCAACAGATTTCAGTCCAAACCTCCCTCAGAACAAAGTACAGCTGCAGGAAATCCCACTGAACCAACCAAAGGTTCATATAAGAGCAACAGATTCATGTGCTATTGAGTGCGTACAGCAGCAGAAAAAGGTTTCCAAATGTGATGTGATTTTTAAACACCGTGTGAAATGCTTGGTCAAAAAGAGCTTCCTACATGTGCTAAAATAGTTCCCAATGCAAAAGCAAGCTTGGGCTTAAAGTAGCCAATACCTTCAGTTTACATCACGGCCATGATGAACATTATTTAACACGTCCTTTCTCTAATTAGTTTTAACTGCAAAACCTTTTTTTTTTTAGGACTAAAGTAGACTAGAGATGGTGTGTATATCTGTAAGCCTCCAGTTTTGATCTTGTAGGACAGTATGCTAAGGGAAAGGTTGAGAATGTGTTTTGTGCAATAATGCGTATGTAATATTATGGTTACTTTTAACTACTTTTTTTTGGAATTGCACAATATAAACACAAAAATTGACCTTTTTTATCCAGTCGTGGAAACAGCTTCCATATACCCTAGCGAGAGAAAGCCATGCATTTCATTTTGTAACGGCACTTTAAGGCAGATCGTTCCCTGCATCGCTTTGCGCAAATAAATTCATAAGGAAGGTATTCAGTAAATTTTATATGGCGTTAGTTTTCGCTCATAGAATAGATTTTAGTCTGAACTGAGGTGGTAACTGTTACAAACTGTGTTTGTGTATGGAAAAGGTCATATTTTCAATCAACTGTATATTGTCATTGAAATAATCTATTTTTCAGGGCATTGTTCTTTCCTCTGTGGGATTAATAAAGTATTTATCTACATTTGTATCTAATCTTATTATGTTATATCTTATTATCTACATCTCTATACGCTTTTATTTTTACATTTTTAGTTTACAGTTGGGGTAATTTCACTACACTGAAAAAAATAAGTGTAATTTAAACTGTACATAGGATAACGGTAAGGTCTGACCAGACAATTAATGCAATTCAATCAATCAATCACTTCTTTCTATTGCTCTTTTAACAATACAGATTGTAGCAAAGCACTGAACATTATCAAGTAGAAGAACAGAGTGATGGTAATGTGTAATGACCAGAACCAAACCCCATCCATGAGAGAATGGAGAAAAAAACCTGGGAAAAAAACAGGCTTAGTTGGGTCCAGTTCTCCTCTGGCCGGACGCCCAGCACCTAATTTCCAGTTCAGTTTTAAACACATGTTAGATTGTGTAAAAGATTTATAGTGTGTGTGTGTAATTGTACAGTTTGTAGAATTTAAATAGAACAAATAGAACAATCTACAGTGGGTGCGAAAAGTATTCAGACCCCCTTACATTTTTCACTTTTTGTTATATTACAACCATTTGCTAAAATCATTTAAGTTCATTTTTTTCCTCCTTAATGTACACACAGCACCCCATACTGACAGAATTGTTGACATTTTTGCAGATTTATTAAAAAAGAAAAGCTGAAATATCACATGGTCATAAATATTCAGACCCTTTGCTATGACACTCATATATTTAACTCAGGTGCTGTCCATTTCTTCTGATCACCCTTGAGATGGTTCTACACCTTCATTTGAGTCCAGCTGTGTTTGATTATACTGATTGGACTTGATTAGGAAAGCCACACCCCTGTCTAGATAAGACCTTACAGCTCACGATGCATGTCAGAGCAAATGCAAGGTAGAATCGCAGAGGATCCCCAAATCCAGGTGTGAAAAATCCAAAAAGACTCATGGATGTTTTCGATCAAAAGGCCGTTTCTACTTAATACTGAGCAAAGGGTCTGAATACTTATGACCATGTGATATTTCAGTTTTTCTTTTTTAATAAATCTGCAAAAATTGCAGAAAAATCTGCAGAATTGTCAACAATTCTGTGTTTTTCTGTCAATAAGGGGTGCTGTGTGTACATTAAGGAGGAAAAAAATGAACTTAAATTATTTTAGCAAATGGCTAAAATGTGTATATATGTATATAAAATGTGTATAGATACACACACACATATATATATATACACACCCACACACACACATTTACATACACGCACACATTTGTGGTTTTATATACATACACCCAAAAAGATTTATATTCATCCTTATTTTTATCTTAGTTTTACGTTAAGAGAAATATTACTAAATCATTTAATATTTATATTTTTTTCAAAGAACCAAAAACTTTTAATAGTTAATAACACTGAACATACTAATTTCTTGCACAGTAAACAGAAATGCATGTACATTCAGTATTTATTCATATGCATCATTTTTGTCCTAGACAAACAGCTCAAAAGACATATCCATCAAAGTTTGCATACATACAGTTTTAATTAAAATATTGACAATTAAATAGAACAACCAAATAAAAAGACCCAATGAAAGACCACAGTCAGAAGGGCTGAGATAAAACAAGAGTAAAATATATATTTTAAAACCGGACAGTTCAGTTATCATCAATATTATATCATCACACTAAACGAAAGCGTTACATTAGAGCGCAGAACATCATGTTGCATCACAATGGAAAGAGTGCTGACTTTAAAGAATCCTATGAAGCTCCTTCAAGATGAGAAGAAGCTCGCATAGTGAGATAAATCTGATGCATATTGTGCTGTATTTAATCACAGATACGGATATCCTCATTTTATAAATCACCAGATCACCATGTTTATAAATGTAACAGTTGGATCCGTGAAGTTTGTTTATGAAAAAGTGTCTAAAACTGGAATTTAAGCCAAACATTAGTGACATAACCATTTCCGTTATTGCTATTTCATTACGTATAGAGAACACAGATTTGTTAGAAATGGTTTAAAGACGTGGGATGAATTTCCAGGCTTCTTATTGTATAGCCTGACTGGTCAGTGCTTGATCTGTTAGTTTTGCATGCCAAATCCTTACAAAAAGTAGCTATAACCTTGTAGAAAGTTTGGTCCAGAGACCCTGTAACTGGCAAGCTCTGCGATTCAATGTGTTCTTGGCGAATATAGAGGCACAATCACACCCACACATACAGTTTAACACTCTTAAACACACATTACACAGTATATCATATTAATAGAACTTCAATATAGCCTTGTTGGGCCCTTAAAAAGGTCGTATTTTACCTGTCTGAAAACAGCACCATCAGAAAAGGCACATTCCACTAACTCTCCCGCCCAAAGGATGAATCTTCAGCTCGACAGTCGGGAAAAATAAGCTCAAGCAGCAAACACTCTAGGCTTGAGACAAACAGTTTATCACTTCAGATCGAGTTCAAGAGTCAATAAAAGTATACTAAAGCGAGAGGACTGAAGGTTCATCCCTTTGTTAACTACATAATCTTGCTCATAAATACCGTAGGACAACTCACGAACAAAAAAACAAGACTAGACCAATCTACTAGTCAACAGTCTATTGCATATTGGCCCAATTTATATTAGTCACTATCATGATTAAGACCACTATTACCATCTTCTGCTCATCTTTCATAGACTTTGTTAGCAAAAATAATTGATGTGCATTATGCAGTTACGTTATTTAGAAAATATACAAATATACTTCTCTGAATTAAAAATGCTTTAAGGTATCCGCAGGCCAGCTTTAAGCTGAGGGGTGGAGTTTCACGTCACAGTTTTAGTGGGAGGTGATATTTAAGCCACACCCACCAACACACATAGCCCCACCTACGGGACTTTTTTTTGTGATTTATTTTGTGGCAACTTCAGAAGTGGTCATCTAAACATGCGTACTTTTACGGATCACTACCCCCTTATTCAAGTAAGTTCAAATGCTGGTAAGCGGCAGAGAAGCAACAGTTCTCAACGAAAAAAAGAGCACCAAAGCCATTCGACATTAGCGTTCTTGTTTTTTTTGTTTACAAAGCTAAACTCCAGTTAACTCGCTAAAACTCTGGATGTAACATCACGAATGTGGGTCTGGTCATTCACAAAAACTTGGCGAGCTAACGGAACCTCTCACTCTGAAAACAAACAAACAACCAAAAAATCCAAACAAAAGATCTACATTGTTTCACCATACACTAAAAATGCTAAAATGTTCGGAGTAAACGCGAAGCAGACACATTAGAGTAGTTAAAGGGATAGCTCACCTGAAAATGTAAATGTGACAGTCTGTCAATCATGTAACGGAAGCCAATGGGGACCAAACCAAACCAAACAAAACTTGGACTGTTGCACATACCGATGGTTTGGTGTCTTAACTCCTCAATGTATCGTCACGAGCCGCAGGGTTTCATTTGCTTGCGTCTGTTTGTGTTGTTTTTGACTCAAGAGCTTTGGAGCGTTTGGTCCCCATTGGCTTCCATTAAAGTCACCAACATCTCTGATGCCCTGGGGGTCAGCTGAACCATCCCTTTAACATCCCCGAATTACAGCACCACACCTCTTAGCACCAAATCTGAGACCGTACAGCCTTTTAAGTGCAGCGATATATTTGTCAGTCATTTCTCAGTTCTCCCTCCACATTTAAAAGCAGACATAGTTCATGTAAAATAGCAGCTACACTGGTCAACACATAATTGTGGCTATAGGGCAGAAAGACCACAGTGCCATTCACATTAAGGGTGATGTGAAAGAGTGCCAGAGGCCATGGAGTCAACAAACCCTCCACCTACCCTACTACAATCCAATCACCTTTACTCAATCCTCCCTGCTACCCCTGTTTCCCGAGGCACATCGGTTTGGTCTGAATGGAATGCAGCTGAATGTACAGGGGATGTGAACACGCAGGGGTTTGAAGGAAAGAGGACAAAAGAAAGAGTCTGAAAGTTCAAAAGGCCATTTAAAAGCTCAAAAGTGTACGTTCAAATGTTTAAAAAATAGCTTCTGAATGTTCAAACGTTCAAAAGATTTGAAGAAAGTGACCCAGGACTTCAACTATTAAAATTGCCCTTAACAACAAACAGTTTCAACAGCTAAATATCTGTCCAACCCATGTACACGCCACCTACTTTAAAGATCTACTTAAAACACCCCAATAGAATTGCGTTTTAGGGATGTTTCTTACAAAACAGGCACTTTGTCTCTTGACAGCAAACTGATCCTTTCCCATGAAACATGAGAGCATCCATCTCCAATAAACCCAGCATTCTAGCCTTAAAACAGTTCTCTTACACAATGCCACATACAAGACTTTGTTTTAAATTAAAGCATTCACTCATAAGGTACGGTTTGCATGAAAGTCTACAACAGAGCTGTCGATAATTGGCTTATTGCACTAAAAGGCTTATGGGACAGTGTTTGTCAGAGTTCACAAAAAGTTAAATAAAGTTAATATTAATGGATGACGAAGGCCTCTGAGGAGCCTTGAGTGGAATTATACACGTGCTATGGTCATGCTCTGGCGGCACACATACATTAACAGTTGACTGCATGGAAACTTTGAGTCTCAAAGTTCATCTTTTGGTGGTTCTGCAGTCTTTAGCTAATCTGTCACCTCTGTTTAATCAGACAAACCACAATAGTTCAATGGTAGGCGTAGTATTTTCCAGACTCCGGAAGAAAAGCAGTGCCTTCAGTGTTTAAAAAGCAGTGTAAGACAAATGAGCTGTAATGGAAAAATATGGATTCCGACTGGTTGGAATGAAATGGAATGACATTATCCTTTGTAGATGTAAATCAGGTTTTGCTGGATTCGCTCGTAAAACATCAAAAAGGGTTTCGGATGATGTCAAAAAGCCAACTTTGCACTGCCCTCTAGTGGCATTCCTCCAGCGACCGACTTCATCAAACACAGAAAAAAAACAAAAACCCAACAACACTAATCCTAAACCAAAGGTGGTCTCATAGGTTAGCTCAAACACACCTGCCTGTCCACTAAACTAGAAGACACTGATGTTCATGCGTGTTTGATCAGTTGTGAAACAAAGGAGATGAGTAGGGCACGTCAACCTGCTCCTGAAGAAATAACACTGCCTCATTCACTGATCTAGTACCAGCTCATCAAGCAAAGCTTCTTGGTTGTGTGACCTAAATTAATAGTTAAACAGATCTACGAATCTAATAAATAATGGTATAGCTGCAATCTACATATTAAAAAACGATCAGAAACCGAAGCAGACTGGAAAGATTGGCTGTTTTTCTATTGCATAACAGTGCTAGTTCCTCCTGTAACCTCTACATTTGGTTCTCTTTAGCAGCCTGTGATTGGGAGAAGCCCTCCTCCGCTAAGTGCACGATGACCAGCGACTGACGGGTCTGTGGAGGTGGGGCTAAGCAAAGTACATGGTCCTCAGCGTGTCGTGATGGATCTGCACCGCTTTGGCCAGGGCCTGGGGGTCTCGGCCATTACTCTGGCCCGACACGTGGCTGCCTTCCGCGCTGTGAAAGACCAGAAAGAAATGAGCAGAGGCATACAGTAATGCAATACATTTTCCTTGACATATTTACAGTGTGTGCACTACAGTTCAAGTTCATTCAAGTCAAGTCAGCAACGATGCACTTAACTGGTCAAAGCTTGTCATGTTTATGAGGAAGATTTTCAATTCAGAACAAATGCTTTCTTTCAAAATCTACTAGTTTCCTTTGAAGTATAAAAGGCCTTAAAGGGGAAGTTCACCCGAATCATCAGCTCACTGTGGCAACCAAGAACATGCAAAGCCGATTCAAATCTGCAAAAGCTTTTAATTTAAATCAAATACTTCTAGACAGCAACAACCAGGTCAGTAAATCCCTCACCTGTCGTGCTCTTTGTCCACTAAATGGTAGCGGGCTCTAAAGGCCACTAGGTGGGCATAGTATGCAGGCGCTGGGATGGAAACGGAGCGGGTACAACGCACATATGTGTGGCACAGCTGGTAGGTCAAGAGCTGGAATTCATCGGCTGTAAAGCAGTTGTCATCCCATAGCACATGATAGTGTGAAGGTCGGCTTGTACCCTGTGTAAATAATCATTTTAAGAAACAGAGTCTGTGTGTGTACGTACAAATAGTGTAACTCAATGGATTCAATGAACCAATTAATTGATTTATTGAGTTAACAAGCACTAATGCAGGCCTAAAATGCACTGATAAAGTTGCGCTGGCGTCTTTGTGTGCTCATACCTGTATTCCAGCATGGCTGCACAGATAAAAGTCAAATTCGTAAGGATGGGTGATATCAGTGTCCACTGTGGTACCTGCTGGTATGTTACCACTGCGGCCCACCTTTAAAAACAATAAGAAGAGAGTGTGTGTTAAAAAGGGAAAAACGTAACAAAGCTTTTAGGAAGCAGACAGACTAAAGCAAACGACTGCTAGCCGCCTCGCAGCAGGCTCTTTCATCTAGATATTACACTATAGACACTGCGTCTGTTCCCTGAACTAAAGAAAACACAGTCCAAACCAAATTAGGATCAAAAATCAAAAATAAAAGCCGTTTATGAGCTCGGATTACTGAATATCAGGTCTCTTTCTACTAAATCACTTTTTGTAAATGATTTGATCAATGATCATAAGCTA
>JAUYWG010000056.1:16032683-16043104 GCA_034779775.1 Enteromius afrohamiltoni
CACAGTGCACTGGACAGCTGGCCAATCAGAGCACACCTCGCTTTTTTAGAACGATGAGCTTTGTACAAATCGAGCCGGTTCAGGAGGCGGGGCTTAGAGGAGAAACAATAATGTACAGTGTGTACAATGTAATAACATTTTTTTGATGTTCCATGCATGTCGACCTGTTGTTTGGGACTCCCAAAACCAAAATAAGAACCATTCAAAACCCATAATAGAGGCACTTTAAAACTAGCACACATAAATTATTAAAATTATTAAATGTTAAATCAAGCCTCAAACCATGAACAGTTTCTAGCCTTCTGCTCAACAAAAACACACAAACAGTGCATGAGTGAAAGGGAGTGGGTACCATAAAGTGTTCAGAGCTCACCCTGCCGCCGTACTGCAGCATAGGGGCAGGCAGGACTCGACCCGTCACCTCCGCCATCTCGTCCCGCACACGGAACTGAAACTCCTGCACGAAGGGGTCCGAGTTGTAGTTGGCACTGCGCACCTATGTTTTTTCAGAAAGATTGAGAGTTGAGACTGATTGAGAATGATAGGGATGCACAATATTTTCAAACTAATATCAGAATCGGCCGATATGGGCTTTAAATTTAAATATCAGCATTGGCCCGATTTGAAAAATTATGCTGATATGTCTGGCCAATAAGAGAAATACATTGCTCAAGGTGATAGTAATTAGATCAGGTCTGAAGTGCGGCTCACTCTTGAGGCAAAGTTGACTAGTTTTTGTACGGTAGGGGGCGCTGTTGGCCTACTTCTAATTAAATTAAAAATAAAATAGCCTTCAAAAATAACATTTAGACTGTTTTTGAAAAATGTCTACGTCAGCAACATGTGGGTATTCTATATCCTTGAGTTACTGCAGCATCAGACTGAACTCACCAGTCTGCTGATCTCCTCTTGTCTGTCCGGCGCCGAGCGGGCCGTGGCTTTGATCATGGTGGAGGTTTGGTTGTCTGTTAATTTTTTAATGCAGCGCTGGCCTGCCACAATGTTGCACACCTGAGTGATGAGAGAGGCCGGTCAATCCTGGCACTACTAAAATGAATCGAGACATCTGAAAAGTGTTTGGAATCAGTGAAGAGACGGATGAATCCGGTATCTTGACTCTTACCTCCAAAGGCAGGTATGTGTGCTTCTGCTCCTGTCCTACTTGCAGGCAGGGCAGATGGGGGTACTTGAGCTGCAAGTTGTACTTTTCCCTGAAGTATTGTGCCACAGTTCTCTCCACGGTCTGTCCATTTTCTAACTGTAATGGAAACCTGACGAAACCAAAACTCAAAGGTTATTGTAGAGCTGGGGTGACTAGCTTTTAATATTTTTACAAATATAATATACAGTTAAGTACAGTTCACCCGAAAACTTTTCATTTCACCTTTTTTCAAGATTTAAAGAAATTTATCATTACATGACTTGCTCTCCAATGGATCCTCTGCAGTGAATGGGTGCCGTCACCACAGGTGAGCAATTGTGCTTCAATATTACAAAAAGGATCTTTCTGACACAGTACAGACTTACTGTCCTGTTAATCGGGTCTCAAGCAAACCTCACATTATCATAATCAGAGTACACTTACGTCTGGTGGCTGGCCGGCCGGCGGGTGACATTACACACCCTATACTTCCTCCGCATGGTGCCACAGTGGGTGACCTCCACCTTTAGACCTGATGGGAGGAGAAGATTGAATTTCCACCACTACACCGATGCAACTGGTCAGTTTACAGCTCAGAGCATCTTGACTATTAAATACAGTAAATGCCTTTTAATCCCAAAAAGGAGTAGTTGGTAAATGAAACAATTTCCTTTCCACGTTTCTCCCAAGCAAAACACACCTTTGCATCTTTTTTATTTGTTATATCAAAATGTGCATAAAAACACGTGCATGGAAACCTGGCTGCTGATTCTTTTTTTTGAGAGAGAGATCTGCATGTATTTGATCAGAAATCAAACATTCTGAGATATTGTTACAATTACTGTATTTACTCTCCACTGTAACATTTATTCAGGATTCTTTGAGGAAGCTTGGCACAAACCTTTGATCTCTTTGGTGAATTTGACTCGATGGGAATCGGTAAGAGGTCGAGGCTGCTCGTTGATGTTGTGGATATCCAGAACTTCACACATAAACTGAATCACAGGTTGAGCTTTGTAGAACGCAGTGGCAGACACTGGAGAAGATAACATATGGTCCAGGTCACATTTTCAAATTAAAACGTCCTAATAATTTCCCAGATGTTTATGTATTTCTTTCTTCAGCTGAAAAGACAATAAGGTTTTTAAAGAAAACATTCTAGGATTGAGTGAACAGCAATCGACTCAAAATGACAGTTTCAGCGCAGCTTTAGAGGGCTATAAACAATACTACTCTTTATAAACACAACTGCTGGCCTTGATCTGGTCTGTGATGCATGTAACAAGCTTGTCGCGCTTGACGTAGGCAAATGTACTTCGATGGGGTTTTTTGGGTTCCCATTGACTTCCACTATATGACTGACAGTAGAAGTATCTTCTACTGAAGAAACAAAGTCACCTACACCTCTGATGCCCTGGGGGTCAGCAGATAATCATTTATAAATTAACATTTTCGGGTGAACCATCCCTTTAAAACTGGGTCTAGCTTTTAGTCTTTCTTTTATAACCGCTGTCCAGATCATATATCTGGATAATTCAGACCAAAATGGTTTGACCTTTCATAGCACTCTGACTTACCATCAATGTTCAACATCATTTTCCACATAGCTGGACGCACTGATTGGTGGAAGCCAAACCACACCTCCCTCCCCCCACCCAGTGGGTGATCATAGCCCTCGGGGGAGGAGAAAAAAGATCGTCCCACTGGGGTGTACCTGAAGCGAGAGAAAAACACAGTGGTTACCTGCAGAGCAAACACACGCACTCCTAAATTCTTGCTGTTTACACTACACCAATCTCGGTTAATCTCATTTTACTAGTTATGCCCTGTATGGTTAAAGACGTAACAATCACTTTTCTAATTGTATTAAATTCCCTTTTATGATCAGGTAACAAGACTCATGGGAACTCTTACCTCATAGAGGGCAGATGGCGCATAACAACATCTACAGCGTGTACGGGATTGGTGCTGATTGGCTTATCCAGGTTCAGAGGATCAGGTGTGCTCCTCCCGGTGAGGACCTCATGCAGCAAGTGCCAGCTGACCAGTGACACAAACTTAATGGTGACCTTAAACAGCCTATCCTTCCCACCTTCCCCTGGCAAGGTCACATCCAGGTCCACCTTCAGATGTATTTAACACAAATTTACAAACGCGTTTTATTTAGTCACACAGGTCACGACATGATTGTGAAAAGCGATGCAAGTATGAGATGTTCCCTTGTATGCATGTAAAATCTTACCCCCCCTGTGGCCACTGGCAACGGTTGGGCTGTGTAGAGGCTTCTCTTGCCATCATAGACTGGTCTTCTGTCCCCAAAGATTGTCACTTTAAAGTGCTGCACCATAGAATCCACCACCTCCCTAGAAACCATTACAGAAAGGGTCATAACAGTGGTTTTCGTAGGTTTAAAAGCTATTATTTATTGTTTTCTGACGGCACCCATTCACTGCAGATGTGATGTGATCTGAACTCATCCTAAACGGTTCTAAAGAAGAACCAAGTTTCCCCTAGTGAATGAAATGGTCAGAACAAAATAAACTACGTCGGTTATTATTACTGCTCAGTGCTTTGCACCTGTTAACGCGTCGTGGGCACTTTTCCGGCTTGATGTCCACCTCGTACAGGTAGACGTCCATTTTGGGGATGTCCACCTGGAAGCAGTTGGCCAGCAGCTTGATGGGCTTCCCCATGGTGCCATAGCCTGGCCTCCGAGGTACGGAGAACAGGGGCGCTTCCCCAACGGCTCCTATCAAGAGAATCAGAGGGGATTTCCACTCGCATTGGTTTTCACATTAGTTCAGCTTTCAGAGTGAGAAACAACCACTTAAAATCAAATATCCGACATCATCATAGTGCAAGCGTGCCAAGATGACAATCATGAAATTCAACCTCATTTCTTATTTGTCAATATTGACATTTCATGGAAACATGATTAATATCTGAATTAATAAAAGTACATCTGACACTGACATTTACACAGAGGGTGTAATTTCTATTATCAGGACATTTCCTCTAAATGCCTACTCAGTGGAAACAACATCACAACACACACACACACACTTTACCAACAACCCACGCCTTTCATACAAGCGCTACTGTATACCTGAGACCAACAAATACACTGTACACAAACTACGCTCTACATGAAGTAACCTCACACCTTCAACAAAACCACACTTACACAGAGTGATATCGTATAATATCTGAATCGTCTATATTAAATAAGTGCCAAAACAAAGTCGTTTTTATGTGTGTCCTTGAGCTTGAGGGCAGCAAGCATTTATGAAAACCGGGTAGTAAAGTGGACTCCATCTCTTAGTCCCCACCACACAAAACATTGCTAACCCTAACCCTTCTCCGTTTTCTTTCCCTCTGAACATCATCTCTGACATCACTTTCTTCATCACTTCGTCACGTCACAGATGGAGAGACCGTTCCTGCTGTTAGAGGGGGTTTACAGAGCCAAACCGTTTCTGAGAGAGGTGTATAAGGGGAATTCGACTGCTTCTTACACGTCCCAGTGTGCCGTTGCTACGCCGGTGGCACTCACGTGGCTTCTTTTCACCGTAGCAACCAAGACTACACTAACGACCAATTAAAGGAAGAACAGCTGTTGCTATATATAAACACAGGTATAATTGATCTTGTAAGTGACTCAGAGAAAGCTCACAGTGACCGGTGTTGGCTTCTCTCACTTTATTTGAAATCCCTAGCAGGGGTGAGAGGAACTACAGGTTTGACAGCGATCGGGCTGACAGGCTATTGTTGGTCTGGTGCTGGGAGTCTAACGCTCACTTAACTGGTAAACCGCTGACTGGAACGTTTACAAGGGTTTCACCCGTTCAGGGCCTGAGACACTTCTTCTTTCTCATCATTTAATTATTTAAAGCTAGTCAAGCAAAAGAATTTAAAGTTGTCCGATACCGGTTAGACAGAGAGTTTTGCACTATACAGGGCTAAATGCGTTTCTGGGGGAACTGTAACTTCGCTGATTAATAGAAGCAGACATTACTACATTTACAGGCTTCTTATAACAAACACTTGGCTTTTAATATCTCTTTTGTTTGTGTGAAATACAATTACGACTCAAATGATTTAAATACGATTTATATACACCGTTTATATGTCATTCATCAAAGAATCCTGAGAGAGAGAAAACACAGGTTCTAAAACATACATTTGGCAGCTCGACTGTTTCCAGCACTGATAATAAAACATCAGCGTATGAGAATGATTTCTGAAAGACTGGAGTAATGATGCGCTGCATCACAGGAATAAATTACATTTTTAAATATATTCACACAGAAAACACTTATTTTAAATTGAAATAATATTTCACAATATTACAGTTTTTTCTGGATTTTTAATCTAATAAATGCAGCCTTGACGAGCAGAAGAACATCTTTAAACACCATTCAATATCTCACTGACCCCAAATGTTTGAACGGTACTGTATATCTATATATATATACTACATATATTACTACAACCCTATATATTTACACAACTCTCTGATATATTAAATATATATGTAGTAAAAAAAACATATATGAGAGAGTATGTAAAAATGAACTTTTCTTGAAGTGCGCATATAAAATGATACATTATTTGATAAATGTACCGTTGCTATGGCTACCTCCTCAAGCTAACGCTGGGAGTGTATGTTTATCGCAAGTTAAGTTTATATAAATTTAAAGATATCAATCTCTTCCTTTCTAGGGACTTCTAAAGGTGCCACCCCCTCCTCCTAACGCCCCGATACACGCATTATCTCTGCATCTTTATAAATTCCGAGAAACCTACATTAAACAAAACTTTCTAATGAACTTCTGGTTAAATTCAATACGGCTTGCACCCGAGGGTCGCTCCGAGTGATAAACCGTGATTCTGTGACGATCGTCATGGCAACGGGCAATCAGAAACTCGCCCCCTCCCCCCGACGGCTGCCGCACCTGACGCACGCAGCACCTGTGCGTGACAGCTGTGCCACAGCGGCGTGACGTCAGCGCAGCAAGTGAGTCAGGATCTTCCACACTCGGCGTATGATAGCCAAAAAAACCCCAAAACCATAACCAAACCCCTCACGCTCATTTGGTTGCTACGCCCAAACGTACACCAGAGTGAAACTGACCGAAAAGCTCCTTCTTATCGCTAAAAGCAACTCACCGGGAACGCCAAAGAACGCTACAAAGTTAGACGGAGTCGATACGTCATAGTTCGGATTAGAAAAGAACCCTTAATCGATCTGAAATCGTCGAGAGTAACGTACCTGTAGTTCCGATTTCCATTCATGAGGTCTCTGTCCGGATTGTAGCCGGCTTCAAGGGATCAAATCCTGAAGGGGTGTTAAAGTCGTAAACCGCGGCTGTCGAAGCGGGCCGTTCTCCGGTCAGAGGTCCACCCAGCCGGTGCCGAGTCTGTCAACCAAAAGGCACGAACTCCCCGCTGTGTCTCCGACCGTGTGTCGTCGGTCCGTGATTGCTCCCAGCTGACAAGCCAGGAGACCCCGAAGAAAATACGTTAAACAGCCGTCGGTAACAGAGTTAGTCAGGAGCCTCGGACCATTCGCGGCGTCTTCTAAACTGACAATCTCTTGTAATATAAAGGCGTATACACAGATAAGAAGTCAACAGATGAGTATCCGCTGCCCAGTCGAAAAAGTAGTGTGTTTAATTCCAGTCGCTTTAGTCCGAGTTTGCCAGCGGCCGTTGACGTTTTATCGAGTCTGTCGGTGTGTTACCGGTTTGCCTTGGGTTTACCATCTCTGTAGAGTCGGGGCGGGTTGCCAGATCTGTACTAAACCAAAAAACAGGTCTGTCTGGGAACACGCTGCTTGCGCTGTCAAAATCAGCCTAAAATATCCCATCTTTCTGCCTAAAGTTTCTTTAGAGTCACTGAAAACGGAAATAAGCCCCAAACCTAAAGTCGCCTTTGTTTGTAAGCATAAAAACGAAAAAGAAAACAAGCGTAGAATACACGGACATGGCAACCCAAACTCAGGGAGACCTACAGGAAATACCAAACGCAGGAAACACCGTCACTTCCTAGCATAATGTCATTTATTTGATCCACCTTCGATTGTTAATTAATGATCAGAGCAAGAGCAAATATAACAAATCAACTTGTTTATTGATAACTAAACATTTCTGTTACTATAGTAATTTTCTTAAGTAAGTCAGTGAAAATAGTGGTTTAAAAAACAATATTATTTTAGTGCGGTTTTGTGTATGTTATCTTAAATATTCCGTCCCTTATTTGATTTTGCTCTTTGTCTTTGACCATTTGTTTCAGTGTAGCATATATTTGTTTTATAAATTGTAAAAGCAGAACTGCAAGCTTGATCTCCAGATGGCAGCAGTGTGTCTAGCATGTATGTCATTATCACAGAAGAAGATTGCACAGGATATATTCTGCACTATAAACGTGAGAACAGTGTCTGGTGGTTTTTAGGAATCCTTGTGCCGTACTAATGTCATTTCTATTTTCTAAACTCAGCATGCATTTCTTTTCTTAAACCATGCCATAAATAATTTGGACTCAAATCAATGGCTCACATATTGCAGTAAGTTATGTAAATAACCAGTCGTGAATGATAATTACTACAGGTAGCTCAAACCCTTTTTATACGTGCTATTCTATTAAAATGTTATCTTACATGCTTTTGATTGATTAAGCTAAAATTCAGCAAGCATTGAGATCAATCACTTAAAGTCTCACTTGCATGTGAAATATTCTCTTGAGGTAAACAAAAGGGTACGTTCAGTTCTTTATTTTCCTTTTCTAATCTCCCATATGTGGGATCACAACATAGGCATGACCAGATAACTCCTATGCTACTGCCTATTAATTCACGTCCTGATGTTTCAGAGGAATGGAGAAAGTCATAACCTGTTTCAACAAGCGCCCAGAGGCTGCGGTGCGTCTCATCTGTTTTCCCTGGGCAGGTGGAGGCTCTATCCATTACGCTCGCTGGGCCAAAACTCTCAACAGCTCTATTGAAGGTAACTCTGCTACTTAAAACCATTAAATCACACAAACAAACAAATACATTGTCAACTGCATGTTTCATTTAATTGCTTGTGTATTTTCAGTGTACTCCGTTCGCCTGCCAGGCAGAGAAGGGAGAGGCAAGGAACCTTTTTTTCAAAATATGCAGGAACTCATTGATGAGGTCGTTGGTGTGCTTCTTTCACATCTCAAAGAAAAGCCGTTTGCACTCTTCGGACATAGGTTTGTGACACTGTTTAAAGTAACTGGAAAATCTAGCTGAAGTACCAAGAAATGATGACGGGTTATAAAAAAGGTATATATTCTAAATTCTAAACAAGCTGATGTGTGGGGGCCAGGGCTGCGTTTCCCAAGAAGTTCGTAAAAAGCATCGTAACTTAAGTAGCACTTGAAAATCTTCGTAGCTCTTCGGGTGCTCTGGAGTAATCGTAAAGAAGAGAATTACGAGGGATTACAGCTAGAACTTTATTCAAGTGTGATTATAATTGAAGCTTTTATTCTACTTTATTGAACATTTTAGTAGGTTACTAGTTTTTTTTTATTTATATAAAAATAAAATAAATAATTAAATAAGGCACAAAACTTAAACAAATGTAAAAATATGACTGATTATATAATTTCAGGTATATTTGGTGTCCCCACAAAAATAAAGTTTTTTTTTTATGGATATAATTATTATTCTTTACTAATTGTTATGATTTACAAGATGTTACAGTCCATAATAATTTATTTTAAAAAGTGTTAAAACCGTGATTTCTTCTTGTCTGAATCAGTGCATGTTTTCATCATATCATGCAATCCAAATATTTTTTGGCAACATTTTATTAATTTTATTTATAAAAGCCCTGAATAGTTGCTTCTGTGAATCTTGCATCAACTCTGTTACCAAGCCATATTTTGCCTTTAGATTGGTTGAATTGTCTTTCAGAACTGTGTAAGTTACAGGAAATGATGTCACTTTCACTCACTGATACCATCTGTGCTCTCTCTGAGAAAATGTGTTAATCTAAAATCTTACTCCAAGAGTTATTTTGTAGAAGGTCAACCCTGTTACCACAATATCGAATGGAAAACAGAATGTATTACTGATCTCACATTGGGTTATTTAAAGCTCTTTTAATCATGTTTTCATTAGTGTCATGTGCTCTTAGTATTTATGCCAGCAATAAAATAAAACTGTCAATTCTGTTACACTATTATCAGCACTGTTACTCTACCACGGTAACAGAGTTTGACAGTAACAGACTTAAAACACCAAATGTAATATATAATATTAATTTACTATATATATATAATAGAAAATGCTCTTAAGTTCTAAGATCATTCGTTATCAGGAAACTCGGCCTTTACAGATATGACAGATATACAGCATTACAGATATTATAAAAGTTTGTTTATTTGCAACGTCTTTTTGTAGCTTTGGAGCTATGACCTGCTTTGCTTTTGCTGAGCACGTAAAAAAAGTCTACAACCTTGAGCCAATCCACATGTTTCTCTCTGGAGCCTCGGCACCATATGTAAGCGTGAAATCCGTCCATCTTATGTGTTGTGTTTTTTTTGTTGCAAAAGTGAGATATTTTATTACTAGCCTATTGTTTAAAATAAATACACCTCTATGTGTCCATACAGTACATATATTTAAATGTTTATGTTTGGGTTATAAACATTTGAACTTTTCTGTAAGTCTAAAGCGAGAATGCAGGCACCAAGGAGAAGTCATCTGTCAGATCAAGACTTTCTCGTGTGGGTCACTTCTATCGGAGGCACACCACCAGAGATACTGGCCAACGCTGAGCTCGCCAATCTCTTCTTACCTGCGCTGAAAGCAGATCTCTGTGTAGTTGACAATTATAGGTGGGTTCAGTTTCTTTCTTTAGTGTAAGAAAACATGTGGTGTGGAACAAACGTACATATAATACATTCTGTCCGGCAGGTGTAGTAGACCATCAACACCCTTCCTGTCATGTCCAGTATCATGCTTTGACGGAAAAGAGGATGCACCCCATGACTTACAAGGTCAATCTGACAGATAAATAGTTCAGTTTTTCTTAAAACAATGTTTTATAAAGTAAATAGATAAGTGGTAAACTTAAAAATGCCAAACAGTTTGTTTTGGTTAAAGGGGTCATATGAAGTTGCTAAAAAGAACATTATTTTGGTGTAATGTGTTCATGTGGTTTAAGGTGCAAAAAACATTATTTTCCACACACTGTACGTTATTGTTTCTCCTCTAAGCCCCGCCTCCTGAAACGGCTCGATTTGTACAAAG
>JAUYWG010000056.1:16045738-16057088 GCA_034779775.1 Enteromius afrohamiltoni
AAATGCAGCCTTGACGAGCAGAAGAACATCTTTAAACACCATTCAATATCTCACTGACCCCAAATGTTTGAACGGTAGTGTGTAAACAGTAATACATTTACAAAATATCTTAATGGAACATGAAGTTTACTTAATATCATAAAATGTATAATATTGACCCATACAATATATTTTTGGCTATTGCTACAAACCCAATAACTTAAGTACATTTTCCCCAATCTGAGTATAGATTTCTTCACAGTCAGAACTGTAAAACTGAGCCGTTTCAGGAGAAACAATAATGTGCAGCATGTGGAAAATAATGTGTTAACTTAAACTGCATAAACACACTGCATTACACCAAATACACAAAATAATGTTCTTTTAGAAACATCATATGTCCACTTTAACTTTTTTCCATAACTACTTAAAAAACATGTATTATAATAAAACCAAATTATGTACTGTATAGTTATACTTAGAATGTAAAAAAAGTAATCTCAAGTGTAATCTTGACCCCATAAAACATTGCTAAGTCCAAGGAGGAGACAGAGCGAGCCCTTGCTGCCACTGTTCTGCCCCTTGAAGTCACTGCGGAGTGCTTGAACATCAGGGAAGGTCGACGTGGCAAGGAGCTGATCAGTGACCCTGTAGAAGCTGAGCTGAAGACGGAGGTAGAGGTGATTGATGGAGCACAACGCATCCTTCAGCAGTGCATCGATCAGTCATTTGAACAGCTGTGGTAAGAACATTGCGATAGACATTAATTGGTTGGAACCACTCATTATCTATCTGCTTTGTTTATTTTGGAAGACGATCATATCTAAGTTTTGCCTGTTAATAGGATGAAGATTATGTGGTTGCTAATTTCAGCGTATCTTGTTAGTCGCTTACAGGAAGCACGGCAACAGCTGACCAATGACCTTCAGGATAAAATAGAGGCCCTTGATGTGGACATGTCATGCTTGACTCTCACGACACGGTCACCTGAGATCTCCCTAAAGCCAAACCCCACTAGAGTGCCCCCCGGGTGAGCTTAAGAGTAATCTTACCTGTAAAGCACTCATTAAGTCTTAACATAATAGGTATTTAGTTTAAACCTCAATTTTTGAAGGTCAAGCCCAGTAATGATATTGTTGAATATTTGTAGTATATTCCCAGTTTTTAAACACATACTTAAGCACTTATTACATTATACATAATTTAGTGTTGAGATTTTTTAATTGTCAGTATATTTATTTATTGTAGTTTGACTATATAAAACTATTTAAAAAGTGAAATGAGGAATTAAATAATTAATATTGCATATATATTTTGTATGCTGCCTCAAAAAATGTTTTCTTGTAAAAAATAAAATATATAAATGTGTGGGGTTTTTTTTCTTTTCTTTTTTTTTGCAGTTCCACAACTCCTCAGCAGTGGGAGCAGTTCAGCCGATACAATATTACCCGAGCTAAAGAAGAGATGCAGGCCTCTGTGCAGATGAGAGAAAACAACAGCATCACAAGAGCACAGGTGCCACATCTGGTCTACAGATTTAAAATGAATCATTTAGTGTAGTAAGAGCTCATTTTATGTTTCAAGATGACGTGCAGATGTTCAAAATGACTTGTTCAATACTGTAACTGGATGTACTTTCAATATGCTTTGCTTCATGTTATGAATGACCTCCTGGTCTCAGCTGACTATGGTGCCTCAAACATTTTGGTTTTGTTGGACCTGAGTGCAGCATTTCACACAGTATGTCACTCTATATTACTTGATCGACTAGAGTTGGTTTGATATGTCTGGCACTGTGTTTGAATGGTTCAGATCCCAGTTTGTTGTTTTGGGAAATAAAAAATCAGAAATTAGTCAGGTACAATATGGTGTTCCTCAGGGTTCTATCTTGGGCCCAAACTATTTAGCATTTATATGCTTCCTCTGGTGGAAATCATTCAGTTCAAAGTCTGGTGTTACAGTTAGTTCTGCAATCTTTTCCACATTACAAATAAAACTTATTATTATTATTGTTATTACTATAATGTCCATTCACTCCATGCATCCTCTCTCTTAGGTGCAGAATGATCTGGAGGCCCAAAGAATGGCAGTGGAGTTTGCTCTCCGTAAGCGAACTCACCACGAGGAGCAGGCCTATCATGAAATGCAATGGCAGCTAAAAACCGTAAGGCTTCTTCTTTATTCTCTCTCTTTTTCATGATGGTGTTTTGGAATATGCATTGAAACTGGAAATGAAGTCTCAGTTCAGCAATGAAATATGGGTCAGTTGGTCTTTACTCCCCCCCAAAAAAACCACAGGATGATCAATAGGGTGTAAAAGATGTTCTATCACTCTGAAGGGGTTTATTTTGTAATAATGACCAGTGGACCGCAAAATATCCTCCTGTTATATGACTTCCCACAAAAAAATAAATAATAATAGAAAAAAAATCAATGCATTGAGAGATGTGAAGCTAGCACGTGGTTGCTGTATGTAAGTGATTATTAAAATATTTCTGGAACTGTAACATAGAAATTGACCAATCAGAGAGTAGTATTCCAGAGTGCCATGTGGTAAAGAATGAAGAGAATAAATCCTACTCTTTTATTTTAATATGTTTGCCTTTCAGACTCAGGAAGAGATTGCTGAGCTGGAGAAGGACATTTGTGGCCTAGAGGAGGACGTGCAGGCCAAGACGGCTCCTCTAAAGCTGGTCCACACCCGCCTAGAGAACAGGATCAAGCGACCCGGCATGGACCTGTGCCGAGATGAGGTAAACTCCACAACCAGCTGACTGGTAACTAGCATGACCGAGCTGTCACATCAGCAAAAATTAGTCCAATATTTGCAGGCAAAGTTCTATTTTGTGAAGATGTAAGCAATACAACTAGCATAATAGTCACTTTCAAACAGCTTTTCTTTGGTCAATGCCTCAAATTAGCACGAAGAACTTGAATCTAATGGTAACACTGGCATGGGCAAATCTTTCACCCTCGTGCTAAACTCTCTTTTCACCTTATTTTGCAGCACAAAAGTAAGCTACTTTTTAGAAATGTGCAAGACTTCTGATTCTGTCCACCTTATTCTTCCCATTGCCATTTGTAAATTGTATGCGTCTTGCTTCTGGCTATTTTTAGCCTGTTTTGCTGCTTGATATTACAAATTGATGTCTTAGCATATAATGCCATGTATTATCTTAATTATGAACACACTGGTACACACTGGTTTGTAATGCAAACAGTTTTACCATTTACCAGACGTTTTAATTCTCCCTAATGAACCGGAAGCCTCATCTATAGACTTGCTTCCACGATAAGGAGGATAGGTAAATATCTAGAACAATAATAAAGTGTAGTAAACAATAAAACTATTTAATATGACAAAGTATGATATTAAACAAAACATAACAAATAACAGTTTGCAATATCAGACCAGAAGCCTTGCACATTGGTTCCAAAACCCACTTAAAAAAGAAGGTGGATTAAAATGACTGGATTTCGCCAAACAACATTAATGTGATCGTATCAGCAATGAAGAGATGCATGACCTTTGAAAACCAGTGAAAAACAAACACAATCTATCTAAATCTGATTGGTTATCTCATAACCTGTTACTGCCAGGTTCAGTTTGGTTTGGTGGATGAAGCCAAGCAGCTGGAAGCCACCATTCTGGCACTGAAACAGAAGTTAGCACAGGCCCAGTGAGTCCACTTTTTAACTTCTTGTGTTTTACATAAATACTTCAAATTCAGAAACGTCTGACCTGTGAACACCTCTGGTTGCCAGGCACTCTCTGCAGTCTCTGAAACAGCATGAAGCTCAGATGATAGAGGATTTGTCTCGTAAGGAGGACGCCCTGTCGCTGGAGCAGCGCAGCAGCCAGACCCGCCAGCGCCTCACTCTGGGGGTCCAGACTCAGGGTCTGCCTTCCGCTGTGGTGCCTCTCACCAATTCTAGCGGCAGACACAAGCTGGACCTCGCTTGAGATGACAGTCTGTTTCATTCCTCATATTTGAGACAGTACACTGAGTGTCAGTCATCTTTGTCGATAATGGTCCTGACAGAAATAACCAAGTTTTGGCTCAGATTGATGGTTGCATGACATTCAGTGTTCTGCTCTCTATAGCACTACTGAAAAGTGCTGCTACTACTACTACACTGCTGATAATGGATGTTTTTTTTTAAAATAAATAAATAAAAATATTAGTTCACTAATGTGACTACTCCTTTAGTGTAAATAGATTTCATTTTTACTTAAATACTTTTAGATACATTTTACTGAATCTTTCAAAATGAGCAAAAATAACTTAAAAGTTCCTGTTTAGTCTAATGCAGGGTTGCCAGGTTTGCAAAAAACAGCTCAATATATCTCAAAATACGCCATACCTAAAATACATGTTTTACAGTCAGCCACTGTTATGCATTATGCACAATTTCAATTTGAATATCACTTTATAGAAGAAAACACAGTCTGTAATAGGCCCATCATCCATCACAATCACAGTCAAAACTTCAACCCGTGGCGACATTGTAAATGTAGACCAATTCCAAAAAAATTAATCGACTTGTAAACATCCACAACTTTCTGACGTCAGACAAATGAACATATTGACACAGGACCAGTGTCAGTGACGTAGGTGTGACATTTAGCAACTTGGTCTGGCTAGTCATGGTGAGGTCATGAAGAGGAAGTACAGTAGATAGACGGATTTCACAAAGTGGCTTACAGTGTGTTTGAGGGATACGTTTTATCAATACTTTCCCTGGGGATTAAACCCAAACCTTTGGTGTTGCCATTGATTCCAGTATTTTACAAAGTTGTTTCCTCTTTATGTTTGCCATCCTCAAGATGTGTTTTTGATGAGGTAATGCTTTCCGAGTATCGCATTTCAAACGTTTATTTGATTTTATGAGTTCGAATGGAGCAAACATCTTAAATATGAAAACACACTAACATGTTTTAATAGCTGTATAATGATTATTTTCTTGACTCACAGTGTGGATCATTGTGTTATATTGTTAAATGGCCTTTTTTTGTTTTCACAGACCTTTACAACAACAGCGTTAATCCATCTGACAACACATTTCTGTTTTATGTCTGGGAAGGGACGATAATGCCATATGAAAGCCTCTATTTAGACTGGACTTTGACTCTCAGTGATGAACATGATAAAAGAATGGGTGACACAAAAATCTATGCCTATGCACTGGTGAGGATTTATCAGTTCTGTTGAAGTTAACTGCTGTATCTAAATGGGACTATTTACGTCTATGCAAAATAACGAGGAGGAAGGTATTTTGTAATGAGGTTAAGTGCATGGCAAATATGACGGAGCTCAAATCATAGTTGGTCACAAGAGTTTAGATTTAAATGCCATTATATGAAGACTAAGGTGCTACGTTTGGGGTGAATGTGTTTGTCGTTTTGATGTAACTGTTCTTATATAGCTACAATTAAGGTTGTTCACAGTTGATGGATGTTTTTGTTTTTCATTTTTTGGTGTGGTTACGCATGCTTGGTTTGAGATGATATTGTTTGAAATGTATGATCTTTAATACCGTGCTGATCTCTGAACGATCCACAGCTGTTTTTTTGTTAACTGATAGTTGTGCATCAGTTAAACCAACTGCTAGACCTTCAGGTCCCACAAATTCTTTGGTTTTCCAGCATCTTTGTGTATTTGAATGCTTTCCAATAATGAGGGGGTGAAAACTTTTGACCCGAATAAAGTAACCTTTCTTATTGTGCCTATCAACTATCGCATTTTTCATTTGGTACTGCTCTACAGAACATGCTGACATGCATATCAAGTAAGCTTAAGGCCAGTTGTTGGGTAAAGTTGGCTGTTGTCTTTAGAATCTTATGGAAAATAAGACTCATGTTCACACTGCACCAACAGACAATGACCAGCTGTCACTGACTGGGAAAAAAATGGATGATCCTATATTCACAATCCAAATTTTAATCTTATTAATGTATTTGTGTGTCATTATTTAAACAAAAGAGGCTGTTGGTGAAGCCGTGGTTGTTGTAATTTAAATGAAACCAAACTCTAATGATGAAATAAGTTTAATTTGATCTTCAAATTCAAAAGTATTCACGCCCGGCTCTTAATGCATAAAGTTTTGTCTTCTCAAGCATCAGAGAGTTTCTGTAATAGCCGTGCCCCTCTGCTTGTGGGACCTGAAGGATTTTATAAAACAGTTTTTAAGCGTCTTTTGAACGGGGTCATATTTATAAAGTCTACCAGTTTCTCTTGTGGACATCTTTTCGGTGAAATAGCTTATTCAGGTCAGTACTACATGCATGCATTTTGTATGATCCCTCTGATTCAGGGTCTATGTAAAGTTAGACTGTATATCTAGCCAGTATGATCATGCTGAATAAACTGATCCAAAGGCTTTGGCGCTATAAGGTGCTATAAAAAAGCGTCAAGTTAATTCATTGTGTGCAATAGCCTTTCCTGAATGACATCCCCAAACAGACTCCTAGTGAGTTTACAGCTTTAATGGTTTAACCGTCCAGTTCATTTCAAGTGACAGAGTCATGGCTGGATGGGCTCAGCTTCTCGCAAAGCCCAATTATTCTGAATCATTTCACTAAAGGGGCCTGATGTTGCGTGTGCACCAAGGGCAAATAAGGCAACATAAGACCATATAAAAGGCATCTTGCTGCATTAAGTACCCATCCCCTCACTTCATATCAGACCAATTCGAGCTCTTAGATGCACTGACAGCCCATCCAACGCCCCTTCCACGCCCCCAAATAAATACCAACTTTTGTGCAAATACGAACCTCCTTATTGTCTTCATGTTTTTTCCTCATACAGATTGGAGAGTGTTCAGCACTTTATTTTTTTGCAGGCTATTCCTCCGAAAGGAATAAAGAGCAGCCAATGGAGAGCCTGTAAAAAGGAGGCATTAGTTAACTGATCTAGGTGAGCGACCGCTGATCTGACATGGATTTGACGGCTTCCAGCTTCGTCTCGTTGTTTATCTACATCTTGACCTTCTTGCTTGGACTTCCCGGGAATCTCCTTGTTCTTTTCGTGTACATCCGTAAGGCTCGGAAGCACGGTGCCACCCCCAACGTCGTCTACGCTCTAAACCTTTGCGTGGCAAACCTGGTTCTAGTGCTGTGGATGCCAGTTAAAGTGGCCGAGACGCTCCAAGGTTGGGCGCTTCCAGTCGCGGTTTGTCCCGTTTACAGCTTCTTCCTGTTTTCTGCTGTCTACGGTAGCAGTTTGATCCTCACAGCAGTCGTCGTGGGCCGCTATCTGAGCATCGCCTATCCCATAACTTACAAACTCTACCGCCGGGCGCGCACCTCTTGGCTGATCAGCGCCATCTTGTGGCTTTTAGTGCTTGTACACTTGGGTTTGGCTTACACTGCTGAAGGAGGGGGCCATTTTGTGTCTTTGTCAGAGGAGAACGTCTCGGCATGCTATGAGAACTTCACCCAGCAGCAGCTGGAAGTGCTGGTGCCGTTACGCCTGGAGATGGCGCTGCTGCTCTTCCTGGTGCCGCTTGTTTTGTCAGCATTCTGCACGCTGCGCTGCCTTGTGCTCGTCAGACACTCTGCTCTGCCCTCTGTCGGGAAAAGAAGGGTGTTGGCCATCGCGCTCTCCACTTTAGTAGTGTTTGTGGTTTGTTATTTACCCTACAATGTTTCCCACGTGGTGGGCTTTGCCTTGAACACTAATGTGCCGTGGAGAAGCGAAGCCATGCTTTCTTGCTCCTGCAATGTATTTCTTGAGCCTTTGGTCATGTTGATGCTTTCGCCGTGGACGCCGAGGGATCTGGTGCACCGATTGTGCCACAGACGAAGGAGCGACTCATGCAAGTCCTGGCAACAGAATCACTGCAACAGGGCGTCCAGCAACCCTCAAACAACAACAACGACACAAGCTGCGTCAATAATAAGCCACGGCCAACTCAAAGATGATGAAGCTAGAGCAAACAAAGCAGACTCATCCATAAAAGTGAACTGATAAGAAAACACTCATGGAAATGTTTGCCTCCATATTATGTGATTATGTTTTTAGTGATTTTAACCCCAAACATAAACAATAGTAAGTCATTATAATGTTACAATAATATAAAGATGTAGTAAATTTGAAGCAGTTCTTTAGAGACTCAAATCTGAACAAGAGTAGTGCTGATAACCCATGTGTTTAATTCTAACTATTCTCTGAAAGTTATTCTGTAATTACTGTAATATTTGTACTATAAAATGTAGAATGTGAATGTGTAAAATGTCTTACTGTATTGTAAATATAAATTAAATATTGCTCACACGTTATCTAGTATCCTCGTATGCAAATTCTGAATCGATGCAGCATGTAATATTATAAATATGTCATTATTTTTATGTGTACATTACTACTCCCTGTGCTAACTTTGGGCCTCATATCTATACCAAAAAAACCCCCCAAAAAAACAATAGTCCTTTATTTTCATATTGAGTAAGTGTGAACAAATACTCACGTGATTTGTGGTTTGCAAAAAAGACACTTCCAGGAAAGGTTTGATAAACTTCCATGTTAAGAGCTGCTGTTTAAAATGAGATGGCAGCCTAAGCCATAACCCGAGGAGTCCGGTGAGTATTAACAACATCAAATCTATTCAAATGTTTTTGAAGTTACATATATGGCTGTATTAGCAAATGATGCTGTATCATGACTTGAATATACCTTCTTTATTGTGGTGAAAAACTATAAAACACAGAACTGGTGTGTTAATTATTTTATTTTATTTTTTTCTAAAAAACATCTCCAAAGTTATAAAACATAAAAGTCTTTCTCGAAATAACGTTCTTTCAAGGTTCTGATTTAATATGTATTTTATTTATACTTTTCGTACATTTTGCTTTCACCTCACCTCTCTCCATTACGTGTCTTAACGTATAAACGCATCGGAATTTTACATTTAATTACTGATTTAAAAATACCTACACCTGATTTAACGAAGATCAAAATGAATTAAAATTTGTTTTGAATTCATTCTCTCATTTAATGTATGTGTTTGATTGTCCCAGTGAATTGTTCTGTATAATCAATAAAAACAGCCAGACTTTATATTAAGTATACTCTTACATCAAAAAATAAGTACAATGTACTTATTGTGTTCGTATTGTATTGCAAAACATTTCTGCTGCTATTGAGGTGGATACAGGGATAAGGTTAATATCACAAGTGACGGACTCAATATTAACTCATTTAATGCAAAAGCTATTTAAGGTTCAGCCGAAAGAAAGAAACCAAGGTTGCCATACCAACCAGTTCATAATGATCACATTTGTGCAACTGTAAAAAGGACAGAAAAAGTGCTATTTTTATAGGAATACAGACTAAATTCATGGTGTTTTTGTGTCATTTTGGAGCTAAACAGACTTGAGACCACCGAACTTGGGAAGGACTGCACAGCAATGCATGAAATGTGAAAAAATTATACAGGTTTGTAACAACATGAAACTGAATAAAAATAACTATCCCTTCATTTCAGTCTCCAGACTCTAAGTAATTGTGCTTTCCTGATGATTTGTATTTTTGAATTAGCTAGGCTAAAGTAGGACTAAAGGCACAACAATGGCTCGATTCTAAACATATTTTCATAATTTGACAGAATGCAAATCATACTACGGTTTACATGACCTATGCCATCCAGGTGTCAAGAGCAGGTTACGGAAGCACATTTCAAAAGAGTCCATTCATTTAATCAAGGATAATAGAGCGAAATATCTTTTGGTGAGTAAAACTTTAGTATCATTCTAGTACTTTTTTCATTCAAGTTAAAAATTCAAAGAGAATAGATCTAAAAAATGCGTTACAGGTGCTTTTTTTTTAATCACAGGCCAATGACAGGCCATCACAAACTTTATTACAGGCCAATGACAATGTCCGAAGATTCCACAGCATTTCTCGCCATATCCATCATCACATTCCTGATTGGTTTTCCCAATTCTGTGCTGGCATTCTGCTCATGTATTCGCAAGATTAGCCGTAAACCCATCCCAATCGACATATTCATGCTGAACCTCGCTGTTTCAGACCTCTTCTTCCTCACATTCCTGCCTCTCAAGATGAAAGAGGCTGCGGATAACATGGTTTGGAATATGCCTGATGGCCTGTGCCATTTCAGTGTGTTCATGTTCTTTGTTCCTCTCTACTCCAGCAGCCTGTTCTTGACAACAATCAGCGCTGAGCGATATGTGTGTGTAGCATTTCCAGTCAAGTATAAAAGTCCAAAGAGGTTTGTTTATACATTACTTATATGTGTGTGCATCTGGGTGGGTGTTGTAGTTACTTCAGCATTTCCGTACATGGCAGCGTATTCAGATTCTGATGAATCTGAGGAAGCGGACAACACCACTAATACAACACATCTGAAGGCAGAACCTCAGAGATGTTACAGTAACTTCACACCAAAGCAGCTGAAAGCACTGCTAACAGCACGTCTGGGTATAGTAGTGATGTTTTTCCTTCTACCCCTGCCTATCTGCTGCTTCTGTTACATCGGTTTAATACGTATTTTGATAAAGTGTCCTTTCTTCAAGCGACAGTGCAAACTCCGGGTAATCGGACTGATTGTGGGGACTCTCCTTGTGTTTGCTATTAGCTTTGCACCCTACAATGCATCACACATAGTGGGCTATATCAAAAAAGAAAATCCTAATTGGCGCTTAAAAACTTTAATGCTGAGCACTTTAAACGCATGTTTTGATCCTATTATATATTTCTGTATCTCCAAGGATATGAGAAAGGCCATCAAAGTATGTGCTAAGGCCTTGTGTGCTTTTATACCTAATTTATTGTTGTTGTAAACCTGTAAAACAAACAAAGGTACAAAAACATCAAGACCTGAGAGCATCATGACAGCCCTTAACTGTATTCAGACTGACAGGGTCCCTACAAAGTGTTCACTGCTCCCTGTTCCAGGATATCTGCTGAAATTCACTTCACTTGACAATACCGTTCCTTTAGAACACCCTGCAGCATCATATAAAGAGAGGTTTCTGGTTTGATGATATACAGTTTGAAAACAATTAAAACTTTTCATGCTTTCATTTAATACATGGGTGTATATAACACATAAGTATAAATGTTAAGTTATTGTTTATTTAATTCACAGAAATTGCCTTATTTCAAGAGCTAAATGTCTGTTCTGATGTTTAATAAGAAAATAAATGTAATATGGTTATATTACATGTGAATTTTATCTTATCCTGCTGAAAAAAACAGCATATGATAGTTATGTGTGTTTTAAAGCTGGCAAAGGACCAGCATAAACCAACAAAGGGGCCAGCAAAGGACAAGCTTAAACCAGCAAAGAACCAGCTTAAACCAGCAAAGAACCAGCATAAACCAGCAAAGAACCAGCTTAAACCAGCAAA
>JAUYWG010000056.1:16070037-16099642 GCA_034779775.1 Enteromius afrohamiltoni
AGCGTCTCCAGAACATGGCGCCCGCAGCAACACTACAGACAGAATAATAGCTCCGCCTTCTTTCTTTCTGGAAACATCTGGAAATAAACCCACTCTGTGACGGAGAAAGGTGGAGGCGTGTTTAAATGAGTCGTTTAGGAGGGTGTGGACAAGACGTAACTTTAATAAAGAATATCTTTTGATTTTGAGACTTTGCATCTTCAGGGATCTTATCTCTGCACTAACAGCTTGGAACACTCCAAAGAGAAAGAAACACTTAAAAATTGCATAATATGACCCCTTTAACTATACTCCCACGTACAAACTTTTTTGTTTGATGTTTCATTTAAAAGATTTGCATCTCATTCGAGTCCCTGCGATTTCCATCTTCTTTTTTTTTTATTGATATATACAAAATATGTTTTTTCCTTTTAGTTGTATTTAACAAGTAAGCAGCTGCTTTATACAAAAAAACATTGAAATATTACTGCATGTACACTCATGTGTATTCAATTCAAGGGGTAAGAAAATATGCTGTTTACTTGCTTACACCCATTGACGTCAAATAAAAACTTTTTTATTTGCTTGTTTACATGTCAAGGAGCTTAATGTATGCTTTCCTTTCATCATCTTGGACATCTTTATGTGTCATTGACCCATAATCACTTTAGTAGAGTGATTTAATCTATGGTTGACTAATGATGAAGGTGATTCATGGCAGACAGACTCAGTGGCAGTGTTGATGTGGCTTCATAGGGGGCAGTAACTGGACACATGACCAGTTCCTGTGTGTAAACAAGCAATTAAATCAGAAACTACATCAGAACCACATCAAAATACGTTCATAAGAGTATCAATGAGGAATTAGGCTTAGTTGATGTAAAAACTTGCTAACCGTCAGGATGTTCATTCTCAGACTGTTTGTAACTGCAATGTGGAAAGCAATGTGTTTTTTATGTGAACTTGAGTTCTGCATCTCCTTGGGTGTTCTCTGAGTGGTATGCAAGTAAATATCATAATATGAGTCTGTGTGTGTCATAATATAGTCACGTGAAATGAGCTATGGCTTTTTTCTTCTGTTTCTGATTCAGGTTGCTCCATTGCACCGTACATTATATGTGGAGTCCTGACGCTTTTCTTAATTCTCATTACTGCAGTGGATTTGGTCAAATACAAAAGGTGGGTTAGGTGTCTGCCATCCATAATATGTTTCATTTTTTAACAAAATTAAAAGTAAGAAAACCAGCTGTAAAGCACAGACACTAATTTCCTTTACCTATCCAGTTAATTTTTATTTACAAAGCATATTTAAAATGAAAGTTAGCTTAACTTAAGTTAGCAACTTAACACTGATTTCTAGTCGTGTCCTCTTTTGGAAGCGCTTTCACAACGACACACAGCGTCTCCAGAACATGGCGCCCGCAGCAACACTACAGACAGAATAATAGCTCCGCCTCCTTTCTTTCTGGAAACATCTGGAAATAAACCCACTCTGTGACGGAGAAAGGTGGAGGCGTGTTTAAACGAGTCGTTTAGGAGGGTGTGGACAAGACGTAACTTTTATTTTTGAAACTTTAATCTTTGTAACTCCAGGATCTTATCTCTGCACTAACAGCTCGTAACACTCCACAGAGAAAGAAACACTTGAAATCACATCATATGACCCCTTTTAAAACGAGTCCCAAGCTCATCATGGGGAAACATTAGCATATTGCCCGCCGACTTGTGGTGTGGGCAGACCTGGGAAAACCTTATTTTTATGTTGGTCTAAATTAAACCACTTGGTGCCACTTTGGAGCGATAAAGGCTCACAAACACAGCTTTAAAATACAGAGTCCACTCTTTCTTCTGAGAGACAATAACTTTATACACTGTGCACTTTTCTGATTCAAAATTTTGCAGGATGTTTTTATTCACTTAGGCCAGTGTTACACACTATATGAAAGGTCATTTTCAAAAATCCATAATAGGGGCACTATACACGACCACCATTGGAGAGCCGCTTGTATCCTAAAGCTGTAGTTTCAGCACTGACCAGCAGGGGCTAATGAGGCTTTCCAAAGCCGTTAGCTTGCCATTTATCCTGCTTTATTGAAAAGCATATATTTAAACGTATCTCTTATCATACATAATTTTTTATGTCAAATTAAATATTAGAATCACAAAAATATGTCAATAAAGTTTCAGAAGTTAACAAATATGTTTGTTTTCAAATAATTTCAAAGCGTTCACATTTTAATTGTTACTTAATTTATAACCATTTTATATGTTTTCATCTTTTTTTTTCAGCCTATTGAAAAGACTTCAAGTAAGTATGACATCATCATAAATCACTTGAGATATAACAGATGGATCGCATACCATAGCACAAACTTTGCTTTCAGGCAGATGTAGAGAAGATTTAACAAATTCACTTAATGCCAGATATTTGTGATTTTTAAAAACGTCTCAATTGTATTTGTGTTTTTGTCAGGCGTCAGAAAGTTTGCATGGACACATGACCTACACTAACCTCCACCGCACCAGTGAGCCAGTGTATAATGTAATACAGGTCAGTGTTCTCATGCACACTTTTGCTCTTTTCATATTACATAATAATTCAGTGTGCATAAACGAGTTCCACTACACACAGTATTCCTTATTTCTCTGGAAAACAGCGGTTCTATTCCATGCAAGTTGTGTTTAGATACTATGACTTTTTTCCATGCCATAATTCAATCAACCGTTAAATCAACTCGCTGAGAGGTTATCAATTTCCTGCAACAGGAAGCAGATATAAATTATTTCTCAGAAGGCATGAGTTGCGCAAGCATATTAAGCACAGATATGCTGATCATTAAGATGCTCTGCTGACATGCTGCATGTGCAAAACGTCTGCTTTGGAGGGTGTCCTTACAAGATAGAGAGGAGAACTATGTCCTGATTTCATATGAATTATGATGACACAAGCTGCTATATCACAGTTCATTGGAAACAATAGTAAAGATGCCAAAATGTCATCATATATGTCATATCCTGGTGTTATTTTAACTTTTGTCCTCAAAAATGTGGCCAAATTTTATCATTAAAAAATATTTTTAGTTATTTAATGCACGCGTGGTTATCTGTATATTGCACTGGATATTATATAATCACTTTATGCATGAACTAGAGTGCTTTATCTTAAACGATGTATCCTTTTTGCTTCAGACAAGGGCCAGCGGAAGCGAAGACGATTATGAAAACAGAAACTTTGGTAAACCTCAGCCCAAGTAGGAGTTGTGGCCTGGAAGTAACCTTTATACAAAAACACTGTGGTGCTCAGACTCACATCTGTTCAGTGAAGCGACAAAAGTACAAATAATTAATCAAATCAAAACGACACAACACCAATTGCACTTTTATTCAGCAAGGGTGCATTACATTGATCAAAAGTAAGACAGACATTTATTAACAAAATATTTCTAGTTCAAATAAATTCTGCTTCATAAAAAAAATAGCAATAAATGTTATTTGAGCACCAAATCAGCATATTCGCATCATGGCTGCTGAAAACTCAGCTTTTGTCATCACAGGAATAATAATTGATCATTTAATAATATGATGTAGTAATAATGTTTTGCAATTACTGTAATTTTGAGCAACATTGTTAAGAGTTTTTTAGTGCGTATCACATCCAAAATATATGTTTTTGTTTACATAATATACGTGTACACTGTTTATTTATTATGTACTGTATATATAAATTCACACATACAGTAGATATTTACATATATTTTATATTATTATTTATATTACAACATGTTTTTCTTAAACGTAATACATGCATGTGTTTGTATTTGTATATACATAGACTTATAAAACACACTTATTTATTAACTTATTTTATATCCGAAAAATATTTTCATCTATTTTAAAAAATATAATGTCGAATCATAGAAATAGAAATTATATATTTATGGGCAAACAGGAAGAGTTGTAGAAATTTCCAACAAGTGTGAACAATTGCGCGCGCACACACACACACTATTACAGACACTGAAAGTGGGTTATGAAATTCCCTGGGTTAGTACAGAAGCATCTGTCGTCATCTGTCACCTCGCTTGTGTTTGTGCATGTGTGTTGACGTGGGTTGAAGCTTTGCGATGCCTACTCATAAATGCTTTGGAAAATAAATGAGATTAGGCTTTTTCTTCTTACTCTCACTTTCAGTCACTCCTTTAATCTCACTCTCTACAACACTCTTCACAGTCCGTTAGTCATTAGCAAGCAGATCAGAGGAAGTCACACTCCCTCCTCTGCCAACTCTGTGATATCGGTGAGTTTGTGCATCACAGAAAGGTCATTATTTCACAGACAGTGACTGGCCAATTTCCCTTAAATAAGAGGCTGTCCACCTGGAAACTTTTAACTACTGTGTGCTGGAAGGTTTTTCCACATTCATACACATAACAGAGGGAAAATACATGAGCTTAAGCTAAAAGAGTGATGGCTTCTCTATTCTAGGGCATGAAGGAATGAATGGAAGTGTAACTCTTTTAGAAGACACAAAACGCTGAATGGGTCAGGGGTCACGGAACAATAACAATGGTGCTCACGCTACTGGAAAAGCCTTGTGATGATGTCACGGATGACCGGAGCCTGGTTTAGACTCACTGATGATGACAGGCGCTTGGTTCATGTTTGAAAAATGTGCGTGTGAGAGCAGGTCTGCGTCTGCGAAGCCGTACTGAGACATGCAGTCATACTAGACTGCTATGACTAAACTATTCTGCCTGGGCTTGTTGGTCTACGTCACTCAGAGTATTAGTAGCTGGACATTCACTGTTTTCACAATTTGCCTTTACAGCGGTAGACCACAGAAGAGATTATGGTCAGTGAAGACTGAGAGCTGTGCGATCCAGCACCTTGGGATTTGTTATGGGATTCCCCTTCATTCACAGATCCAGGAGTTTTGGGATAGTTTTTGTAATCTTAATACTTCCGCCCCTTAGAAAAACATCCTTATGGGAATTTGTGTGCGTTTACCTCTGTGTAATGTTTCCTTGTTCAAAAGAAACGGAGACAAAATACATCTATTGTTGTAACCCGGTTTCCTGCTGTAGTGATTTTATACAGTGATAGATATCTGTGTCTAGATTTCCCTCTGGTGATGTAATCAATGCATTAAAACCTGCCTCAATAAACAAAATAATGGATTTTTTTACATTTTATTTTACATATTAGTACTGCTAATCGCATTGAGTGGCATACAAAATAAAAGTTTTTGTTTGCATAATAAATGTGTGTGTACTGTGTATATTTATTAGGTATATATAAATACACACAAATGCATGTATATATATGTGTGTGTGTGTGTGTAAAAAAAAGATGTTGTTTATACATTAAATATATTTAATTTAAATATAAATATATAGATGTAAATACATGTGTGTGTGCTTATATACAGTACATACATAATAAATATACAAAATGATATTGTGCAAACAACTTTTTTTGGATGTGAATCATTGCAATTAATAGTTTGACAGCACTAATACATGAACAACTGCTCAGATGCAAAAGCCTTTTAAAAAATATATATATAAATAAGAGTATATATATAAATATATACAAGGTGGAAAAACTGAAAGAGTGTTGAGTTCATCAGATGGCATCGGATTCAATGATCAGTTCATTAATAGAGGAGAGGATGTAGTTTCTGCTTGATCATGCATTCTGTTTAGGAATTTAAACACCTCAAAGAATCTACCCACTTGCTCTAAATGTGGTTTGTCTTCTGGTATAAACACATCCCATTATGACACAATGAACCGCTGCCTACTGAGCATTAACAGTAGGCAGCGCCCCCCCGCCCCAGCGCTATGAAAAGCCTGGCGTGTCAAACACTATGATGCAACTTCCAACACTGGAGAAGAATAGAAGACTGGTTGGCCCCAGACAAAGCATGTGCTTCAAAACGTTCGGCGAGGGGCATGACTACAGCAAAACATTCGAATATCCTGTGGTGAGTAACAAATCATCCCCACTCTTTGGGAAGGGCACTAAGGTGTGTTCTCCATCCATTGATTGTTCACCTGTTGCATCGGATAAAGATGAGATCATCATCATGAGATCAACCAGGTCCATTACGAATCACTTAATCACAATTACCCATTATTGGATATTTTCCTGGCTGATCAGCTCTACAATGTCATACAACATTAAAAATAAATCAAATCGTCCGTCTAAACCCTTACATCAACCGCAGGTAGAACACTATCAGTATACATTAGTATTTCCACTGCCCTCTTTTTCACGCTGTGTGACGTTTACGGTGCGTATGCATCATTGTGATTGTTTTTTTTTGGTTTTTTAGTAACTGACTGCATCGTAAAACAGATCTAGACTCACCATGATTCATTTATAATGCATGAGTAAAATTGTTACTCGTACTGCGCTCGAGTAACTGTTGCTATAGCATCTAGTCATAACGCTGATCTTGACACACTGAGCAATGCTGTTAGAGCACATTTCAATTGAGAATAGCTAACAGATTTCTATCTGGATCATTTTTAGATCGGTGTCCCAGCGGCCCTGTGACTCACCTGGTTGACCGTTTACAGCAACATTTCCTAAAGTCGCCCGGCAACATCGCTCAAAAAGGTTGCCTGGTGTATCATCAGCCATTAGACGCTACAGCAACAGTTACTCGAGCGCACGTGTAAACGACAGAGTTGCCAATTAAGCCACTTTGTAGAAGTTTAGGGACAAACATAGCACATTCTTGGACAAACCTTATCTGGGTTCTCACAAATATATATTCATCTTTTTATATAGATCCATGAATTTGCCATTATGATGACATTAAGCTTCCGGTTTTAGCTTCTTTCGGTTGAAAGCAGTTGGCAGCACTGATAACCTGTTGTCCATTGGAGTGAAGATCCCACTTAATTCTTACCTTTGGAATCTGTAAATCTTAAATGCACGACGCCAGAGCAGTTATGCAAACAAGGCGTGCTGTGTTCATCTGATTAGTGACTAGCTATATTTCCGTCCACCTTTTTTTGTGCACATATCTGGATGGAAATGCTAAGATTAAAAATGCACATTAAAAGCTATGATGGAAACACATTTACAGAATAAACTCCTCCATGCACACTGAAAAGTCATGGGACTGTGAGCTATATGTAGCTATACTATATATTGTTATGGTCGTTCAGAATTGGATGAGCAATGTCTGTCCTCTAATAATATTTCTGTATAATAATTGCCTGCGTTCCCAAACATCGCCTTTAAAAGCATTGACCACATTTGTTTCGTAGCTCGCTCTGAGACACAAGTAGACCAATTTGCGTAAATTCTTATATTCAGTGCTTTCTCTTATATTCTTATTAGTGCCACAGTTTACCAGGAAGCGGTGTTTTTGTTCTCTTTGACTCGTTGGATGGAAACGGTGCTTTGCCCGCATATGTTGGTTTCAAGCAATATTCCATTATTGCGCATAAGTGTAATTCAAAATCTTAGGATGGAAAGCCAAGCTATATATCCCTGCATCAACAACTATTTCAAGTGTGAAATGTCCTGGTGTACGTATACTACACCACAAGATTCTAGGCTACTCTCACCACTTCCTGAAGAAGCACAGGATATGACCCCACGCAGTGTTAACAGTAATTTCTCTTATCAACATGTCCCTCTTTGCCTTGTAGTCATGGGCCCAACACAAAAGCAAGACATAAAATGAGTGGGTGATGGAGGAGATCGAATAGGAATGGGGAAGGAATGCATGTATGTGCATTCAGGCATGAGGACACTTGTGCACGCTGCATGTCTGAGAGAAAATAACAGTGTGATGTGTCAGAGGAGGCCAAGCGGACGAATGTGAGGAAAATGTAGACATGGGTTGGGGGCTTCAGATCTTCTAGATTAGTGTGTGAGTGTATTATGACTATCTTCTGGCATGAGTTGCAGCTAATGTATTAAAAACGTCTCATCTCAGTCTATCATCTCTTCGGCATTTGACTACGCTAAACTGTAATCTGATACAATTGTAGTCACTTATATACTTATATATATATATATATATATAAATATATATGTATGTGTGTATAAATGATAACCAGCCTAATCTTGCTAAAAGTATCAGATTTGGAGATAAAGAAAAACATCATCTCTTGTATGTACAGTAGAGTCCTCTACACACATCACAGGAGATGCTTAACATAAGGTTGTTAGGATACAGATAACAGATACCCCAAATTAGCAACATTTGAGGCACTAAGTTGGTGGAAAAAGCAAAAACTGGTGAGTTCTTCAGAAAAAAGATATGTTTAGAGAGAGGGGGTGTGTAGGTCTAGGTTTTTTTTTCCTGAATATGAATGACTCATGTTGTGTGTCATGGCCCATAGTATAAAGGAGAACCCTTTCACTAGTCCAAATGTTAGTAGAGCGATAACACAAGTTTGTACACTGTGTTTACCACTTGTGTTTGTGGGATTACCATGAAACGTAAGTACTTTTATCCTTATTTCCATCATCAGCTTTACAGGCATGGGAATGTGTTTTAGTGAGGGCAGATGTGGAGGGATGAGTTTATAGAGTGGGTGTTTTTGCTGTCTATGAATTTAGTTTGAAATGTCTTTTCAGAACAGAAACCAAATTAACCACTAAATCTATTAAAGCAGCCTAGCTAGTTAACCTCAAGTGAATTGGGGTTGATGATTGCGTACGCATTATGATGACAAAAATGTATAAAGCACACTTTAAGGAAATGCTGTAAGTCATATTTTTTATTATTATTATTAAAAAAAAATCAATTGTGTAATAACCACCATGACACTTAGTTTTTAGAATACTTCAGTTTTGGTTCTTCAAATTGGGATTATGTGGTAACGAGTCACATTAGGGTCAGGGGTCAAAAAAAGCATAAAATGTAACTTTAAATTACTAAAATGTAATTTTAACTTCAATTTGTTCGAAAGTGAAAGTGTAAAACTGAAGTAAAAGCTAAATCAGATATTCAGTTGTACTCTGTTATATTATAGAGATCATCTTAGGATGATATTGCAGTAATTTGAGGTTATGGGGTTATATAAAGCTGCTTCAGGAACCTCAGTCTCTGCATTGCGCTTGCATGATAATTCAATAATTATTAAAGCGGTGCTTTTTCCAAATCGTGTTGACAGAAGTAAAAAGATGCTGTCGCTGTAAAAAACAAGTGCAAACAGGGGATGTCTGCAAGTGAGTCAACAGCTGGTCTAATTGAGTCGCTGTGATCTCTGCACGCTTTTGATGGGGGGGGGGGGCTTCTAAAGGATACTAATTGCGTAAATAGCCGTTCGTTTCCTTTTAATGCTTATCGTAAGGTTAGATCGCAGCGTTTTCACATATCTGCTGCATGTATCTGAAGGCCTGCAACCTTCACACAGACTCTGGTCGTGGCTCATTTGAGTTTGCTGTGGTTGAAGACTGGCGCAAAACATCAAACGAGCAGAGAGAAAGAAAGAACTGCATTAGGCCTAATAGATTCATTTCCGCCCTAATGATCCTTAAAATATATATATATCCTTACAATGCGTCTTAAAGGAATAGTTCACCCAAAACTGAGAATTCTGTCATCTTTTATGGTTTTGTGTCACCATTGACTTCCATATTAGGAAAATAAAATACTATGGGGGTCAATGGAGAAACACTTTCTTCAAAATATCTTCTTTTTTATTCAGCAGAACAAAGACATTGCTACTCGCGGGTGAGTAAGTGATGACTGATATCGATGATTTTAATATTTGGGTGAACTATACCTTTAATCAGATATAATAAAAAAACCAGGTTAACAATAAAAATAGGAGGATATTTAAACAGACGAGTAGAAGATTCAGTAATATGTGAAATCAGAATACAGATTTCCTGAAAGAACTCTAAACTGGCAGTTCCTGGATTTTGCAATCCTTTGCTTTCATTTCCAGCAGTTTTGTCCCCTGATCTTGTCTCTTGAGCTCAAGTGTGCATCAAGACTTGGGCATGCCACCAAACTCAACAAACAACACTGCATCCGCAAAATTGCTGACTCACATCCGTTAAATCAAATTCTGCCAATTCAGTGTTTAACTGATCACAACAAACCCAGCCACTTTCACAAATGCATGCCTCTGAGATGAAACTCTTCTCTAAATCAATCCTATCTGCTCTAACCATTACAAACACAGAGGAAGAGCTCTGTTTGCTCAGATACAGGTTTTATAGACTAAAACAGCTGTTTGACACACACACTGAAACACTTGTGATTCAGAGCAGCTGCTGCGATGACTTGAATAAGAAACGCTGCTTGTTTTTCTGCTGACAGTGTCACCTGACTCCACCTTTCCCCTCATCGCCCTGATGACTTGCGCAGAGCTCTTCGCCTTCATCACAGCCCGTCCTACTGATACACCGCAAGGAAAAAGAGGTCTGCTGGCGCTGCATCAAGATATGCGGATGCTGCTGAAAACAGTATATCAAGAAAGGCCAAGGGTAAGTGCCAGAAAATGGGTTTCTCTGTGATTTCAGGAGTAAATGAATAACACATATTCACATTCTTCTCAAAAAGCTAATAAAAGCAACCTTGGCATTTTTCAGAATAACAAGCAAGACTTTGATCAATCCCTCACATCCCTGCCATCGCTGAAATACAAAGCATCAGACCTGAAAACACTGGAGGTAGAACATCCACATCTCTGCCTGTTTGTCTTTTCCGTGTGTGGATTTTGACTCTACCAAAGCATAAAAATACCATATTATGTTTGCATTAAGAAACATTCTAAGTTAACATACTTGTTTATCTTAAAAACAATGCTTCAGTCAATTATTCTCCTTTGAGAACGTGATTCAGAACTCTGGGTTGCCAGTTGGTGGAAAACACAGCGCATTCCATCATCATTGCGCTCATTCTAGTTGTTGTCTCCCAATTGGCAACTCAAGTCTATCGTCTCCAATATTTTGAATTGGAACTGCAATACCTAGTTCAACCACTCGGTGTCAATCCGACATACAGCACCTTTAAAGGTGTCACAACTTTGCTTAGAATAACAGAACAATGAGAAGACAGACAGATATTAAGAGAGTGTGATAGTGTGTGAATAATGTGTAACCTTAAGGGCTCTTTCTGACCCACAGGTGAGCAGCACATTAGGACAGCTGTACTCTGGTCTTAAATCCTTCCAGTTCCACCTCGACTGGCTCCAGCCAAAACAAGAAGAAATGGGCACTGGTTATAATAGAACAAAGAAACTCGCTCATCTTATCCAAGCCATCAGCCGAACGGTGCTCACAGAGGTAAGAACCATCAAACTCAACTGCTTTATAAAATAAAACAGACCTAAAGTAAGATACTCGCTAAAGTAAGAAAGAGAAAGACTTTTATTTTGCTGTAAATAATTGGTGTTCTTCTGAACTTTCTATTTATCATTTCTGAAAATAATGTATCACAGTTTAACCCCCCAATAAACTAATATATATATATATATATATACATAAATATTTTAACATTCAAATGCCAACACTTATTACAAAATGTACTTCAAGTAGCAAAAATACTTTATACATAATATTTAAAATATGAAACAATTATATATATATATATATATATATATTGGACAATATTATATATTTTGGCTAGTTTACAAATATATTTAAAAATGTCCCAAATATATGAAAAATAAAACTTTATATGAGAAAAATAAAAAATTGATAAATTAAATGTTTATGAAACATTTTTTGCCTAATGGCTTAGAATGGTGAGGGGTGACCATAAATGGGAATGCATGGAATAGATTATTTTTAATACGCTGACTGAGAGACAACAAAAATAAAATAAAATAGATAAGAATTTATTTAAGAGAAATCTTCTAAACCCTCTTCCAGATGGAGGAGACACCTTCTGAGCTGGTCTACCCTTCCCTGAAGCCTTTGGACACAGCTTGGAGTGCGTACCAGGCTAATGTGGAGATCCTGGACAAACTATACTTCTTCTGCCACTGGTACACTAGAGCACTGGGAGAACTGGCACACAGACAACAGTGACCAGCACCATCATAAGATACCAGTAGCCCCCAGCTGATCTCCATGATGCCTCCACTTGCCTTAATGTTTGATAGGATAGAATGAACATTCCAGCCCGTCTAAGTCATCCTCCACTTTGACAGTGTTAACATTTCCTATGTGTGATGTTTTTATTTAATTTAATTAATTATTAAGTTATGTATTTAATATTTATTGAACCGTTTTCTTTTTGTTTACAATGAAGGATTTTTATATAGCGAGTGAATGAGAATACAGCACTTTATAAATATGTGTATTATTTTAATAAGCGAGTTTGTATGCAAAAATCAGCTGCAGGCAGTTGCTAATAATAACCAGTAGGTGTCACTTAGAAACCTTACTGCGGTTATAATGTGATTGATATATATATATAATTTTGGGCACTATTATACTTTCCATTAAAACCAATACAATTATCCATTATAACCACTAAATCCATTACATTTTCTATTATGTTTTGGGCAGGGCGAGATATTGCGAGATCTAAAGTCAGAATTGCGAGATATAGCTATAAAGTTGCAATTGCGAGTTATTGTCAGAATTGTGAGATATTAAGTCAGAATAGTGAGATATTGATATAAAGTCGCAATAGCGAGATATTGTCAGAATTGCGAGATATTAAGTCAGAATTGTGAGATATTAAGTCAGAGTTTTGTAATATAGATATAAAGTCGCAATTGCGAGATATTGTCAGAATCGTGAGATATAAAGTCAGAATTGCTCCAAGATTGCAAAAATAACAAAACTGCATACATTTGTTTTAATGGTTAGCGTGAAGCTTACTATGTTTGCTTAACACGTATTTTAAACAGTGAAAAATGTTTATCCATGCCCTATTCAAAAAAAGTAGGACGATAAAACCAGGCATTCCACAAAACATTTCATCAGGGCTCACGGATGTTATTGCTGCTGGACCATGGTTTTTTAGTGAACATATTGCAAACACAGTAGCTTGAAATGCACTGACTACCTTCAGATTGTGTTTATTCCCTGTGATTATGTGTTTAGTCTAAATCAGAGGTGCCACCATGTTGCACTGAAAACAAGAAAAAGAGGCCTTACAGTACTTTGACATTGTTCATGATGAATTCATTAGACTACATGTAGACTGCAAAACAGATAGATGCAGCGCATGTTTGAAGACATTTGGTGGAAATAATTTGTTAAAATCATTCAGGAGAAGAATGTCATATTCCAGTCTGTTTTAGTTTCGTTTTTGTCTCCATGTTTTGCCCTTATTTGGTATTTCCTGTCTTTAGTTCATTATTAGTTCATTTGTTGAGTGTTTTGAGTTCTCTTTGTGTTTGGTTTTGTATTTAATGTCTGTGTTTCCCAGTCTCCAGGGTCAGTCGTTAAATGTTACTCACATGCTAGATGTTACTTCAGTTTTGTTAATAAAAGATCATTGTTTTGCCTTTTTTATACATATCTATATATTTATTTGATTATTTATTTGTTTGCTTAATAAAATGATTTTACATCAAGCATTCACAGCTTTCTTGTTTTTCTTGTTAAACTGCGTCAGCAGCAACCGAACCTTTAATAAAACTATCATCATTTTTGATGTTCTGTATTATATTTGGATTTTAATATTTGTTCCTAAAATAAACCTGTGTGTCTTATTTGTAGGCTTCTTCATCATTTTCCTGCCCTGTCTGACTGAGCATTTTCACAGATAGTTGAGCTACACCAGATCCAGACAGTTAGAAATCGCCAGCAATAGTGTAATCAGCCATGGATGTCAAATTCTTTGTCATGATGACTAATGCCTAGTGCTCCAGAATAGGGAATAGGATATGGATAAAGCACAAGTCATATGACTGTGTGTGAGAGAGAGTTTAAAAAGCTGAAAAGTCAGAACTTGGCACGTCCTGCAGAAAGAGAGATCTGCGCTATAAGCGTTTTCTCTCACAGCTGTTGGGTTTGTCAAGCTCGCTCAGAGAGAAATCGATCACGCTGGCCAGCGTCATAATACATTAATCAGACTATATAAAGAGCTATCAAACGATTCCCATGATATGCTGACGATCAAATCTACCGCAGCTACATCTCATGTTCTACTGTTTATTGTCCATGAGGGGGTTTTGGTTCGTCACCCTACATTTATATATCACTTTGAGCCACAAAATGTGTTTGATAAAGACAGTAGATACTGAATGTGAGAGAGAAGAACCCAGAAAAGGCTGGGGCTATTTTTATTTCACTATATTACAATTAAATCTTAATGTAACCATGACACTGTAACTGTATATCATTGGAAAGGTCTAAGACTCCTAAATGGATAGTTCACTGTTTGTTGTTAAAAATTATGTAGGAGCAGTAATTGGTTCATTTATGACAACATATATACACACCATAGACATGCTTTTCCATAGATATGGTACTTATTTAAGTGAAATAAATGTTAAGTATGTTAAGTCTCAGGATTCTGTATTTGGTGATAAAAGTAATAGTAAAAGAGCAATTTGTACATTTGTGTAGAAAAATGCATTAAAAACCGTCCGTAGTTTCAGGAGTCCTGGTGGCTATCTGTGGTATAGCGCCTAATCGTCATTTCATATTTTAAATATCAACTTCAAATCTGGAACGTAACTTATTAAGATGTATGGCTTTATTTGATATAAACTTTGGATTAAAAGCTGTTTTATTATATAATTATTTTATATAAAATACAATAAAAATGTGCAGTACATTTTCTTTACAGTAATTTAACCTTCCATAACTTTGATCTTTGGAAATGATTTCACTTCTGTGATACCCTGCTAAAATTCTAAAGCATTCATTAAAGTTTGAATAGAGCACCTTCAGGTCAATGTTCAGGGGGAGTGGCAGTTAAAGGGTTAATATCCAGTAAATTGACAGATTGCCTGTTGTACAAACTCTACAGAACTCTATAGTGTCAGCAATAAACACAATGACATTCAAAAGGAGGGGCAGTGGCACCGAGACCATGTGAGCGGGCATACTGGAGAACCTGGATAGAGAGAGAGAGAGCGTTCTATTGAACTATATAAAGCAGAGGACAGATTCAGTAGCAATCAGGATGTGTTCTCAGAAGCAAAGGTATCTGTGAAGCTGGTTAATAACTGGTTGACCTGCAGCTTTCAGTGAACACTGACCATATTCACTTTCAGCCTTCACCAACAGCAAACATGACAGTAAGTCTTTTCATTTCTTTCAAAAGCTCTCTTCCCTATGATTATAAAAAGGTATTTTATATAGCATACTGTAATTTAAAACAAGACAGTTTTATGCCATAATCCATATTATATGCACACTGCCATGCAGACGTTTAGTAAGCTTACTCTCGGAAACAAACGTAGCAAAGCTGTCTCTGGGGCGGCACCTTTTCAAAAGGGACATGTTTGTACCTAAAGGGTCCATTTTCATATTAGTAAAGTGTGCATATTTGACCCTAGTAGGTACAAAAGTGTACATTTTAAAAACTATTTCTGAGAGTGTATATATTCTACAATACGGTAAAATATGTATATGATATTATAATGTTTTGTATATGAATACGTTTTAGAAGGTCATTTTTTGTGATGAGTACAAAAGGTAGAAATGAAGTCATTGTGAAATATCAACTATATGAAAAATGTCACAGTTAAGAGAAACAGTTGCATTTACAAGGCATAAAACATATTTGGTATAGATATATATTTGGTTAGAAGAGCTTCAAGGCAACTTTTATAAAGTTGTGCAACCACACGATCAGACTTTGCCATTATTTATCACCTTTTCCATATAGCACATGCCTGAAAGGGTTTTAGGACATGTTATGTAATTCAGCGATTTACAACATTCACAACTAATCCTGAAGAACTTAGATGTGCTGCTCAAAGCCCTGTTCTTGACGAGGGGTTAACCACACACAACTTCTGGTGAGCTGTCCGTCCTCACACAACTGATGCCCAACAGGTGCACCTTCTCCCTCTTATGCAACACTGTCCTCCATCATCCTGAACTGCTGCTTTAATACACAGTCTAACCTTTCTGCTTTAGGGACACCAGAGCATACACAGACTACAAAAAACACTGAAAACTGCACTCAGTTCAAATAGAAATTCTGTATGACATTCGATCATGCCGCATGAATCAGTTTTGATCAGTTACCAATACCCCTACTGAACAGAACACTTAATCCCATGAAGCTCAGATGAATAGCACAGCTGTCTGAGGACAGTTCAGAAGTGTTGACAGAATAGCCAACCCGGCACAAATCACCCTTTTGCTGTAGCAACCTTATAATAGTATGCAGTGACAGATCCCAGCAGTATATCTCTGATCCAGCCGGATCCTGTTTACTTTCCACATGGTATTTAACAGCTAGTGAAACCTTGTTTGAAATGCTCCAAAAAGGTAGAAAAACGCCTGGGATCCATGCCAAATAAGGCTTTTTACATCGTGGAACCTCTAATTTAGTTTATGTGATGCATAGAGGAGAACGAGGCATTGAATTGTCCCTTGAATTACATTAGCTGTTGAATGTTTGGTACAGAGCCCTCCACTAATATTGGCACCCTTGGTAAATCTGAGCAAAGGTAGCTGTGCAGCCCTGACAGCCTAAGTTTGCCTCTTACAGACAGCCACAAGACTTCTGGATGAGCTCTGTCACTTAACAGCTCAGTCTCTGGAATCACTGGAGCCTTTAGAGCACTTCCAGATTATTAAACTTCTTGGAGAGGGCTCATACGGACAAGTTAAATTAGCAGTGCACAAGAAGACTGGTGAGTTATGGTGTCTTTTTCTCATCTGATCTTATCTATGCTATAATCGCCTTTCTGGGAATTGTGTTAGAGACTGCTTCCTTCTTCCTTTCCCTTTGACAATATCTCCATTATTCCTCCATATCTGCATGGAATCTAGGAACCCCAATGGCTCTTAAATTCTTTCAGCGAGATGAGACATCTCTACTGTCCTTTCTGAGGGAGTATAACCTGTCTCTGGCCTTCTGCACCCACCCTTCACTTACCTCAGCTTTAGGCATCACATTCTCCACTCCTACTCACTACGTGTTCGCCCAGCAGCCTTGCCTTTATGGTGACCTCTACGATGTCATCGTTCCTGAGGTTGGTAAAAGTCTGACATCCTGTATCATTATATTTTGGTGTATTTCTCTGAGACTGTACATGTCACAGTTTTCAGTCTGGACGTCCCGTAAAGAGCACTTTCAGGACGTTTCAGAAATACCAAATAATTGGATGTTTCATCATTAACTCTCCCTGGTCTTCACAAATGTCTGAAATTAATTTAGTGACAATCATGGAAATATGATAACATTTTGTTTTTACAGTATCATTTAAATCTAAATTTATTTCATTTTGTCATGAATCAACATCTCAGGAAAATGTTATGGGGTTTCATACATCTCCTCATATGAGGACTAAAAGCAGATTTATCGTGCATTTTTGGAGACATAACTAATAAATGGGGGAAGAAATTATATTTCAGTATTCTGTGAAATATTATGTAATATTATAAACATTTTGTCAATTAGTACTACCATTATTAAACTTCTTTTTTTATAACATGTTGGCCCAAAACACATTAATATGCAAATTAGATTTAGTTTATAGATACATTTTACATAATGGGAAAACCTGTTTATGACCATTTTACACACATTTTGCAGAAAGAATGTGGTATGTCACAGGTATATCAAATAATTATGCTATAACATAGTCCAGAATCATAAATTATTCATATATTAATCATAAATTTTGGTTAAAAAAAATTAACTTATTTTTATTATTTATTTATTTTAAGAAATTGAGTCCCGATGTCCTTATCCAATAATTTATGGATTAAATTTTATTAATTTATTGACATTATTTTTAATGCTCTAAATATTGTAAAAATATCACACAAAATAAATGTAAAATGTTTTTCTCTGGTCTTAAGAGGTTAATAATAACCGCTCCTGGAGAACCAATGTTCTTCAGAGTTTAGCTCCAGTCTGCCCTAATACAGTGCTGAAGACCTTGATTAACTGGATCAGGTGTGTTTAATTTGGATCAAGATGCAAGATAGTGCCCCCCTCTGCACTAACAGCTTGTAACACTCCAAAGAGAAAGAAAAATTGGAAATCGCATCATATGACCCCTTTAAGGTTGGAGCTCAACTCTGTAGAAAAAGTGGACCTCAAGGGCCAGAGTTAAGAAGCGCAGCTATAGACTATCTAAGGCTGAACTTGCCTACCCTGTGTGACTCTGGAACCATCCAAAATGCATACTGTTGGGTACCAGGGTTGGGATAAGGTGACCTAAGGTGACCTTGTTTTGCAATGATAGGTTGATGGAAGCTCAGTAAATTGATTAAATCAGGGTTGTGCAGTCTGACTCCTGGAAGGCCACAATCCTGCAGAGTTAAGGTTAAGTCCTCAAACACACTTTAACCTGCTAAACAAGGCCTTTAGAATTACTAGAAACTTTCAGCAAAGTGTGTAGGGTCAGGTTGGAGCTAATCTCTAGGCACTCCAGGGAGCAGGACTGGACAATCCTGGCCTAAACTGATTTTTTTATCGCAGGTTGGTCTGGTAGAGAGCCGTGCCCAGATAGTGGCTTCCCAGATCAGTGGTGCCCTCTCTCATCTCCATTCCCTTGGCTTTGTCCATCGTGACGTCAAGCCGGAAAACATCTTCCTATGTGACCCTGAGTGTCGTTGGGTCAAACTTGGTGATTTTGGCATGGTGAAGGCTAAAGGGACCAGGGTACCATGTGTGTGGTACAGCTCCCCTTACTGCCCGCCTGAGGCTGAGATGGCAAGAAAGAACGAAGAGAACCATTCGGGCCACTTGGGGGTCGACAACAATGGGAACAAGCAAAAAAGGGACTCCAGAAAGACTGAGAGGATGTTGGTGTCTGTGGATCCCAGTACAGACAATTGGGCATTAGGCGTTCTAATCTATGCCATGCTCATGGGGAGCCTTCCATGGTCTGAGACCGTTTCAGACAACACTGCATATAAAAGCTATTTACAATGGACCAATTGGGAAGGTTCAGCTTCACAGGAGAGAGGGTCAGATCATCCTGAAATCTTCCTCCAGATGGCACCACAGTTTGCGGCGTTCACCCCTCTAGCGGCTTGTCTTCTTAGGTCCCTGCTCCACCCACAGTTCAGACTTCGTGGCAGGCCAGATGAGGTGGGAAGATATCTGGGAGAAGCCTGGCTATTGGACAAGGATGTCAGTGGGTGATGGATCACCATCTGGATCATATGGTCATTTACTCTGTGGTGGGAACAATGGTTATAAGTAGAAGTAGTTCTGATGGTAGTTTTAATCATAAGAGCCTTTTGCATCACAGGGACTATTTTTGGCGTGTTCACACCACAGGAACGATTTTAGTTCAAATAACTCATTTGGAGGAACTAAATTAGCTCCTACTTCAGAGTAGGGTCTAAAAAGAACTAGGAACTATCGATGATGTAAGTGTATGCTGATTGCCTACACCTGTACGAAAACGCCCTCACCCGGCATGATTTAAAACACAGTGTAAACATATCCTGTGTAGACATGAACGTATTAGTCTACAGCGTTTTCTGCGAGACACAACAAAAACACAGCTTGGATCACAATTCTCTATGCTCTTATTAAATGACTTACAACACTTCTTAGTACCCACTGTTGGTGCGAATGCAACCCTTCAAATGGTACTGGGAAATAGTTTGCGCAAAATCATCCCAGTACATTAGTACTGTACTTTTAGTTCTGGAACTTAAGTGGTGTGAAAGGCCCTATAAGCCTGCTGTGTATCCTATACGCATTAATAGTTGAGTATGTTTTCCCAACTGACCTGTGTAGATCTTAGCTGTAAACACCAAGGGCCAGATTTACCAAACTGGGCAAATTAACGTGAATATGCAATTCCATAAAATGACAGTGGAAGGTTCAGTGGGTTGATCTACTGACAATCCTATTGGTCTTAGTAGATCTGCTGTCTGTCTACCAAGAGCAGCTCCAGTTAGCATCAGGTTTAAAGGTCCAGTGTGTAGATTACGAATTGCAACATAATAACGAAACATGCTCTGTTCTTTAACGGTTACTGTAAAAATATGATGGCAACTTCCACATAAGGGGACCCGTGGTGTATGTAGATATGAATAGCTGATTCTAAGATAATAAAAATATAACAGTTCTTTGTGTAAGGTTTTTTTTTATACGCGTCTAAATCATCCTAAATATTACACACTTCACGCTTTTTTGGACGTTAAATTACTGCACAAAAAAACAGTACTTGACTAGTGCTAACTTTAGTAAAATTTTGCCCCTGAATGGGAAACTCCTAAAACTGCAATATGGTCAGTTGCTGATGATGTTGTTGATTTTGATTACAAGGGCACATTTATAATAAATGTTGCAATGTTTTATGTGGCCATTCAACATGCATAATAAAGCAGGATTTCCCATCTCCCAAGTGTCCATGCTGGAAATGCAGGAAATGTGATTTTTTTTTTTAAATGTTAATGTCAAATTGATCAAAACCAAGGATTTGAAATTTCAGTTTGCTCAGGTCTAATATTCAAAAATGAATCATTAAACATCTATTTTCATCAACATTTTGAACTGTAGCTAAAGTTTATGCAAAGGTTTGGGCACCTCTTTGGGGGGGTGGGGTGAAGAAAACAAGATGCATTAGGGGGCTGAAAACTTTTGAACATGATGAATTTGTTCAAAGCTTTTTTATTTTGCTGAATTTATTTATTTATTTTTTATACAGTACTGCCTTTTGGAAGCGACTGAAGCTACTTGCATGTTTCCAGAAGACAAATTAAATATAATTTACCTTGATCTTCAAATTTCATAAGTTTTCACACTTCAACACGTCTTGTAAAAGAAATGCACATTTTGACAGATTCTGCAAGGGGTGCCTGAATTCCTTTGCATAATAATGTATTTGTTCACATACATATTTTTATATTTGTCATAAACGTCATAAAGTTTGGAATGTTTTCCTCCCGTCTTAAAATCATATTTATGCTTTTAACAACCTACAGTATGCCGATGAAATGTCATCTGCACATTGAGCACTTGTGAGCGTAAGAGTAAGAAGCAGCACATCTCTCAAGTTTCAACAGAAGACATGCAGACACATTCAAACACTCAGACACTATGTGTCCTAGATTTAAAAATAACCCCCAGACCATTAATAAAACTCCTCCAGCCATCATCACCTCTGTTAGGCGCACACTTGAAATCACATGCATGGGCAAACACACACAGTCTTCGCTGATCTTTAAGTGTCTCACACTTCTGTATTTAAACCTGTCCCTCCGTTCATCATCACTAGACACACACAGACTAAGTGTGAAGTTACATGTTACAGATAGGTCTTTGGCTTATGTTCAGACTCCTTTAAATGATCCATGAAAACATAACATTGTAAATTATGGAGTAAATAAGACAACCGTATTTGCAAAATACTAAATAATTTAGCAGCATTTTGCATAAAGTCTGGAATATCAAATAAGCAATAATAATAATAATAATAATAATATATCATAAACAAACGAAAACCAGCTGACTTTCCAAAAAACAGGGAAAAAATGGCAAATATTTGCAAGAACCTGAATTAACACAGACTAGGCTGCTAAATTAAGACATCCAAAAAGACTTTGCCCTTTCAATCTGAAGTTATTTAGGCACCTTGTTAAGAGATTAACAGCTGAAATAGCTCATTACATGAAGGGAGAAGATCCACGAAGATCATTTGACAGTCCTGCTAACTATTCCAGCCGCTGTCTGTATGACCTTTCATTTGATATACTGCATTAAAACACGTTTATGTGCAATTATGCAAGTGTTAAAGAATGCTGTCATCTTGAATATGTTAATTTGTAAGTGAATGTCCGTGAGAGAAATAGCCTGATGAATTTATAGCAATAGAAAGCCAGAAATTCCTCCTTGCAGAAAATGTTGTGGCTGAGACTAATGTAACTTTATATTTAAGACTGATTAGCCTATGTATTTTAATTGAATCATTTTTATATTACAGTGAGTTCTAACACACTACTAAATTAAATGTAATTGGTGTAACAGTGCTATGCATTAAATACATATATTTACATTTTATATATTAACTACATCTTGCAAATTTTTACACCATGTTAATATTTTTTAATTGATTAAACTGAATAGATTTATGGCAGTTCTATGGAATTTTAATAAACATACTTTGAAAACATGATTATTTAATTAAAATCAAATACACACAAAAGAAAACTATGCCGAGAGAAAAAGCTCTATCAGCGAGACACACACACACACGCGTTCAGACTTGAATGGGGACCGACTCAAACTTCACCGAGTGAACAGCTGAGCTCTCTATTTATTAGCCAAGAACATTTCCTCACCACTTTCAGAACAAATCTTCACCCTGTATCCTAACCTGCCAGTACCACGATGAGAGACGGGACACTTTGTCCAACATTTGGTTTCTATTTTTGCATCATTGCACTGAAGCCCTGACCATTTTAAAGAAATATCTTCCCTAACAACTAAAGAATTTCTGAAGAATGTTTTCCTTATAATAAATGTGTAAGCGTGAAATGTATTTAAGGGTTCTAAAGCCATATGATGGATTTCTATGAAAACACATCTTAGTTTTGTTCAATGCATTAAATATTATTTCCATAAATTAACATTTTCTTCAACTGAATAATCACAGTTGGTGTATTGTTTTTTAGCTTTTATTTTTATTAATTATGCAAATGTAAAAGAAATTGAGTACAAGCATCTTATTCTGGTGAAAGTGTATACAGCAGTTTCCCTAGTGACTGATAAGTGTCTCCATAAATTGTACATGACAACCAACAACTGCAGCAGGACTCAACAGCATGGGTAAAAATCTCTAAACCCATTATGTCCTAGTTCAAAGCTCAAAAGCAATGTAAAAAAGTAGCTAGATCACACAGATTAAGGGAACTACAAAGTGTTAACAGCTCATTACTCACAGCAGAAGCAGCGGGTGTGTGTGTGTGTGTGTGTGTGTGTGTTTGATGAAAATACTCAGCACAGTGTGACAGTGACGTCTGGTGGACAAACTGAGGAGTACAGGCTGGGATATTCTTGCACAATCATTCAATGCATTTTAGAAAAGTAAAGACGTCGTCTAGCTACAGTAGAGAGTGAGCGTGGTTTCACGGAGAACAAGAGGTTTCTGGAACAGCATTCTAATCAGCCAATCAGAATTGAGTGAAACTATCACTTCCCACTCATTTTAACAATATATTTTGAGTAGGGATTGGAGTAAGTCTGTATTTTTGGACAGTATTGTTGATCCAGGATCATGTCTTACTTGGGAAAATCACAGCGACCCGAGCTGAACATGAACAGAATCAGATGAGAGCCAGCTGGACCAGCCTGACCATTAGAGGACCGGCCACCATGAAGCTGTGAACTTATTTGTTGCTGGTCTAGCAAAGGACTAATGAGAGTCCAGCGACTTAATCTGGATTTCACAGACTGACATGAGGTGACATGAGACAGATTAACAAGTAGCCGATGTGCAGTGATTTGATTTGATTTCTAAATCTAGTAGTATTGGTGTTCATTAGTTGATAAAGTTAATAAAAAGGTTATGGATTCTATATATTTACACACTACCAGTCAAAAGTGTGGAAATGGTAAGATTCGTAATATTTTCTAAAGATGTTTATGTTCATCAAGGCTGCATTTGTTTGATCAAAATTACAGGAAAAATGTAATATTGTGAAATATTATTGCGATGTAAAATAACAACTTTCTATTTTAAAATTCATTCAAATCTAATGTATTTCTGTGATGTTCAGCATCATTACTCCAGTCCTCAGTGTCACATGATCTTCAGAAATCATCATTATATACAGTGCTGGAAGCTCTTTCCAAACAAATACTAGCATCACATCTGTGCCAACACTGATAACTCTAATCTAGAATGATTTCTGAAGTATTGACTATGGACATTCAGCTGCGCATCACATACTTATACATACATATAATTTATTTCTATCAAAATAGAAACCCATTATTTTAAATAGTAAAAATATTTCACATTATTATTCAGTTTTTCCTGTATTTTTGTTCCTTTAGCCTACCTCTACTACATGCTTTAATGCTAAAACCATTTTATAAACATTTGACAGAACACTAACGACTCCTTATGTTCAGTAAATAAAATCAGCACTTACATATTCCTTTACAGACACGGCACGGGCAAACGCTAATATTTTTGAGAATCATACTCACGTAATTTTTAAAATAATCCCACTCGAGGCAACGCCTGTCGTAGCTCTTTTGTATCTTTTATTTTAGTTTAACACGTAAATGACTCTGTTAGTCAAGTAAATGACATTAATGATATGCAATGACATAATCCCTTGATCTGAGGGACATCATTTTCCTATGTTATGGCCTTCAGTCAGTATTCTTGAATATTTATACTGTACAGGTTTTATATATTCTTATGATATACAAGATGTCAAGCTCTTAACATACCCAGATAAAATCTCTGCCATTTCTTAAACACTCGACCACATATACTCACATCCTCCAAGACAAACAAATACAGGTCATGACAACAAAACAGACACATTCAACACCTGGTGGACAAATGTAAAGATACCCAAACATCGTCATAAAGTTTTACATATAACACCCACGGGATGTTCCTCTCTTCTCTACAATCGTTTGCATCATTTGATTTGGTTGAAGTCCTAAAAGCCTATTTCTGGCCTCCGTGCTCGGCTGAGATCATACAGCTTGCCTCTAATTATCCAGAACATCACGCAGTATCTTTTAATTGCAGTAGTTTTGATGGAGGAATGGGAACAATAATGGAACGAAGCAGGATTGGATTTTTTCAGAACTGGACCCAGTTCCCAGAAGAGGGTTCTTGGCGTGGTGCAGGAGGAGCAACAGAGCTGAAGGAAGGGACGGAAGAAAGAGAACATTTACGTACTTGCAGAGGTAGTGGTCTAAGACCAGTTTAATGTAAATGTTGAGTGACCGGCGGTAGATTCTGAATCCTGGTCACTCGTCACGTTACCTTGCAGAGCTAGAGAAGTCGCCCCACAGGTCAGAGCCGGGGCTGGACTGAACCACTGTATTAGAGTTACTGCTGTCCAGTTCTAATAAACATCCTGAGAGTAGGGGGAGGAAGTGAGGTCAAGAACAGAATAGAAAAGCAGAATCCTTTCTACGAAGCCTGTATTTATAATACATTATAATGAACGCATCACGCATAAATAAGCTCCGTATTTTACTGGAACAGATTTGGGGAAATTTAGCAATGAAAAGGTACTGGTAAACTGGTGAACGGTTCCTTTAATAAAAAACATTGTCAGATTTTACTTTACAGAATTCATATATCACACGTATATCTAATATTTGGAACGGCGTACCTGTTTGTGCTCCTCCTGATGGCTGTACTGTGTTGTGATTGGACGAAGGAGGAGGAGCTATCTTTCCTCCTGGAGGAGGGGGGAGGAGCCCCAAGCCTCCTGAGCTCTGAGGGCGGGGCTTGTCCCTCTTTTTCCCTTGCTAGATACAAAGAAACATTTTATTTTTAATTTAACACAAACTCATGTTTATTTAGGGCATGAGAAATCACTGTATATTCTTATGAAAATGTAGCGCTGCAAGACTATAAGATACTAATGGCGTTTTTTTTACATCCAACATCAAGTGCCATTTTGTGTTACCCCGATATTCAGTGTGATGGTCTGTCCCTCTTTGAAACCCAGATCCAGTTTGGGTCCTGAGTCTGCAGCCTGAGAACTTTTGATTTCATTCTCTTGTTTCACCCACCTTATAGAAGAAGAGCAGGAAAGATGGAGAAATAAAAAGCAAACTGCACGCGCAAAACTAAAAGTTCTTTATCGGCTTTGCTTCCTTCTATTCGTTCCAATCATCAAAAGGATCTTTATACACTTTAAAGACTGTCACTACAAATACAGGAGTGTTTTCTAGTCATAAACATTCACATGAATTATGATGCAAACTTACTTGAAATGATCCTGCAGCGCAACATTAAAGTCAAAAGCATCCCCTCTGTCCGCGAACCCAACGCCAATGAAAGCGCTCCGACCTACCGCAGAATGCAGAAGTGATTTAAAGACTCATCTCTATTATGGCAGGGTATATAAACCATAGATAACACACTAACCATTGTCATCCTGTATCCGGAGAACAAAATAGCGACTGGAATCGCTGACTGTCTCCACGGCGATGCCAGGGTATTCCTTCACTGGTGCTTGAGCAAACAGCTCACCTGAGGACAATCACAGAAAAACGAGCTTCTTTTGCTGCACGGATGTCTCTGACGCTCATCCAATCAAACATTCGGGGCTTTTTTTATTTTTCTAACCTGAGACTTTGTCCTCCAGCTTGATATAAGCCACCTTCCCTTTCGCTGTGATGCGCATACGGCCTGTCCAGTCAGGAGTGTCCAGCTTCCAGTCAGCCGCCCTGCCATCATTACAGCAGAAACCTCATTACAGATCCATCGAATTAAAAGGCGTTTACGACTCATTAGTTAACTAAGACATGTTATGCTTCTTTCTGCAATACGCAGCCTAATACAAGTCTGCAGAATGTGAAGATTCAGCTCAAAACGCCCCACAGATCATTAATTATGAAGCAGAAAGAGGCTGATGTTCGTGCCTGTCTTTTTAAATGCAAATGAGCTGCTAATCCCCGCCCCCTTTTCTAGAATTGATCTGCATCATTACAGCTCATACCTGCTAAAATCATCTGTTTTGATTCTGATCGTCATGTTTATTGACATGAACCAACAATGAATGATTGGATTTCTCATCAACTAACGTTAACAAAGAATTAACGTTAAAAACATGCATCGGTCATTCTTTGTTTATGTTAAGTGTTACAAAACTACATTTTCTGATATAGTCAAAGACTGTGCTCATCATCATTCACATGCATATTACTGACCTCATTGTAAATGATTCACGCAGGTCTCTTTAACTTATTCTGACCTTGCAGTTTCAATTAAAATCTCATCAAAAATCTGCAGTATTATTACAATTTTTTTAGAACTGTTACAAGCCTTCAAGCTCCTCGTGAAGGAATGCAAGTGGGATTTCTCCTCTAAAATGTGTGCCAGTGAAGCGCTATCGGGACTGATTATAAACTGGACCACACATACGAGGCTGAAACCCTTCTCACAGCAACACTTGAACACATCGATGCGCTCTGCACTTGGCATGATACAATGAAATAAGTGTATCTAAACCACTTCCTGTTAGGGGATGAGTCGTGAGCTCGTAGGCAAACACACCAAGCATCTGACATGACGAGATGTTTTTCTGGCTATAAGCTGAACTGTATAATAATCCTCTGCGGCACAGGAGCGCGCGTGATAATAACATGTTCCATGCACAAATTGTTCATTATCAAATGTTCATATTAGCTGCGTGGTGCTGACACAGCCATGGCAAAATGCTATTCCGAGATCATTTACAGAAGAGGCAGCAGCCGAGGGCTCAGGCCCGCACATCCTTTAACTCACCTGTATCCGCGATTCGACGCCCGCGGCGGGATGCGGTAAACATTTACATCTGGTTTCACGCACAGAATCGACTCGTATTCACCCTCGGACGCCATCTTGAACTGATTTCAATGGATGCGAGTAATATTTCTGTCTTCATCCAATTTGTTATTGCGGGCCAGCCGCTTCCACGGGCACTGGAGCGTCAGTGACGTCAGTGATGCCCCAGGCGCGAGCTGGAGAATCACGCATCACGCGTCATCAGATCTGAGGATGCGTGGATCGACTCATTGCTATGGAAACAAGGCTGGGCGCGTCAGCAGCCATGGTGCTGTTATTAGCGGGTTTGTCATCGCCTGTTCGTGTCCCCTTGGAACTCCAAAAGATCAAGTGAAATATTTTTCCTAATAAAAATTACACTCATAATGTATATATTGTTCGTTTATTGTCTCCTTTTTACCGTCTAAGTGCTTTAATGCGAAAACAAAAACAAAAAACGAATGGTTTGTTTACCCTGTGGGTTGCAACGTAAAGCCTAAAGCCACGCCTGCTCATAAATATTCACTAACCAACGGATTAGTGCGTTACACGCATTACAAGCCACCCCTCCCGTCTCATGAATATTCAGTAGGAGGCGTGGGCTGTGTTCGTTTTTTGACAGGTAGCCGTAAACGGAAGCGGAAATTTCCGCTAGGCTCTGGAAAAGCCTCTCATCTTCTCTCCCGTTCATTCTCCCAAAAGGTAGGTATGTTCAAAATATATGTTTTTATACCCATCACTAATTTTTATCCTCGACCTGGCGTAAAAAGCGATGCTCTATGTGAACCTTTTGCTAAGGCGCAGTATATGCGCGTGCATTATTATTATCCTCCTGCTTTCAAGGCGATGGCTCTTCATTTACCAAACCAAAATCAGCTTTTGCAGGTGTCGGATTACAGTCAGGGCTCGATCAGACCTGTATGATGCGACAGTATCGCAGTTTATTGTATATGAAAGCGCACTAGTGCCATATTTCATATCTGTAATTGTGATTAACATTAGAGGATGCTTTCGAGCGCACGCTACCTGAGAGGTGTTTGGTGTCTGCAGCATTGCTGAGATGCCCATCTGCTCTTCTGATAAACCAATCAATCAGCATTTGGCAAATATTCTCAAATAGCTGTTGAAAATAGCATTAAATCAAGCAAGCATTATTTCGAGGATGCTTTTACTAATAATGCTCCAAATGTTATCTTTTATAAATGCTGTTGTAAATGCCAGAGAGTAACATATAATTAAAAAATGTATATTTGTCATTTATCCGAATTTTTGGGTGAACGGCAGCACATTACTGAGTTTGTCCTCTTATTTATGATCTATAGGCCATAAAGTAACTATAGGGATAAGCTCATGGACTAAAGTGCCTGTCAGCGATTAGAGAAACTACATCCTTTATTTAGCAGGTAAGTGGAGCAAAACAAATAAATAAAGGACATTGCATATCTTTTTCATTTTGTTTACTTGTGTGTTTTGTTGAAAAGCAGGTGTGAGAACAAAAATACTTCAATTAAAACAAACACTTGCTGAAATAATGTAATACATTATTAAATATATATATATATATACAGTATCTCACAAAAGTGAGTACACCACTCACATTTTTGTAAATATTTTATCATATCTTTTCAAGGGACAACTCTAAAGATATGAACCTCTGAAAGAATGTAAAGCTTGTATAGTGGTGTAAAGTTGATATCCCCTCAAAATAACTCAACACACAGCCATTAATGTCTGAACTGCTGGCAACAGAAGTGAGTACACCCCTAAATGAAAATGCCCAAATTGTGCCCAATTAGCTCTTTTCCCTTCCCGTTGTCATGTCACTCGTTAGTGTTACGAGGTCTCAGGTGTCCTTGGGGAGCAGGTGTGTTAGATTTGGTGTAATCGCTCTCACATGCTCATTCTGGTCACTGGATGTTTAACATGGCACCTCATGGCAAACACTTCTCTGAGGATCTGAAAGAAAGAATTATTGTTCTACACAAAGAGGGCCTAGGCTATAAGAAGACTGCTAACACCCTGAAACTGAGCTGCAACACGGTGGCTAAGACCATACAGCGGTTTAA
>JAUYWG010000056.1:16101302-16117692 GCA_034779775.1 Enteromius afrohamiltoni
TAGTTCTGTGGTGTCGCATCACGCCTCGTAAACATAACAGCACGTCTGCATTCGTGATCGGAGAAACAACCCTTCACTGCTCCAAACTCTTGAAATAGCATCAATCATTTAAAGTAGAACTTCAGAGTGTTACTGGGTTTGCCTTGTTCAGCATTACAAATTTCTCCCCAAAAAAACTACAGATCCTAAACTTATATGTATTATATGCTTGTCAAAACACCTGACCAATCATATTTTCTACTTTCTTCCTCCACAGTCTTTAACTCTTCTTGAATATCTGTTGAAAACGGGCTCTGACCGCATCCCTCAGCAGTGTGTGGAGAACCTTCACGTTATCAAAGCCCTAGCAGAGTACCGCTTCACAGATAAGGATGGGAAGGACCAGGTACTGCGGAATACTAGCCTCTTCTACACTCAGCACATGAATAATGAGTGCCACTAATGGATTTACACTTCGTAGGGGGTGAATGTGAGGGAAAAGGCTAAGATCGTGATGGTGCTGATTGAGGATGAGGAAAAGCGGAAAGAGGAGAGAGATTTTGCTATGAAGACAAAAGACAAGCTGACAAAGGCTCCCAATGGTAAGTGTCCCAAACCAAGAGCAACTCGGAGAACAGGCAGGAAGCTTGTTACACATCGGATGTGCTGCATACAAGACCTTCAGACGCTGGCAGTGAATGTGCTCATAATATTAACATGAATTCAGGGTTCATTTTACAGTACTTCAAAATAATTAAAGACACAGTGGAAGTCTGAGCTGTTGTGACTAAAATAAACTAATCTTAAAACACATCAGGGCCTTTGTTTTGTCTCGAGGTGCGCACCAGTAATGTTTTGTTCATGGCAAGTAAAAAAAAATAGCTTTAATATCCTAAGGAAGACGTTTATTTTCTGTATTATTAATTTCTCACTGCAGATGTGTAAATGGTAGTGTCCTTTTTAATGGATTTGTAATTATTATTATTTTTTTTTTCCTCAGCATCCTCTGCTACAGGACCAGAAAAAGAAAAGCCAGAGATCCCACCTTATACAGGCCTGCCCTCCCTGGACAACATCCCATCAGTGGCTGACCTGACCGCTGCTATGGCCAAGAAGAAGGAGGAGCAGAAACGTCTGGAGGCCGAGAGGAAAGAGGCCGAGAGACGGGTGAGACCGACTGAGCCAAAAATCATTCGAGTAATATTATATTATCTTTTATTTTTTGGTAAATTTACTATTAAAATTAAAATTAAATATTGTGTGATTTATTTCTTAAAAATAGTAGTTTATTTCTAGCACCATATCTAAACTGGACTTTTATTTTGACGGGTTGCAGTGAATACCTTTGTTTCTGCCCAGCTAACAATTTTTGGTTTGCCTGGAAAGTTTTCTTTATGTAAATGAAACGTTCCCTGTAGGTTAGGGGAACGTTCCCGTAACGTTACGACTGCGCTTATGGCTTAATTTCGGCTGTAAAATTGGAATAACATTTTGATACTTTGATGTCTACACTTTATTAGAAGCTTATTTCAGACAGGAAATTCAGAAAACAATTGTTTACGATCCAAAAATACACATTTCGGGCGTCAGAATCAATCGGAACCATCTGCAATGTTTTTATTAGTTTATATAGTTATCACAACTAAAAATAACTTGCAGGGAACGATCTTTCTGGGATATAAAATTAGCAGGGAAGTAGGAATTAGTTCCCAAAAAATAACTCTGGTATTTTTTTTTTTTTTTTTTTTTTTTAGTACCTACTTGTTACTGAAGTACCAGATCTTTTTTTTTGCTAATATAATGGAAATTTGTGGACTCAGGCAAAGGAGGGAGACACGGAGCCAGATCTTTGGGAAAAAGCAGCGACAGCAGCGCCTCCGTCCAGTTCGGACCCCTGGGGAGCCCCATCTGACGCATCCAACGAATCCGCCTCTGCTACCAACGACCCGTGGGGGGCCCCGTCTGATGAGGCCAAGGAGTCCAGTCGAGCTACCAATGATCCTTGGGGTGGATCTGCTGATGGGCCAAACGGATCCGCACCTGCGTCCAGTGATCCGTGGGGAGGGTCTGCCAGTGCCCAGAACGATTCTCCACCTGCTTCCTCTGATCCTTGGGGAGGATCTACGGGTGCCGAGAGAAGCTCTCCACCTGCTGCCGGTGACCCATGGGGCGACTCTGATGGATTTTCAGAGGATAAAGCCCCGTCGACAAACGATCCTTGGGGGGCTCCTGCTGGAACGACGAAGGACTCTGATGCAGCAGCGATGGATCCCTGGGGGGCACCGGCTGAGAGTGTCCAGGATTCAGCACCTGCGACCTCCGACCCCTGGGGGGCGCCGCTGGATACATCATCAGCTACATCTGATCCATTTGGTGATGGTTCGAAATCAGATAACGACCCTTGGGGCACAGCGGGTAAGAGAGCGACTGGACTGAAGAACCAGGAAGGAACTATTGTGCAGTTTTATTTGTATTCAGCAAGAACATTCAATTATCACAGACTTAATTCTTACCAAACACTTTTTCAAATCAATCCTGTTCTTTTGAACTTTCTATTAATCAGAAACCCCTAAAAAGGTCATAGTTTCCACAAAAACATTAGGCATTTGATCATGTGGTTTATTTATTTATTTATTTATTTATTTATTTATTTTTTATTTTTTTTTTTTTGAGAAACAATTTCTAATAATAATAATAATGCATTTTCAGTGAGTGTGTGAGACTTTCAGAAACACAATCTCACTGACCACAAAGGTTTAAATATAAACGAGAGCAGAAACACATTCTGAGGAGGTATTAATGTGTAAAACAATGTATTTTGTCGCTTGCTATCTAATCACCAGCATCGTCACCTCCTGCTGCGAGTGACCCCTGGGGGCCTCCATCAGCTCCAGCTGATGACCCTTTCTGTGATGGAGGCAAATCAGATCCTTGGGGCGGTTCGTCTGAGAACGGTACAGTACAGCTTTTACTCTGTTTGTTTTCTGCTCGGATTTGCTCGTCTGCATTTATTCTTGTCCTTTAGTGTTTTCTACTTTTTAATATTTTATCTTTTAGCAGTTATTATTAATTTGATTTATTCTTTGTTTATTTTCAAGCATGTTTCTAAAAATACATAACATGAACACTACCTCGCAGAAGTTTGGGGTGTATATGATTTATAAAACGATTTGTAATTTCAATTTGTTTTCAATTGTAACATATTTTTAAAATAGTAGTTTATTCTTTGGCTTATTATTTCAGAACTCAGTGTCACGTAATCCTTCAGAAATCATTCTGATACGCTAATTTGGTGCTTAGTTTTTATTTATTAGTAGTGTTTTTTTATGGTGAAAACACCATAGAAAGTTTAAAATTATTTTAAATGATAATAAAAAAAAAATCTATACTGTCACTTTTAATTATTTTATTGCGTTCCTTCTGAATAAAAGTATTAGAAAAAATCTTGTTGACTCTGAATCTTAACAAGATATAATATAGTGTAAAATATTTAATGGAAAACAATTTGGAAACAATTTTCCCAACTCTAGTGAATAATAAATACACTTACACGTATTTGAATTAGATTTATTTCATGCTCGGTATACACAAATACATTTTCATATTTATGCACTTAATTAAATGCCATGCAGTGTAGTGTACTAAACTGGTGCTGAAGTCCATGTTGAGTATATCTGATGGTGCTAAAGTGGAACTATTGTGAGTATATTTAGTATTGAAATCACAAATGGTTTTTTTTTTGATGATAGGTGACTTTGCTACAAAACCTGCTGATGAGACCAAAAAGCCGGCGTCGTTCCTCGGAGACGGTGCTTCATTGGTGGACTTGGACTCTCTTATGTCAGTCAAGCCCAAACCTAAACAGCCCCCTCTCAACGCCATCCCCACCCAGAAGGCCCCGGGTAAGGAGGGCTGAGAGAGAAACAGAGAGACAATGACAATAAGAGCAACTGAGAAAGAGAGCGAGAGACACTGTATAGTATCTGTTTATTTTTGAGTGTTTGTGACGCATTGTTTTTCAAGCCTAGAGTTCATATAGAGTCACATGGAGAATAACCTGTACGTAGTTGATGTAGATGCCATCTTTATCCCTGCTTCTATATGCTATCCACTTCCCTTCCTCCCTTCCTCCCCATCATCCCTTTTCGTTTGCGCTTCCCACTGTCCTCCTCCCAGGAGTTTTGCCAGCCCCAGGCGCGAGCTGGTCACTGGCTGGCACCGTATCCAATGCAAGCGGTTCAACTGCTCAGCCTTCAAACACTAATTATTTGGCTTTTAACTCCATGCCGCCCTGGTCCAGCGGCCTGTCCTCTCTAAACACAGCCTTTGGGGTGCCCGCCACCCGCATGGCGTCGCCAACCCGGAACACAAGCGGTTCAGCTTTGACGGTGTCCAGCATGGGATTTTCCATGGCTAACCCTACTATGGCACAACCAGCAGGCGCTCTTATTGGTGAGTTCTCTCCTATGTCACTCACAGGAGCGGTTCCCCAACAAGCTCCAGTTCTTCAGCGACCTCCGTCGGTTTGGGGCACTGGGGCAGCTGGGAAAGGCAGTAGCCATTTTTGACTTCTCCATTCAGCATCCATTAATTCCAGGCCTTCTCCTTTCCCATTCCCTTCATCAATCCTAGTTGATTATGTGCGTGTGTGTATAAGTGTGTGCAAATATTTAAATATTAATGAGCAACTATATAAAACAATATGTTTTGGGGGGAAAAAGCATGCATACCCGGCCTTTCCAATACGACGGACTGAGAGTGGAAGCAGGAGATGTTTCAGGTGTAATTTCAGGAAAACTTCTACTGGAGCAGATTTTAGATATACACTGCCTTCCGGAAGTTTAGAAATGCTCTACAGAAGTGGGATTTTGGACCAAATTGGCATGAATCCTTTTTTAATTTGGGATGATTTTGCACAACGTTGACTCCAAGCCTCCTGAAGGATTGGTTCACACTGATGGGTCACTTCTGATGGACATCACGGTCCAGTTCAGTTGGGCTGAGGATGGGTGATTGGGGAAATCAAAATGAAAATGATTATTCAATGATCATGTCAAGTTACTTTAATGCATCTGCACCAAAAAATTATCAAAATCATCCAAAAGCACTCTTTTTAGAGGTGTTTTCAAACTTTTGAAAGGCAGTGTATAAACTATACTTTTGTTCAGCAAGGATCCATTTACAGTTAAATCTTTCACATTAATACAAACGATACCATTTCAGAGCAACATTAATAAAATACATTCTCTTCTTTTCTTTCTGTTCCCCTTGTGAAAAGAAATATATTTCATGCTCGGTATACTACAAATACATTTTCATATTTATATACTTGCTATGCAGTTGCACTCTTACCTCCAGTTTCACAGACGAGGCTTAATCTAGTCCCAGACTAAACTGCAACTAATGCCTAGTCCTGGCTTAAGCTAAGCCCAGTTTGTGAAACCGGGCCATAGTGTACTAAACTGGTATAAATTGGAACCTAATGCACTTTAATTGTGCTGAAGACCAGTTAAACACATATTTAGTATATTTAATTGTGTTAAAGTGGAACTATAGCTAATATACTTTAGGCAATATTACACAATCCTCATTAAAAAAAAATATATATATATTCAGCTGTTTGCAGCCTTGCTGATCCTACAAAAACGTCCCGTGACACATCATCTACAGCAGTACTGTACATTTCTCTGGATGAACATCTATCTTGCTTTAAAGCGTGAACAATCAGATGTTTAATCCCTGAGGAACCAGAGACGCATTTGTTTAAACAGCATTCAGTATATATCTGTTTGTGTTTCCACTGCATCGCTGTCTGTAAACGTTTCCTTCAGCATTATCATGCGCATCTGAAAATCCACATGTTGCTTGCAGTGATTAATATGAGAAAAGACATTCCAGTCATAAACCGTTAGTAATGTTGTATGAAGAGGTGTGGGGGGTGTCTAATACTTGACCACATTGCTTTTTACTTATTTGATCGATTGATTGTTTTTACATGTTTGAGTATGTTGTTTAATTTATTTATTTGATGTTTTTGGTCACTCTATTGAAGTAATTCTGTCAGAAGGTATTGGAAGATGAGCAAAATTATTAGAATTCAGAAATGTATGTTATTTACATATTAACTATAAGCTTCAGTTACAGTTTTATTTTTTATTACGGATATGTTTATTTATTTATTCCGCTATGGTAAACCTGTGGTGTTACCTGTGAAAGTGCACAACTCAAGAATAAAGTGACGAGATCATTGAAAAAGTGCATCCTGCGTTCTTGTGACTTCCTTATTTATTTATTTATTTTGGCGTGTTTTTTAATTAGCAGACCCCCAATTAGCAGGCTTTATTTTTTAGTAAGAGTCATGCACTACTGTGTTTAAACAGCAGGGGGATCATTACATTCTTGCTGGAATATGATGCAAAAACTTGCTGCTAAGGTTTCAGAAAAGAAGCACATTATAATAGCTGAGGGGTTTTTATTGATAAATTATTCCGAGCTATTTCCTGTGATGTCATGTTATTGGCACCACTGGCTTAGCCTCTATTTTATTAACCACTAAGCTGCTGTATCCAAGCATTCCTAGGCACTTCTGCAGTTCAGTTGTTCTGGGTGCAGTCCAGGACAATACAATGTGATCTCTTTAGATAAACACGGTGTCAAGTATTTCTAAAGAAGCGTTTAATTCAGCAGTCCCACAGGAAGGAGATGGAGGTAACCTGGTTGTAGGCAAAGAGAGAGCGATTTAAATGGAGCTATAGAAAGAGGCAGAACCGAAGGAACACATGGACTCGGGCGGATTAAGTGAAATCTGGGTGGGTTTGTCATAAACGTTCACTGGAGCGAGGATGAGGATGAGTGAAAGAAAAGGCACAGTGAGGTAATAAAAGAGGAACAGCGAGTGTAAACAGCCGAAGGTGGGTAGAATTTCCTGTTTTTTTTATTTTTTTTTTTTTTCCTGTCTTTACTATATTTTTTGATAATGCATAAAATATTTTTTTCAGTTTATAAATGTGATGAATACAATTTTTAAGCCTCATTTTTAATCTTATTTTATTGAGAAATGTTACTTTTAAATAAAAAAGTAATAAAAGTAAATTGTCTTTACAGGAAAATAAAATAATCTATCAGATAGAAAGAAAAACAGGTTGATGAGGATTTCTGGTTCCCAGAAATAAAGTGTTATATTTAAATATACTGGCAACGGTTTGTTTAATAATTATAAATCTACAGTAAGTTACTGGCAACCGGCCGCAAAACTACAGCAAATCTTTTACAGTGATGCATTTACATCGTCTTGATGATATGGTTTGTTTCTTAGGTGTCTGGACGGACCAGGAGAGACAGATGTACCTTTCTCCCACAGATCATGACGGATTACAAAGAAAGGATTACAAAGAAATGGATGTCGGTGATTAAGACGTACAATAAGAAGGACGTTCTCAGAAAATCTGAGTAAATCTCTCCAAGAAAGAGAGCAGGTGAGAGATGGGCAAAATCAAAGAGGAGAAGGAGCTTGATTGACTGCACGACTCAAGACCAACTTCCTGTAAGTGACATGAAGAACATGCATCTGGCGTGAAGCCTCATCTCCGCTGACTCCGAGGATGAATTGAACACGTTTGTTGGACATGTTTAACACCTTCTGAGCCATTTCTGCATTTCACACACTCAATTTTATATGGAAACCTAAGTGACGAGTGTGTTTTCACACGCTCACATCTGTCTGATATCCTTTAAATCCTCTGCTCGTCGTCTCACTTCCACTGACCTTTAGTTCTGCCTTTTTCATCTTCAATTTCTATTTCTAAACTCCTCCTCTCTAACATTGGTGTGCCACTTGGTTTAATATTCTTGCCTTCCCAAACACGCTCTTCCCTTTCCCTCGCCTCGTCTTCACTAACTCTGATTCTGGATGGAGATGGACAGCATCTGAATGTTGTCTTTTCTTTGCTGACCGCAGTATCTGGTCCTGTCTGTGTCAGTCCACCATGTTGGAGAATTTGTCCCGCAGGAATCGCTCCTTGCTGTCTCTCTCGCTGACCTCTCTGGCCCTAGCGCTCTCTGTTTTGGCCTTCTGTACCTCGTACTGGTGCGAGGGGACGCATAAAGTGGTCAAACCTCTCTGTCTGTCGCCTGTCAAAATGAAGAACTGCGGGCAGAACAACAGCCAGCCTTATACAACCGGTAAGAAGTGTAGCTTCACTCTTAAAATAAAGATTAATAAATGAGGGTTTCACAGCAAAGCCATAGCTCTATCGTTTTGGCTTCCCCAAAGAACCTTTCAGTGAACAGTTCTTGATGTATTGTCTTATTTTTATGTAAAGGACACTTTTTTTTTTTTTTTTTTTACTATGAAGAACCTTTAGTACAGTGGAAAGTTTCCATGGAAACAGAGATGCTTATACAGCCCAGCTGTAAATGTTAATGTAACCTTTACTGTAAAAAAAAAAGACTGTGAAAATGCTACAGTTAAAACCTGTTAAATGGTTAATGGTAAATTCCTGTAAAATTTACAATGAATAACCGTAAACTGAAGTTTCTTCTTAGTTTTGTTTATTATCATTATCATCACTGCATTTGGTGTTTATCAGTGTATTTCAAAGATACTAAACGATTTCTCTACTTTAATATTAACATTATATCAATTAATGAAATTACGGTATTTAACTGTAAATTTAACTTAAAACTGTAAAACCTAATATGCTGTAACTTTTTTTGTTTTCTTTTTTTTACAGTGGAATTGTGGCAACTACAGCTGCAGGGTTTTTTTCGTTTGTTTGTTTAGTTTGTTTTTTTTTTTTTTACATGCATACCTACCTTTTTTGTTTTTTTTTTTTACAGTGTATTGCATTAATTTGTCTGAAAATAAAAAAGCTAAATTGCATCCTTCAGGGATTCATTGCACTTTGTTTTACAGAAATGGCTGTGAAGTTCAGTACAGATACAAATACAGCAAACAATGGCAAACAGCCTAAATAAAATACTACTAATTAAACCCATAGTTGCCTTCTGAGCAAATTTCATTTGCACTCATCTGCGTTTCGTTGTAAAAAGCATGTGTTTGATTTACAAAAAAGAACCACCGACTCAGAAAATGATGGCCACGATGTATGTATTTGATTTGCTAAAAAGAATTGCTTCATGTATCGAAGAATCATTGATTCACTAAAATAACTGGTTCATAAGATTCATCTGCTTTGGAATGCAAATGATCTGATCAGTATTTGTTAGCTAGAAGTCCGTTTCCACCACTGAATAAAAAGTAAAAAAGTAATTGTGACTTTTTTCTCACAATTGATGATTTAAAAACAAGTCATAATTTTAATAAAGAATATCTCTTTGGTTTTGAAACTTAAATCTTTGATCTTATCTCTGCAGTAACACAGAAAGACTTGACGAGACCCCTTTAAATTGGCTGTAAATAAGCTCCCAATCATAGTCATTGCATGACACACTTGACTAACGTTTGGTTTACAGCTGCCTGTTTACAGCTGTGTACGCCATAATCCTCTGAAAATAACCTACTGCACTTTAAAACTGTAAAGATAGGAGATTTACAGGTCAGTACCCGCTGTAGTGTAATCTTCCAGGTCAGACCTCTACAAATCTAATAGATGATTTTAACCCCTCTTACACTGAGGGAGATTATCACTAAATCTGGACATTATGAAGGATTCAAAATGAAATGTTTTCCTTCAGATTAGGTGAACACTGAATTACACGATTATAAGAGATATCTTGAAAACATCAGTGTCAATTGTGCAGTTCTAGTAGAATCGTACAGAGTAGATCTGACGCGTTTTTTATTTCATTCCGTTCTTCTCCACTTCTTTCCGCAGAGGTCCCAACAGTAGACCCCAAGAAACCAGACTCCAATGTGACGATGTCCCCCAAGCAGAAGGAGGAGCTGGCCCGTATGAGAGCCAAAAACCTGGCAAATGCAGTTCACTACATCTGGGAGACGGGTGAAGACAAATACATGCAGCGCTACTTTCACACTGGCTTCTGGTTGTCCTGTGAGAAACACAGCGACGGGGCTGGTGAGGGCTTCTCTCTAGGGGCTCATTCCTGTTATACAGTGACTTTTCTGTCTCTGTGATTCACGTACTCGTAGTTTCTCTAAAACAGTGACACATTTATAAGAAATCGCTGAAATGATACACATGAGGTCTAATTATTTATCACTTAAACAAAGACAATAAACATTACAAATTTTACAAATCTTTTAATGGGTATGTGTTCAACTATATCATGTCCTCAGAGCAAAGTAATCAACTTCCACTAGAAATATAAACCTACAATTCTGAGTGATATTCTTTATTTTTTCCCATTGGAATTTTGAAATGTTCAAGGGTTTTATAAACTCTGGAATGTGAAACTAATAGGATGGAACACAGCGCTTGGCCAGTATGTGTTCCATTTATTTAAACATGATACTGTTTTGGTAGAACTATTTTCCCAAAGAATTTTAAACCCAAATGTTACCAGAGACTAGGAATGACCCTGATACTTGTTAGCAATAAATAATGATTTTAAGTGCTCAGCACTAGGTATTTCGCAGCTGTTTGTCTGGAGACTTTATATACAATTTCAATGAATGGAATTCAATTCGGGTTCAAATAAAATCAGTAAAAAACACAATTAAGACAGATTCAGCTGTCCTGATTTAGTCCCTTTGAACATCTGTTTCCTGTTGTGGCCATTCTTAACTCTTATTTAACTCCATGGGGTCACCCCAGTCCTCAACATCTGCTACAAGACCGTCTTACACAACACAGACAACATGGCTGCAAGTTTCTTGCGTTACATAATGCACCTCACTGTTTTATAGACAGATAGATTCCTCAACAAACAGTTCAGCAAAGACTTTGCTTTTCTTCCCAGGTGAGAAATGTCGGAGCTTCATTGAACTAACCCCTGGAGAAACACAAGGTGAGATTTTATTGGTCTATGAGCTATAGATACACAAACCGGCATTAAAAAGTGCTCATTTCTGATTCTGTTTCATATCCTGTAGGAGTTCTGTGGCTCTCAGTGATCTCCGAATTCGCATACATCAGCCTTCTGGCGATGGGTTTTCTTCTGATGTGGGTGGAACTGCTGCTCTTGTGTCTGAATAAGGACATGTATGCACTCAAGATCAACGCTTTTGCTGCCATCTGTACCGTGCTGTCTGGTGAGTTTCTGAGAGCTTTGGGGAGGAGATATGGTTTTTCATCAGTATGTAACAGAGACAAACAAGAACAATATCAATACTACATTTTAGGTATGATGGGAATGGTGGCACATATGATGTATACAACAGTATTTCAGATGACTGTCAGCATTGGGCCCAAAGACTGGAGACCTCAGACGTGGGACTATGGCTGGTCATTTGCGTAAGTCTTCATCTTTCTCTAAACCATATGTATATGTGTGTATATATGTATGTATGTGTGTGTGTGTGTGTGTGTGTGTGTATGTAAAATATATATATATATATATATATATATATATGTATATATGTATATGTGTGTATATATATATATATATGAATATGAATATATGTTAATTTCGTCAATGCATTAGAAGAGGGAATCAATGGGGCTGTAGTCACTTGGCGATAAGGCTAGGTAAATCTGGGTATCATCCGCATAGCTGTGGTATGTAATTAGTTTCTTTCTCATTATTTGACTAAGTGGGAATACATGCAGGCTAAACAAGAGCGGTGCAAGGATTGAGCCTTGAGGGACTCCGCATTTCATGGACGTCCACTTGGACTTATGCGCTGCTATACTCACATAATAACCTCTCCCTTTTGACTACTACCTGATCCAGCTGAGAGCCATCCCAGAAAGCCCTACCCAGTCTTCCAGTCTTTCTAGTAGTATGTTATGGTGGACAGTGGACGCAGCGCTAAGATCTAGTAGTACCAGCACTGATATTTTACCAGAATCAGAAACTAGGCGAATATCATTTATTATCTTAACGAGTGCCGTCTCTGTGCTGTGATGAAACCAGATTGAAAATTGTCCAGGTATCCATTTTAGTGTAAGCAGTTGTTCAACCGATTTAAAACTACCTTTTCAATGATCTTACCTATTAAAGGAAGATTAGATATTGGTCTATAGTTGCTCAATATGGTGTTATCAGGATTGCTCTTTTTCAGAAGGGGCTTAACAACTGCAGTTTTCAGGGAGTTTGGAAAAGTTAGGGGTTTTTTAGCCTCTCAACAGAAGCAAAAAGAGTGTGAGTGTTTGTTTAGGTTGCTGTTTATACGGTTTGAGAAGAACTTCTTCTTCAGAACTTCTTCGGCTTTCCTGCATTGTCTTTCATACTCTGTACTGCTGTTGATTTTCTCCAGCATGATTTTTGTCTGCCAGTCGTCTTTCTTCCTTTCACTGGTGCAGTGTCATCAATGACATTAACTTCTGAGTTAAAGGACTCCAGGAGAAGATCGACAGAGTCTGCAGAGATGCTTGGCATTGAAGATATAGCCTTCATAAACAGCACAGTAGTGTTTTCATTAATACATCTCTTTCTGACAGAGACGGATCCAGATTCAGTGGTAGCAGAGATCAATACTGTATATCAAAGACAATACAGAAGTGATCTGATCAGTCCTTAATGGCAATGGATGAAATGTTTACACCCTTACTATATGTTTATTTTAATATATAAATACCCTACTATTCAATATTTGGAGTCAGTAAGATTAGTGTGTGTGTGTGTGTGTGTGTGTATACCTAATGCAAATATAGTAACACATTGCCTACATAACTATATTTCGGGGACAAATTGGTACCCAAAAGTGAGCAAAATCTGAAGAAACTGAAGAAATAGATGTTAAAAATATTAGTTAATATAAAAATATAACACATTTACTGTAAATTATAATGATGTTTCACAGTGTTACTGTTTTAATATGTTTTAAAATGAAATGCTGCTTTTTAAAAAAAACTTTAGAACAAAATGTTTGAATGGTAAAGTGTTAAGTCAGATCATTTGAAATATTGGTGCTTCTTCCTTAGCATGGCGTGGATCTCCTTCAGCTGTTGCATGGCAGCAGCTGTATTCACCTTGAACTCTTACACCAAGACTCTGATTGAGATGAAGCACCGAGCTCGGATCCGCCTGGAGGAGGCCCGTGCTGCCAGCCACGCTCCGCCCTACGATGAGGTCATCACCACCGGCGGCGGGAGCCTCTACTCCGTCAGCCGACTGGTTCAGCAGTGCCAGAAGGGTGCGTTTATCGACACCACGTGGAGCCCCAGGGAGGAGGTGTCTGGAGGGGGTATGGTGGGGGCTAAGAGTCCTCATGGACTGGTGCTGGTGGGGGGGTGCGGGAGAGAGGGATGCGAGGACTGTGAGAGAGAAATGGATGAGGTGGAGGATGCGTTAGAGAGGGACGGGAATGATGAAATGTGCTGAGGAGAACACCTTCACTGGCCATGTTTAAAGGGTTAGTTCACCCCACAATGAAAGTTCTGTCATTAATTACTCCGCCTCGTCTCGTTCCAAACACACAAGACCTTCATATATCTCCAGAGCACAAATGAAGATATTTCTGACGATATCAGAGAGCTATCTGTCCCTCCACAGACAGCAGCACAACTCAAATGATCCAGAAACACGGTAAAACCGTCCGTGTGACATCAGTGACTCAACTTCAGTTTTGTGTAAAGAAAACGAAAACAACATGATTTACTCAACCCTTCTTCTCTCCTGAGTTACGTCACAACGCAGCGCGTACACACGCTTTAACGTATTTGATGTAATCAGTCTCGTTTATGTTCAGGGGAAAGCAGACACACATGAAGGTAATCTGGGGCTGTTTACGTCTAGAGGAAAGCGTACGCATGCCTTGTGATTCTCTCTAAAATGAAGGAAGGTTTAATAAAGGACAGTAATTTTTGTGTGAACTAACCCTTTAAATGCATATACTAAAGTTTACATGCTCCACGGGTGTTGAAATATCCCTGTAATCATGTAATCGGCATACTACACTGTAATTGATTTATTCAATATTGTCGTACATGCAAGAACCTTTGTGTCAGTTTGAAATGTAGGTGTTGATGTTTCTTTTACTGTTTGTACAATAATAATAAAACTCTTTGCTTCAAATATATTTGTGTTCTCATAATGATTTAGAGTTTCAGCTCCATGATTCTGGGAACGTTTGCGCTTGCAGTTTACTTGGGATCACGGCTGACTCTCTAGGTTGTGAGAATCTTTCTGCTCTTCATTATATTTGGGGTTTTCAGTAAGATCATCAAACACAATAGATCAGATAATCTGAATACACAACAAGAGTGACGGACAGATTACAACCAAACAGGAATGCCAGCAGCTTTAGACAGATGCTTTCAAAAGCTGGACAGAAGATTATGTGAATAATCTCCCCAGTAAGAAACGGGGATAAAAGGAGAGAATGAGAAACTGTAAGAAAGAAAATCAGAATCACAAACAAACATAGGACAGAGAATTTTGTTGTCTTTCACACAGTCATGTCACAGCATACATACGCTCTTAATAAAGCATGCACAATTAATATTGAATCTGGAGGAAAAAAAAATCTTTACACAACCGTTATGCAATAGCACTGTAATATAGTGCAAAAATTAAGCATAAGAAGATCGTTCGGATTAACATACAATGAAATGACACCATATCTTAATATGAGAGAATAATTCAATAATTTAAAATGAACAGCAATCTACAAAAAGACTATTAGAAGGTAGGTCTATGCGCCAAACAAGCCTCTTAATTCAACAAATCCATGACAGAAATCAAACATGCAGAACAGAATTGAATACTTCAACTATTATTTTAAAACTACTATCTTTTACTTAAAGCAACTGTATGTAGTTTGGAGCCCCCAACAGCTAAATGAGAAGAATTCACTGTTGCTATCATGATTCGTGATTCAGATGGAGGTCAGGAGGTGAGAACCAGCAGAATGGAGGAAAGTGCTGTACTGGTTTAGACACTGTAACAAGAGAAAGGTATAAACAGAAAAAGCTGGATGTGAGGGGCGATTTTTCAACCACGCTTAAAAATAAAAGTGCTTCATGATGCCGCAGAAGAACCCTTTCTGTCTGAATGGTTCCAGAAGAACTTCTGAGCTCTTTGTGGCGAAAGAAGGTTCTTCAGCTTAGTACGAAAGAGACAGTTATTTAAGGAAACTTTGACTAAATGGTTCTTTTAAGCACCTTTATTTTTAAGAGTGTAAACTGAAAAAAAAAATAGCCTGTCTCACATAATTGTTGAAGGACCCTATAGCTTCTAAAAAAAATTATAAACTAAAAAAGCTTTTTTATTACGATTGGAGCACAATAAGCTACATTCATGGGGTAGTTTGTTTCAGAGTTTGATGCTGATTTGGAATACGGCGTTTCAGCAGGAGCCCTATTCATTTAGATAGGACTTGGTCTTGTTTAAATTGCCTGGAGGCATTAGAAGACTTTGATCTTAGTATATTATTATATCTTATATTGCGCACATGCGTATTATCAGACTCAGCTCCTCCGTTTCTTGTGTTTTTCAGTCAATTTCTTGCCTTCTTCCTCTTATGAGCAACTAGTTTTCATACAGCTCTTTTCTCAGTTTGATCAATTTAAGCATCCATAACGGAAAACATAGTCACTTTGAGTTTCTGCGAGTTTCCTTTTCTCCAGCTGTTTTCACGCCACAACAATGACGTCATGTGTATAAAAAACAGTACAGCGGACCTCTATCTACGTTTGTTGCTGTTGTAAAGCATGGGATTCTGGGAAACAAGATGAAACAACTTTGAAAACGACATTTCAAGGTAAAAAAAAAAAAAAAAGTACAGTTGCTTTAATAAAAACACATGAAACTAGAACAGTGGTGACACACAAATTAAGGAGGGCGAATCTTTAATGAAAACAATGAATATACAACAAATGCACAGGAACCACTGTTTGCACGCACACGATCATGACGGATCATTTATGGTCGTACTGAATGAGCCGCAGCGCAATGTCGCTTGACTGAACGGCCTCGATGAACTCTCCCTCCGCCACTCGTTCTGGGTGTGTGCAAGAGAATTTACTTTGTTAATGTTGTCTCTGTATCCATTAACAACGAATCATAAGAACCTTAAGTTAGCTTCCTTACCGTTGTCCTTTTTGTCAAAGATGGCCCAGAGTTTCTCTGCTCTCTTCTCTGCCGTGCTCTCATCGCTGGGAAGACTGGCCTGCTTCGCTTTTGGTATGAGACTGAAAATTGCCTGATGGCAAAAGAGAAAGAATAGGATCAAATAATAGAGTTTTTGGTTGGAATTAATTCACAAAACTCACCCAAAGTCAATACAGATTTTTTTTTTATATTTGAATTAGACTGCTCTGTCAGCTTCAGGAATCAGTCCTCCGGAAATGTGCTGAACACACTCCAATATTTGTGTTCAACTGTT
>JAUYWG010000056.1:16117792-16127792 GCA_034779775.1 Enteromius afrohamiltoni
ACAGAATAATAGCTCCGCCTCCTTTCTTTCTGGAAACATCTGGAAATAAACCCACTCTGTGACGGAGAAAGGTGGAGTTTTTGGGGGTGAAACGTTACAGATCTTCTATATGCACCAAGAGCTTGTAACACTCTAAATAGAAAGGAATTTTTTTAATTGCATCGCATCACATAACTCATAACATTGTTTTGGGGTTTTTTTGGTATGATGATGTTGCTGGCCATGACATGGACCTATTCTTTGGATAACATCTCATGACGCACAAACCTTTTCCAAATCTTTTATTTCGTCCTGTAATCCATGCTTAGCTCAGTTTTAATGGATTGTGGTTAGGCTATGTGCTAAATTTATTTCTCCTCACTTTCCCTCAGCTCCCTATCTGTCTGGCCTCAGTGCTATATACGTCTTATTCCTTCTTTAGAGCTTAACTTGCTTGTTTGGTAATTTGTTTGCATGCTGATTCGGCTCAACCTAACATAACTGAAGTTACCTAACAATAGGCCGATACAAATAGATGAAATGGTGCCAGCTGTGCCAATCTTACTTTAGAGCTTTAGTGAGATAAAGAGGACAGCCGTGTCTGAAGTGCACTTCTAGCTGAAAAAAAAAAAAGTGTAATAAATAAAAGACAGAAACGAATCACGCTGTAACCGTAAATACATATGCTGAAACAAATGAGCAATGTTTCACACCAAGAACTGTAAAGGTAATTACCTGTATTAAATCTCTGTTTTAATTAGTTCTTATGCTTTCTGTCTACTAATCGAGACAGACTAATTCTGTCTGAATAATCAGTGATGCTGCAATTGTGTCAATACATTTTCTGTCATGGTGGAGCAACACAATGAGACTTTATTAAACACAATAATGGCACAAATATTTGAATGCAAGTGTTATATGGTCCTCTCGAGAGCTCATGCACCACTATTCACAAGTAGGCCTATCCCAACAGAGCCTTTCAGTCATAATCCAAAAGACAGCCCCGCATTGATGTAATATTACACTAGTTTTTAGGGAAAGTTTACTGTATTCTGTTGATTCATACCACAACATCTCTGTCCAACACTTGACACTACTCCCTGGGAAATTGATCAGCCATTTCTAAGAAGGCTTACGAGTTGACATGTCATTGAATCCCCCTGCGCCCATGGTCTTAAATCCTGATTGCACACTGAAGCGCTTATCTCACAGAACCCACCCAATCCTTCTGCCTCCCTCCACAACCAGCTCAAGCTTAAGGGTGATGTCACCATGCTTCTAATCGCTGTTCTTAGGTCAGCTTTGGTGTTAAATGCTCTCTATGTTTTAATCGTCACTGTCAAAAAGATCTGACTCAGAGTCTGAGACACACATTCGTGATCCCTAATGACTTGGTGTCCCAACAGCAGGCAAACTTAAAGGGGTCATATGATGTTGCTGAAAAGGGTGTTATTTGGCGCAGAGGTAATATAATACAGGGAAGGGTGTTTGTAAATACAAAAACTTGACCATTAAATGCGTCATCACAGTCTTGCAGCGATAAACGATTAGCAGCGAATTTGTGTGTCCGACTGGAACTGGAATCACATGGCTTACTTAATAAATAAGAAGTTTGAATTACTATTATGTGTGAAAAATGTTTGGATTCATCAAAATATATTCCGTTTTTTTATCTATAACTAAAAGTTTTATTTGTGATCCTTTACTGTCTTGAGTTTACATCGACAATGTTTCGTATATTTAATATTATAATAAGAAATATTAGGTATGAAATGTGAACAGTTCTGTGATTGAATCAACATCGACTCAACCAATGTATTTGTGGGCGGGGCTATCTATTTGCCTAACCAATGACAGATGGGGGGCGTGTTCAAGGAAACCAATTGGAAATCATGAATTGTGCAGTTCTGTTTGGGGACTAGTGGTACAGAAATGGCACACTAACAAGACTATTTCAAGTACATAAAAAGCATAGTAATATATTTTTTTAGTAAAGGTTATGATATGATATTTGGAGCAGAGTAAATCTATGGATTGGAGGTTCGTAGGCTCTTGTGTGCAATTTATGTGAAATCTAATCATTCTCTTACCTGGCTGAGTTCAATCACTTCAGGTTTTGTGACATAACCATTCTTGTCCACATCAAACAGCGAGAAGGCCCACTCCAGCTTCAGAGTGGACTTGCCCGAGGAGGTCATATGGAGAGCCACGACGTACTCTTTAAAATCTAGCGTCCCGTCATCGTTGGTGTCGAAGGAGCGGAAAACATGTTGGGCGTAAGATTTGGCATCACTTTCAGGGAAGAATTTAGCGTAGATCTCCTCAAACTGCTGCAGGGAGATGCGACCTGTAGGACTCTGCTTCTGGAAGTTCTCATACCACTGGGTGATCTCCGACTCTGAGAACCTGGTGGTCAGCTTGAGGTCATCCAGGATCTCCCGGGGAATCCCTCCACTCTGTGCGTTTCCCATGACTTCCCTTTGAGTGAGAGAAGAAGAGGGTGTGAAACTTTGTGAGATGTTAGTCAGTCAAACTCTAAATGAACACACAATCGGAGAAAATGAATGATAAAATAAATAATAAATTGGCATTAAATTCTCTTTATCACCCTTTAGATATACATTTCTGTCAGTGTTGCTAAAAAGAAATACGACTTAAAGGCACCTCTCTTTAGAAAGAAAATAACAATAAAAATAGTTTTTTTTTTGCAACTAACAAACTGTATCTACAAATTATAGCTGTGGACAAATTCTTGTATCTGTATGCAGGAATAGAAACGAATATGCTTACCTGTGTCTGTGGACCAAGAATGAAGAATGGAGGGGAGGTTATCTCGAGTAATGAGGCGGTGTTAAAGGAGGCGGCTACCCCTCTGGACTGGGTTAAGTCAATTAAACAAGATTCCACAAGGATCAGCCAGAACCAGATTTACATTTCTTGCTTTTTTCTGTTCTGTATTTTCTGTTTTCTAACCGCATTATTGGAGTCCCCTTCTTGGCTGCAGTTAAGCAGCTCTGAAAACATGTCTGAAATATACACGCTCTGGTATGAGCGGAACAATACCAGAGTTTACGTTTTATTTTATACTTTTTTAGAAGGAAAATTATAAAATGATGACATAGCCTGTGGCATTGGTGCCTTTATTAAACCAACATTAGGGACAAGACTTTCATGTCTGAATATGAATTGTATTTATCAGGGACTGCTAGAAAGGGATTTCCACTCATATTCTTCAAAACAAAGGTTCTTCACAATGACGATTCAGTCAAAGAACCATCTCTTTCCAACCTTTTCATAATCTGAAGGAGCTTTTGTGAAACAGATGAAGGTTATTTATAGAACCATTTAGACAAAAAGGTTCTACTAAGGCATTGTGAAGCACCTTTATTTTTAAGAATGTAAATCTCATTAAACTAAGTGCTAATAGTCTTCTGCTGTCCAGACCTACACCAGACGCTCAGAAATAAAGGAACAAAAGCCGTCACTGGGAAAGCGCCTTTTCTAAAGGAACACTTTTATATTAGGTTCAAATATGTACACTTTAAGTGCTAATAGGAACCTTTAAGGCACCAAAATGGAACAAACATGTACTTTTTGAAAAGGTTATTAGTGACTAAACGGCTAAATTTGCAGTGGCTGAAAAAAAACGTAGCGGTGATGTGATTATCAGCATCATCTGGACCACCTTTATTGAGTTTTCTGTGTGTTTTGGAAGGCACTGATGTGACCTTGACCCTTCGGTGGATTGTCCACACATACACAAATATTTGAAAGTCATTTTAGGGAGAAAAAGCCTTTCCGTTAACTGTTGACATACTGTGACATACTGTGTCTTTAGCTTTCATTTTGTATCCTTCTCTAACATCACGTTTTAATTTATTATTTTATTACTTTTTAAGTGTTGGATTTTCTCTGGGTCATAAATACAACCTGATAGTCTTATTCTGATCAGCTTACTGTCCCTAGTCTACCTCGTCCTGCCCATACCAGACAATCCCTCCGTCTATAATGAGAGAGAGAGAGAGCACAGAAATAAACATGACTGGAACGAGTGAAAGAATCAGAACACGTGACAAGCTTCTGCGCACAGCTCTTTAATGACTACTATCCACTTCATTATATCTTACTATGCTCGACTGAGGGCAAACCCAAACATAATGTCAATTTACACACCCAGTGTCTGGAGGTTTAACACCGTGAAAGCCTATATCCTAATCCATTGTGACTAATGCCTAAAGTCAGCGTCTGTAGACCAGCGTTTACCTTGTTTTTATTTTACAGCTAATATATCTGCTGAACCTAACCTATCAAATAGATCAGTTTTAGACATTTTAATTAGGCATTAACACCCAAAAAATGTGCTTTTTGTGTGTGAGATGTATAGAAACGGCGTGTCAGAATAGCTAAACGTTTGCGAAATTAAAGTTATAAATTAAAATGGTAATTGTGCAAGCTATTTTAAGCTCGTATTAACTGCATCATTCTTTGTCAACCTATAGGAATAAAGAATAACATGCATGGTTTTCTTTCAGAGTATGAAGTAAGGTGTTTGTATAAGAAACAGGTGTATAATGCATTAATCTCATGATTAGAATCATTTTGAAAGGAGGTGGTTATCTGACCTTCGAGATCCAACTATTTCTAGCAGTTTATTTATTTAGAATTGTAAAAGGTACCATTGATCTGTATTTGTGTCCTACATTGTTCTTTTTTTCTCATTGTAGGCCAACTTTTCTCAAATCAATTCCCATATGCACTCCAGTCTGAACCACACAGAATATGCCACTTTTAGACCACATGTGCTAATAAGTCCCAATCCCATTAGACGGCTTAAAACAAGAAAAGCCCTCAGAGATAAAATGTAAAATGGGAAAAGACCCTAGAGCTAAATAAAGCCCGTTTTTTTTAAGTCTTGGACTAACCGTAAGCTTCTTTTTTTGTTTACTTAAAGAAGAGGCAGAGAAGAAAGCTGATCTGCTTAGAAAAACACAGTCTATTTCAGTAACAAAGAACAAAAATAATACAGTTTCATATTTAGCAATATGAAATATAATTAATAATAATAAAAAATAATAAATATAACTTTTCTTTTGCAATTTTCCTTGGTAATTTATGTTTATTCGTTCACAGCTGTCACAACATCTGTAGCAAAGAACAACATCAAGCATACATCATTTAAAACACACATTTTAATTAGTCAAAAATGTCATTTTTAATCATATTAAACATGACTGGTAGCAACCCTTGCTATAACACAAAAATGTTCCGGTTTGTCTCCACCTAGAGGTCATATGAAGCACTGCTAATGTTCTCTGGTTGGTGGGGAAATAAAGTCTAGATACAGGCCACATGTTAATTTCATATAAAAACAATACTCACAATTTCCCAAATATTAATAAAGATCACATACATTTTGTGAACATGTTTGATTGGAGCTACCTAAAGTTAAATAAAAATACAAAACACTTTACACAGACTAAACTCTTAACCATGGGGTGCCAAAAACAGTAGCAAATGAAAATATAAGGGTCATTCCTAGTGCCTGGTTACATTTTTCTGAATTTCACATTCCACAAGTCTATAAACCTAACAGGGTGGAAACTAACAGGGTGGAAGATTTTGAGCTAAATTAGCTGTAGTTTTTTTTTTTCAGTGGTCAACATTAAGCTCTCTTTTTTTAACGGACAAACATTCTCCATAATATAGCCTAACAGGGTGGAACTTTAAGAGTGTGACAAGCAGGAAACTACTAAAAAGTAAAAAAAAAAAACTAAAAAGTACCTCCATTAGTCCAGTTAAATTCTAGCTGGAAAAATACACAGTATCACTTCTTGAAAATGATCTCAGTAGAATTGTAGTCTATTTTGGAAGATGAGGAGGTACATCCTAACAGGGTGGAAAATGAGTTTAGGGACACGGTAAATGAAGTAAATTGTACAAAAATAAATATGCTTTCACGTGGTTTACATGTATGACTAGATGAAGTTTAGCCTAGTCCATAACATAATATAAAAATATTACAGTACAAAAACACTACAGTAAAACACAACTGTAAAAATTTGTTTAGTACAGTTCTTAACAATTTGTTGTTACAGTAACGGAAAACTTACAACACTAGTATTATATTAATTCTAATGTTTATATAAAAAAAATACAGGAGTTATTCGAACGTCTATTAGAGTCTGTTTCCAGGCAGTTTCCTAAACAGGGAGTAAGGTCGGAATACTTCATTTAACAATACTATTCTCACCCCTTTAAATCTCTATATTTAAAAAAAAACAAACAAAATAAACAAATAATTAGAAATAGCTAACATTATCACTGTCAAAAAGTCAGGGCCCTCTGTAGACACTGTGTGTATACATTTTCCTGCTGAGGTTGCGGGCCAAGCGATCCACGGCGGTGCCGAATCCATTCAGGTCCTTTTGTGTTGGCTCAATGTTCCCGCTGTACCACATGACCCAACCACCGAGAGATATCAGCACCAAGAGAGCCCCGGTGTAGACAAGGAGGTCCCCGAAATCTCTTCCCTTCATCTCCAGTGGTGCGAAGAGCCCCAGAAACAGGGCCGTGAAGCCAAACAGATCAAAAACAACAGCGAAGCCCAGGGCCACTTTACAGTGCTTCAAACCAACACCCGCCATGTTAGCTGCTGGAGACAAACAGACAGGAAATGATCTGCTTTCGGAGCATACAGGATTCATCAACAATGCATTATAATGCATATTAACCGTATAATACTGCACAATGCAAAAAGCAAACTTAGCAAAAAAATAAAAGACATTTCCACAACTTTGTACCTTCCCACAAAACAATTAAGTTACTCTGTTGGGCCATCTGTAAAATCTGGGGCTTGGAGCCATGTGAAAAACTTTAAATCGATCAGCAGAAGTATTTTATATGTGCTCAGAAAGACCACTCAACACTCAAACAATCATAGCCAGTCATATCTACTCACAACAATCAGATGTTATTGATTGGTCGATATAAAGGGCATTATTAAATATACTGACCTTTATTCTCGCACGTTCACTTCGCGAATATTGAATATTTCATCGCTTCTCAGGTGTGTCTCCGTCAGGTATGAACTAAACCTGTCTGGAACTGTTTCCGGAGCCACCCAGACGTGCTGATATTCGACACCAGCCCTTTCAAACCAGTCACCACGGTAACCAGTTTTCCGCGAAAATAGCTAAACCAGTCATTCCTCACGTGATCATATCATCAAATGTAAAGCAAGGCCATCTCACACTGTTTGACTGAGATCCACTGATCTATATAGATCTTTTATTTTTATGACGAATGTGCAGCAGCTGTAACAGTATTTGGGAAACTACTGTAAGCTTTCTTAGGCTATAATTAAAATGATCATACTTCGACATCCACGTCGATTTGGATAGATCTCGTTTACATAATACAAATATAATAATGTAAAATAAACAAACTCGATGCAAATGCAAGTACTGCAAAGACACATTATCATAGCTGTTTTATCAGGGGAAGCAGATATCATTGTAACCCTAACACAATTAATTAAAATGATATGTTTTTATATTCAATTATAGGGGTGCATAATTAAATTAACGTGTACTAGTTTGTAAAAAAAAACGGTATTTTTGCTATTGTTTTATTTATTTTAAAGTATCTAAAACAAACTTTAATGACAGAAAAACACAGTACATGTCGTGTTTTATTTACTTAAATATTTAAAAGGACACTTATTTAATCCCAGTAGGATCCGCGGTGGGCGTATTGTGTGTTTTGTGTTTTTCTTCAAAAATAACTCTTTCAGTGCTTCAGATCTTATCAGTGCGTGTGAAAGTGACATCATTTCCTGTAATTTACATTATTCTGAGAGATAACTCCACCGATTAAACCAAAATAGGGTTTGGTAACAGAGTTGATGCAAGATTTACAGACACATTCCTAAGGACATTTTTAATTTTCAATAATTTAATATTGTATAATTAAGTAACTATTTAGAGCCATTAAAAAGTAAAAGAAAAGTACTATAAAAATATTTTGATCGCACATTGATAAATAAAAAGTTCAGTAATTCAGACAAGTAGAAATCAGGATTTTCAGCAAGACCCTTTTTAATTTAATAACAGAAAACATTACAATAACAAAAACAAGTTACATGCCGTATTTGTTACTTAGATATTTAAAAGTAAACTTACTTTCTTCTGGAACTGGAACTGTGATAATCTCGTTCAGTCAGTCAACCCTCATGATGCAGTGATCGACAGCCAATCAGCACGCGGGCGCTCCAATCCCGTTATGGGCGTGGCTGATGAGGTGCTTTGCATTGCGTTTGTGAGATTATTATCTCTCATCATGCTGGCGGTGAATGATTAAACTATTTCGTGCGATCTAATGTTACAAAGTTAATTAAAGTAAGGTGCTGTTTCCAGAAACATGTATGAAACACTCACCCGCCGCCTGGTTTGACAGCACGAGAGATACACAAGCAAATGAACTAACGTTTAATTAACTACTTGTTAATGTTAATGACTAATTAACTACTGAGTCGTCCCTGGTTGTTATTAATTGCATCACGCCCCGCTCTCTGGCATGCGTGCTCTCCAGCGTTTTCTATCGGAGTAAGAAGCTGGATTCGTGTTTTTGAGAGAATTTATGTTTTGTTGTAGATTTGTGAACATCAGCCAGATCGATGCCACCGAGATCATGATGACTGATGCTCAGAGAAGCACGAGGAGCTGCAGAGGTCAGACGTTATTCATTTGTGAAGGTTTTAATCTTATTTGAGGAATCTAGTTTGAAGTCGATTGTGGGATGTGGAAAATAAGCTAGTTATTTGCTGTGGTAGCAAGACTTGAGATAATAGAGACAATCTTTGCAATTGAAACAGAACTGACAATGTGAGATCAGTAATAAACTCTGTTTTCCTTTTGATAGTGTAGTAACAGAGTTGACCTTCTACAGAATAACTCTTGGTATAAGAAGTTTTTAGATGAAAACATTTTCTGAGAGAGAGCACAGATACTTTTCAGTGCTTCAGATCTTATCAGTGAGTGAAAGTGACATCATTTCCTGTAACTTACTCAATTCTGAGAGAGAATTCCATTAATTTAAAGGCAAATATGGTTTGGTAACAGAGTTGATGCATTTACAAATGCACATTTTTCTAAGATTATTTATCTATTGTAAATAATTTACCCCCAGTTTCACAGACAAGGCTTAAGCTAGTCTCAGACTAAACTGCATGTTTAAGCTGTCTCAGACGAAAATAACTTTAACTAATGCCTAGTCCTGTCTTAAGCTAAGCCCTTGTTTGTGAAACCGGGCCTTAATGTTTTACTATTAAGTCAATATTTAGGTGACTTAATTTTTGACTTTTCTTTGCCAAAAGAAAAGTACTGTAAAATATTTTGATTGAACATTGATACAAGATGGAAAAAATACACTGACTCATTCAGACAAGAAGAAATCAGGATTTTCAGCTATTTAAGACCTTTTAATTAACCTTTTAAATAAATGAGTATATTGTCATGGACTGCTGCATCTTGTAAATCATAACAATTAGAAAACAATAATAATAAATGCATTAAAAAGAAATACGTCAGGTTTATGGTTGATGATGTACTGCTCACATACAAGCTGGAAAAACACAAACTGAGCAGAAATTAGCCATTTGGCACTGTATTTATATTTTGATAGTATATTTTGATTATTATTATTATTATTTTTGATGATAATAATAATAAACAATATAACTACCACCTGCATAATGTGTACATATCTGTTGTCACTATATCGCTATATTTTAAAATGATATTTAAATGATGTACAAGTAAACACTTTTCAAAAACATTTTACACGCATCATTTTTTTTTCTAAAAGATGATGGATTTTGGTTTCTTCAGTCCAGTAAATGTTGAAATATTACTAGCAATATAAAAGTCATTCTTGCATAGAAATAAATGGACCACAATGTTAAGCTGGGGACTGTAAATTATACTAAAAATCTGAAATATTTTTATCATGTTGATCATTAAGT
>JAUYWG010000056.1:16129066-16144184 GCA_034779775.1 Enteromius afrohamiltoni
CTAATGTTTATCAGTACATTACAGAAAATAATGAACTTTATCACAATATGCTAATTTTTTGAAAAGGACCTGTATGTCTTTTTAAATTTTTATGTTGACATATCAAATTACATTTGTGATATTTCTGTAGTTGCTCTGGTTTTTTTGGAGTGTCAGTTTATAATTTCATCATAGGAAATTCTGTATTAAAATTACTAAGTAAGTGAACGCCGTTACAGTCCATGAAACAAAAGAAACTTATATTAAAGGAAAACAGTGAGTCTATTAAAATATCTTGGAATGCTCACTGCATGGACCCTCATCAATGATGGTTCCATGGCATCCATGATGGCTGAAGACCGTGGTTTGATTTCCATAAAGGCTGAGGGCTCTGGTGTGGCAGCCATCTTGTGTGGTGGCTCTGGGCTGACAAGTCTTACGAGGTGTGTAAAATCTGCCACACTAAAATCTTAAATCTATGACCGGAGTCTAATTCATGATGAGCAAGCACTTTCTTACCGCTGCTGGCATACAGTAGCTTCCTCGAGCAAATCGTGCAGAAACAAGCTCCGGGCTCTCTCAGTTTCTTACACCAACTGCCAAAAGGCTCGCCATTTCTACTTTCTTCAATCCACGCCCAGCTCCATTAATTATTAAGTCCTTTATCTATTGCTAGGATATCATCCACAGGCTTCATAAACTTGCATTCCTTTTTTTTTTTCTCCTACAGCGCTAACGTGACATAGACGTATGGTTGTCAATCATACCGTGTTGCAAGAACCCGCTCTTCTCTGCTTCTGATAGGCTTGTAACGTTTAAGCTGCGTTCTTCTCGTATGATTGGTGGTTGAAATAAATTGGCACGAAAATATTAAACCGCATGCGCAGCCTCTAAAATATTATAATTTTTTAATTATACTTTAAGCCCTGCATTATATTAGCGAGGATTGGAAGATTGTATCACATGTGCTGCAGACGAGAGCAGTTTATGAAAGCCACACTGGTGCTCATATTGCAAGGCTACTCTTGGATGTTGTGGAGGAATGGGAGGTAACAGATAAAAGTGTTGTGCTGGTGACGGACAACGCCGCTAATATGATTAGTGCTGCTGAAATTGGTAAGTTCCCTCATGTGAAATGCTTTGCGCATACGTTGAACCTCGCTGCGCAGCGGGCGCTTAAGCTATCGGCGGTCTCCAGGCTTCTGGGCAGGGTCCGACGTATCTCAGCGTACTTCCACCCCAGCACAAAGGCAAAGCACCTGTTTGAAGAAAGCCAGAGAGTTGTTCTTAAACTGACAAGTCTACTTAAACTGACAACAGATGTCGCCACAAGGTGGAATAGTGCCCATGATATGATGGAGAGGTTTTTGCTGCGAGCTGCAAGCTGCAGTGCATGCCACCCTGCTGTCGCCTGCCCTAAATGTAGATGAAAGTGACATTGTCACTCTCAGCAGAGCCGTTCTGGCTAATGTGGAGGAAGTAGTGAAGACATTAAAACCAGTGAAGGATGCCACTGTGTTTATGTCAGAGGAGAGCAGTCCTACAGTCAGCATAATTGCACCAGTACATGCCCAACTCCTCCAGAGCATGTCCAACACTATTGGAGACCAACCACTGATCTGTGATGTGAAGAATAACATCAAAACAGATCTCCTTAAGAGGTACAATAGTGAGGCAGAGAAAAAAATCCTTCATACATCCTCTGCCCTGAATCCTTGCTTTAAGGGGTTACCTTTCCTGACAGAGGAGAAATTGGATGTCTCCACAGGAGTGGCTGCATCCCTGGAGGAGGTAATTCATTTTTACTTGTAAAATAATTTAAATTTAATTAATAATTTAATAATTGTAAATTCATAATTTAATAATTGTCATTTATTTAAAACATTTATTATAATAACAATGTAATATTAATTAATTATTAAGCAGCTACATAGTTCAGGAACCAAGGAAGAGTTGCTGTCCGTGGATGACAATGTGTCAGACTCAGCAGCGTTGATGCCATTGCTGAGGAGGAAATGGACTTGTACTGTAGATCCCCAGCAGTGCCTCTCTCTGAGGATCCCTTGGAGTGGTGGCATCGCCATAAGTGTCAGGATCACGGGTGTTCCTTATGTTTTGATTTTTCATTTCAAACACATGGCTTGGGCTGTCTCTTTATCCTATATGTTTCTGTTTCTCTGTCTCCCTTTTCTCCGCCTCCTTATTAATTAATTTTGGCGCCTCTGATCGCACCTGCTCCTAATCTTAAGCTCATCTACTTCTCTTTATCTTTCCCTCGTGTCCATTGTCTTTTGTCAGTTCGTGATTCCTTGTCGAGTTTTTTCTCCTGGTTCGCTGTCTGACTGTTCTGAAGCTTCCCTGTCTAGTCGTGTTCGGAGTCTTATTTTCTCTTGCCGCCTCCAGGATTCCTGTCGGTCTGTGGTTGAGACGCTCGCCGCACTCGCTCTTCACTCTCACTGCGTGCTGCTTGGATCTGGCTGACTGCTTCACCAGCCCAATCTCTCTCGTCAAGTTCAAGGTGCCGGGCTGAGAGAAAGGACCCTCTCCTGTTTTTTATTACCTGTCCACGGAGATCTTGCTCACTTCTCTCAGAGGTTTCGCTTGACTTTTTATTTTTATTTTTTATTTTTTTCCCTGCTGCTGCAATGATCGCTGGCTCTGCCTGCTACTGATAGTTTGCCCGCGACTCACTGAGACTTTTTTTTTTTTTTTTTTTTTTTTTTAGTCCGCAACAATAATTGTGTGTTGAGTGGTGTTGTGTTTTTTTTTTTTTTTTTTTTTTATTCACCTCAGCTCAAGAAGACGAGGAGGTGATTGAGGAGGAAGAGTATATAGCAGAGGAAGACTTTGTGGAAGAGGAGCATGTTGTTACAGAAGACGATGAGGATTCAGACAGTAAAAACTCCCGTAAGAGCCGTTCAGGAAAGCAGAATACCCAAACAAGGGTGAAAAGACGCCGTGTTTTCCGTATTGCGCGAAGCATGGAAAGACAAAGAGGTGAGTCGTTGTTAGTTTCTATGCATTTCAAAGCAACTCTCTAATCTAACAAATGTCTAATAACTTCCATTGTATTTGCAGTTAAAGACCCCGCAGGTGTTCTGCTTCGCTACAATAAGATCCTCGTCACCTATCAGAAGTTGAAGAGCATGTCCAGAGCGTTCCAGGTCCATGGGGTTGACCGTAACACCGTGGCCTCCACCACTCCTATCGCTGAAATGCTTTTGGTCGCTCCTGAGAAGGTGTCTGAAGTCGGTGAGTTTGATTCCTCCAAGGAAAAGCTCCTGGATTACGCCAGACGCTGCTATAAAGCTCTCGACGAGAACGCTCATGCCAAGGTGCAGGCCTTGAAGAAGAACAACCTCTTGCTGCCCATTTCGTACAGATTCAGACACTAAATTTACCTCACAGTACAGTCCACTCAGTGACTTTATATAGTTTTGTTTTGTTGTTTTCTACACGTTTGAAGGGGGAAAAATGTTCAATCCCATCTCTGTGCCTGCTCTTTTGTTCAATAAGGGTATAGATTCGGCTTGTTGACACGGATTTGGACAAATACTGTACTGTAAGACAATTTGTGGGTAAAGAAATGAAGGGAGAAGAACATTTGTGAGTAAGTAGTCAGCCACTGTATGTAAAGCTTTTCTTATTTTGTAGATATGCTTAAGTTTCTTTTTGTAAATTCCGTCCTTCAATGAAAGGGACTTTTTGTTTGATTGTTTATTTATTTATTTTTTTCAAATTCTGACCCTTGTGATCACATTTGGATGATATGAGTCCGGTTATTGAAGCTTGTTCGGAGTTTCCAAACGTGTGAAATAACTTGTTCTTTCATTAGTGGCTTTGGCTGTAACAAGCTGTGGTTCTTTTCCATTCAGAAACTAGAGAAGCAGTCGGGTGTGCTGCCGTCTCAGAAAAGGACTGGTGTGGTGTTGTTCTCACACATCCTTTCAGAATCCACAAATGAAGCCTTTATTTGTAGAAATACAAACCCTTTCTCATTTGTTGTAATGTGGGACTATTTGTGTTATCTTGCCCTTTGACAATAAAGCGCATATAAGTAAAACTGCATGCTTTTTGTGTCTGCAAGCAAAAATGTTATTAAAACACATCTCCAACATCATTCCGTCATCGATTCAGTCGGTGCTTCAAATAGGAACACGTGTACTCTAGCGTGAAGAAGCGCTGGTCCTCCAGGCCTGCAGGGGGCGCGCGGCGCTAAAGCGCCCGCTCAGAGGGAGTTTTGTTTAGTGAAGAAACGGTCAGTGCATCCGCCAACGCGGAGTGAGCGGTTAGCTTCTTTGGCCGAGACGGACTGGACTTTAGCACAGTTAATAATGACAAATAACAGCATTTGACTATCAGGGAATATATCTAAAGAGCAGATCGATATATATAAGCGATTTAATCCTCTATTTTGCCGTCGGGAGGCTGTTATTTCCCCGCATCCTTCACGGGCTAAAGTTAGCATTAGCAGCTAACAGCCATCTGCAGCAAAACCTTTATTTTCCCTCTGCGCGAGATTTACGTGTCTCAGAAAGCTTTATACGCTGGGGTTACGTTTTAAAACGCCTATATTCTTACAGCCCGTCCCTTGATATTGCGTGTGACCGAAGAAGCGAGTTAATAAAGCGTGTTAGCTGAAGTTTCTGCTTCAGACCAAAACACCAGGATGTCCGATTTTGACGAATTCGAGAGACAGCTTTCTGAAAACAAACAAGGTGAGTATAAACGTTCTTTATTGGCCACCCTCAGCAGTAATCACCTGAATAGCATCGTAATATCTAAACACGGCGTCTGTTTCAGTATTAGCCGCTCCCGCTAATAAAACTCATTCAGCACTCGCTCTTGAGCTGCAGGGAACACAGATCTAAAGAGCTGTTGGTGTGCATACGCCTTTCAGAGTTGTAATTTAGCGACTGAATGGTCATCCACTTATTTTAAGTATTGCACAGTGGTTTAGATATAAAGGTGTCCTGCTGTACTCGTAAAAGTCCCATTACAGTAGGTGCTGAGAGGGTTTTATGTCTCATTAGTGACACACTTTGCGTTCTGTTTATAAAACTTAGGCAATAAGTTGCTATAGCTTCCTCTTTCCCTCCAGTTCGCAGCATTTATTCAGTAGTTTTCCTGTTTATTGTAGTGAATCTGCTTTGAAACTGTATAAAATCCTATATAAGTGACTCCTCTCTCATTCTCTTCTGCACAGGTGACAGTCTAAACGGTCATGGTGGGTATCCCAGAGTAAGGTGCAGAAAAGCATGCACAAGCTGTCTTCATCCTTTCTGCCTAATCTGCCTTTTTTCCTCCAGATACTCACTGTGAACAGCTGCGTAATCTCTCTCTGTCTTCTTTAATTCTGCAGCTGGATTGGGCTGCTTCTACTTCTCCCTTTTCCTTACCTTACTCCTGCTTCAGGAATCATGTCGAGACCTTAAGTCTCGTGCTGTGCATGCTCATGTGTCGCATGTTTGTCTTCATTCTGTCTCAGAGCGGGACAAAGAGAATCGTCACCGGCGACGCAGCCCGTCACGCAGCCGCAGTCGAGAGAGGAAGAGGAGGAGCAGAGAGAGGAGAAGTAGGGAACGGCGCAGCGACAGCAAGGACCGCCGCCACAGACGCAGGTTAGACGTCTCGTCACGTTTTATAAGGAGCGAGAGCTTTAGGCCTGTTGATGTAAATGCAGCGGTTATTAAAGCCTTGCAAGCAGAATAAAACCTGACTGTTGTAATAGATAGGGATGCACCGAAAGGAAAATTCGTGGCTGAAGCCGAACAAAATGAAACGCTGCACAAATACGTTTTTTTGTTTCCACAGTTGCATAAAAGAAATAGTTTTACAAAACAAAAAACACTAAACATGTTTAAATATACTTAGAACTATACCAACTAATTAATCAAACATGCACCGCCTTCTTGAATCAAACATGCATTTTATTTATATTTATTTTTACTGTGCAAATACAAGCAGACCGGTCTGTGAGGGATGTCCGAGACATTTTAAATGCTGGAAGACAACGTATTTATTCAGAAAACTGTATATTTATATTTGTTTATGTGGTTTTGAAATGAGATGTACATATATATTCAAAATATTACACTGTATGAGTGTTATAATAAACGTATTAATAGAGATGCTGTTGTCTTTTATTTTATGCGTGAAAATGTAACTGAGCAGTTGAAGAGTAACAATGTTTCAGTGCAGATTTGAACTTTGACCCCTTGGTTAACAAGCAGATTGAGCCGCATGACAGACTCGTGTGTGTGTGTGTGTGTGTTAGAAAACATGTGTCCGACACTGTTTAAGTGTGAGGGTCCCTCTGCGTGCTGGAGAGGGCCCTGAGGCCCCCGGCCGGCCTGCTATTCCCAGCAGCTCTCTTTAAGAGCCCGTGTCTGAATATCAACTCATTAGCTCAGGCAAATGGGCAAAAATCTTCTTGCTACTGTCCTCGGTCTGTCCTCGTATTTCATACTTCCTCTTCTCCCGGTTTCTTTCCCCCCTCGCTTCTTTTTCACTGGTCAGTCGCCAGTTCATGAGTTCCGTCATCAGCTTCCTCTTCTCATGAGCTGCAGTGCTGAAGGCTCTCGCTGTCGGAGCTTGCAGTGATTATAGTGTCTTTCCCAGACGCGCCTATATTTAATCATCTCATTGTTGGGCATCGTTTATTCTGTATTTACGGTTATTTTGGTTGCTGAACGTTCGGTGCATCCCTAATAATAGATGCTGTTATTACGATATGATGCTCTGAATGTGAAACTGCACAGTACTAGTGCACAGTAATCCAGAATAAGGCAAGTAGCCCAGTTCAGTCATTAGTCCGGCTCTCAAACCGTGTCTGTGTATGTGGTTTAAGTAGCTATATGTCAAACCCTGTTCTTAAATGTCATTTCAGTGATCATACTCAGAACCATCCCCAAGAAAATGTCAGGTAATTGGCCTGACCCTGCCGTTTATTTATTATTTGTTATTTTACATCTTACAAATTCAAGCGTTAGACTTTTTTTAAGGTGTTTGTCGGATGCATTACTACTCTGATCATTCTCAGAGAACAACAAGAAATCCTCCGCTTCAGGACATGACAAGATGTGGATGAGTTTGTGGCATCATCAAAAAGCGCTACTTGCTCTGCAGTGAATGGGTGCCGTCAGCATGAGAATCCAAACAGCTGATTAAAGATATCAGTCCAGTCCATCAGCTGACGTGACGTGAAATGAAAAGCTCTAATATGAGTCTTATTCATAATATTCCTTTTTCCAGTGAAAACAGTATCTGGGGCCAGTTCCATAAATCAAGTTTACCAAATAAGCCAGGCTTATGGCAGATAGTCTGACTCGTTTTAATACAAAATAACTGGCAATAAGTCAGACTCTAATCTCGGTTTGTGGAACAGGCCCCGGGTCTGAATTTGGAGAGAAAGAAGCACTGTTTATAAACAGAAATAGTCCAAAACATCGCTTTGACACGCATGTCATGCTGCATTCCCCAAAAACTCATCTACATTTTGTATGGCCTGAGAGTGATGATAATTCATCCTAATCATGTTCTTAAACGTTCAGAAATGAACTCACTTGAGTATTCATTTCTCTCTCTCGCTCTGTTTTCCTGTAAACCAGCCGTTCTCCTCAGCGGGAGAAAAAGAAGATAAAGATTAAGAAGTACTGGGATGTACCACCTCCTGGTTTTGAACATATTACACCCATGCAGTACAAGGCAATGCAAGGTAAGGCACATTACCCTGCGTCCACTCCTTCGGTTTAATCGTGTGTGTGTGTGATACACCAGATGCACAGAAATGTGTGAAAGGAACGGCGTTAAATCATAAATAAATATGCCTTCTGTGTTTCTTTACATTGGTTCTGTTTTTTACAAACATCTCCTGATGATGATGATATAATTGAGTCGTTCATGTGTTGTCGTTAATGCAGTAATTTTCTCGGTCTCTCCCTCAGCTGCTGGTCAGATCCCCGCCACGGCTTTGCTGCCCACCATGACGCCAGAGGGCCTGGCAGTGACGCCGACCCCGGTCCCTGTAGTGGGCAGTCAGATGACTCGCCAGGCTCGCAGACTTTACGTTGGCAACATCCCATTTGGCATCACAGAGGTGTTAAATGAGCACATGCTACAATTACTCTGCAGGGCTTTAGAAGCCTAATATCACGTATCAAAATGCGTTCTAATTTCCTGTTTTGTTCAGAAAAAAGGCTATTTCAAATTCACCTATGTCTGCACAGGAACCTGTAGAGGACGTATTTCCTCCCTTCAGTTCAATTGACATGTTGTGTACGTTAGTATGGGTGCATCCTTTAACACTATTCTTGTTCATTCAACTTTCTCCTTCATCAGGAGTCTATGATGGACTTCTTCAATGCCCAGATGAGACTCGGCGGTCTGACTCAGGCCCCAGGGAACCCTGTCCTCGCCGTCCAGATTAACCAGGACAAGAACTTCGCTTTCCTCGAGGTGAGAGGGGCCTGTATTCCCCGACACAGGCTAATAATCGGGTTAGCTGGATCCCTAACCATTTCTTTTCCGGTCAACTCTTCAGTTCCGTTCAGTGGATGAGACCACGCAGGCCATGGCGTTTGATGGCATCATCTTCCAGGGGCAGAGTTTAAAGATTCGCCGGCCGCACGACTATCAGCCGTTACCTGGCATGAGCGAGAACCCCAGCGTTTATGTCCCGGGTACACGGATTTCCCTCTCGAATCACAGCAAACATGAGGTTTTCATGAAGTTATGAGTAATGTCTGTTCTCTGTTTGCTTCCCAGGTGTGGTGTCCACTGTTGTGCCGGACTCTATTCACAAGCTGTTCATTGGTGGTTTGCCAAACTATCTCAATGATGACCAGGTTGGTCACGAATGGTTTCTAGTAGAAGTCTATTAGTTCACACTGCGGGTCTTCGTGCTCGGATCAGATGTTTTGTGCTCTAAAAAGTGGACTGGGCCTGATTTGGAAAAAAATGGGATTTGTGCTGTTCTTCTGTCATCAGAAAATCAGATATGGGTTACATTTGTTCAAAAATTATTTGGAATTGGGCCACTTCAGCCACTATTTGTGTGGCACAGGTTGTATCGTCAAAACAGTGTGTGTGTTGGTGTGAGAGAGATTTATTTCTTTATATCCTCAGGTTAAAGAGCTGTTAACCTCGTTCGGACCTCTCAAGGCCTTTAATTTGGTTAAGGACAGCGCTACCGGCCTCTCCAAGGGCTACGCTTTCTGTGAATACGTGGATGTTAACATCAACGATCAGGTGAGCTGGCGCAGGTAACCGTGGATTTAGCATCCTCTGGCCCGCTTCAACTAAGTTAATCTCGTAACCATTTTTCCCAGGCTATTGCAGGACTGAATGGGATGCAGTTAGCAGATAAGAAGCTGCTGGTTCAGAGGGCAAGCGTAGGAGCCAAGAACGCCACGCTGGTGAGCGTCTTCAAATACTGCTCAACAGGGCTCGTTGACGCTAGTGCGTTTTAGTTTTAAAACCGCCTGTTAGAATGAAAACAATCCAGTGTTTTTAGAAACGATCACCGTTTACCGTACACAGACACGTCACATGACCATTCATCACCTGGATCGATTTCAAATGCTATTTATGTTTTAATGTAATCTTAAGCTACAACAAACACCGATGATGGAAACCAACGTGCTGCTTAACTTTTTTGGTAACATTTGACAGTAATTCATGCATCAACTAACAGGAACAATGCAGTTATTAAGTTAGTTATAGAAAATATATACACAACACAGACTGTATAACACAATCAAGTGATCCTCCCCGTTTCCTTGTAAATCTCTTCTTCTGCAGTATTAAGTGTGTAATTAAAAGTGTAGGCAGCGCTCCTGGAAAATCCCTGATGTGATTTCTTCTTTTCCCTTTCATCAACCCTTTGTAGACGAGCATAAACGAGACTCCGGTGACGTTGCAAGTGCCGGGGCTGATGACGAACCCTATGGTGCAGATGGGCGGTGTTCCCACCGAGGTCCTGTGCCTGATGAACATGGTGGCTCCGGAGGAGCTCGTGGACGATGACGAGTACGAGGAGATAGTGGAAGACGTCAGGGAGGAGTGCTCCAAATACGGCCAGGTCAAGAGCGTAGAGATTCCCCGGCCTGTGGATGGCCTTGAGATCCCTGGCACCGGCAAGGTGAGCTTTACCAAAGCAGCCGGAGTGATGGATGAGGGTCCGTCTGATTAACATGCACGATCCTTCTCACGGCCTGTTCTGTTTATTTTTTCTTCCAGATCTTTGTGGAGTTCACATCTGTTTTCGACTCCCAGAAAGCCATGCAGGCCTTAACGGGGAGAAAGTTCGCCAACAGGGTGGTGGTGACCAAGTACTGCGATCCAGACGCTTACCACCGCCGAGACTTCTGGTAGAGGAGAGCGAGGAAAATAGCAGCTTTGCGATAATAACGCGTAAAAAGAGAGCGAAAGTGAGGCAGAAATGACAAAAGGGGGAACATTTTTTTTTTTTTTTACTCTTAAAAAAAAAACAAAAACAAAACAACAAAAAAAAGCCAAAAGGTGAATGTTCAGTTTTTTTCTGTCTGAGATGATTCGTGAGCGATTACAGGAGGGCTTTTGCTTTCGTTTGTATTTTAAGAACATTAGCGGGAGATTCTGTTAAACTGATTATACTTATTCTGTTAATAAAAATGACTATTTTTTAATTGTATACTGAAATGATGTAAAATCGTGACCACCAGAGAAGACGAAAGAACTATTGAAGCCCAGCCAATTCAAATCAGAACACACTTCGATCTCCTACATTGGTTTTTATCTCTTTTTATTTCTCATTTTGAATATCCCACTGTGACAGGAAGTCATTCGTCTTCTCTGCTGGCCAGCTCACCACGTCTCCCTCCCATTTTGTAGCTTTTTGCAGCTGGTATCTCCAGGTATTAGATCGTCCCAGTTTTGTTCTTAAACTTAGTCTCTTCCATACATATCACCAGCCCATTAGACGGTGGTGGCGTTTGTCCAGTGTGGCACCTTTTCTGTATGTGTGATGGTTTTTTTTCCTCAGTATAATAGGCCACTTTTGATAATAAAACTCTTGGAAGTATGATCAGTTGTGAGTCTGGTTGTCATTGATGTGTGCTACTCTGTTAAGAAGCCATATGTAACACTGTCTGGTCGCATGGCTACTTAAATCAATATTTCAGACTGGTATATCTGCTCATTTACTAAAATAGAAGCATGTAGTAATCAGTCGATTACAAATAATACACCACAGGTGTCTATAATCAATATCCGAATGTTTCGTGCTTGTTTTAGGACATCAGGTTGAACTGGTCTCTTGTGAATCTGAACCAAAGTTGATCGCGTTCTCTGAAGGTGAAGGGGTTCCACTGCCGTGCAGCAATGCTCCAGCTTTTAATGTTGTTTTAATGTTTCAGCGTGGAGGATTGTTACCGAGCGTCTGGTAGAAGCCTGAACAGGCCTGTTGTATGTGTTTCTCTCTGTCAGCTCGTAAGTGTGTTAAATGTCTGTTTCCGTCTCTCTTGACTGCATACATTTGGTAATGTCTTTGATTTTTCTCATGCAAACAGTAGTAAAATGCTTTTACAATCAAAAAAAACGTTTTTTTTTCTTTCTCTAAAGCGTTAAAAAAAATCATCTCGTTTGAGAAAGTTGCTCATATTTAAGATCTAGTCTGAAGTCAGTGCATGAGTTAATATAATAATAAGTTTTAGTAATTATTTTTACTTTTACTTTGATTTTTAATGCGTTAAATTTCGTATTTTATTCAGTAGAGGTAAATATATATTTAGTTTGACTAAATATATTCGCATTTATTAAAGCAGATCTGATGGAGTCGACCTTTTTATTCACTTTTGTGAACTTCTCTGATGAGCAGAGCCTAAATCATGAAGGCTTATGTTTAGGAATTATATTACAGGTTTCTACTGCTACTACTATTACTAAATCTCTAAACAAGCCTGGCTTCACTGACGGCGAGCAGCAACTGTCTTCCGTCTCAGGCTCAGAACAGTAGATCTGATCGCTTCAAGACCTCCCGGCACACCTTTAACCTCTCCAGATACACCAACCATCACTCGCTGTGCACGGAAGCTGTCAAGCACTGCGAGTTGATCGACAGCTCTTTTTATCCAATGAGAGAGCAGCACTGATAGCGGGTACCCAATGGCGTGTCCGCGGGGCGGGGCCACACGGCTCCAGCGCACCAGCGGAGGAGGTGTTCCTGGCGGCCATCTTTGAAGCGAGAAGTGATTGTTTGGCGAATAGAAATAATAGGAAATAAAAAATCTAGCGTGGAAAGTTGGGTGGAATTGTGGTGGAACTGAAGGGGTTTTTAAACGGCAACTCAGGAAACTCAGGTAAAGCGTCCTCGCAGCGCGGGAGCGTCACTCCAATTGCGTGCTGCTTTTTTTTCTTTCCCTTTCCAGTTTGTATCCCAGCCAGAAACACAGAGCTCGCGCCGGTCGCGTTCCCTACAGGCTCGCGCTCTCTCGCTCCTCCGGAGGGCTGCTGCTGGCGCATCGGTGTCTCAGCGCGTGGAAAAAAGTAAAGTGCACGCAAATGAAGTTGGGTGAGAAGATATAACAGAAGGAGCCCCGCGCAGCGGCAGTCTCTGCTTTCATGCTCCTGCGCTATTGGTCAGATTCAGATGGCTGTAAATGAGTTGTTATCCCCGGGACTGCGAGATCGGTGATTTTTTTTTAGGGTTGCTTTAAACTGTTAGTAGCTCCGATGGAGGCTCAGCACGGCCAGCTGTTGTGTGTGCACGCGCTACATTGTTGCGAGAACTCCGTGATGCGCGCGGCTGAAGAGTTTGATTGACGTGCAGCTGTCACCCAGGCTGCTCGTGTTTTATGCGCGAATAGCAGTTTTTAATGCATTATCGGTCTCACGTGCACTAACTGGTCGCTGCGAGAGCGCGTGGATGCATGTCTTGCTCAGTGCAGCTATAAATCCGAATGCATCGTTTTGCCAGTGTAATCATTTGATTTGGTTTCTGGTGTGTCTAATTTGACCAGGTGTTTAGTCAACAACCCAAACTATGCGTGCATGCGCTGTAACCTGGAGAGACAGTGATGGGGGTTCTCAATCATTAATAAATGCAGGCTTCGCATCAAAAGCTTGTTGATTGATTTGAGGAAACACGGGTGTCTCTGAATGATTTTTAGTTTAACGAAATCTTTCACCCAAAAAGGAAACCAGCTTAAAATGTACATTTGGAGAAATTTTGATCTTCTGTGAATGGGTGCCGTCAGAACGAGGCCGTGAACAGCTGCTAAAAAGCTTCGAAATTAAACACGGCGTGAGTTTTTTTAATAAACTCATCATTAAAATGTTCCTTCTGCCCCGTCCGCGTCCTTTATGTATAATATTGCTCTCATGAATCAGGAGGAAAAATATGCTGCCGACACAGTCCTGAACAAATACAGGTGGGTTTTAATGTAAGAGGACAACAGGGCATGGACTTTTTCCGCTGGGATGACTTTAAAGTTAACATACTTTAATGAAAGATGTGTTTCTTACGAGCATGCAGTCTTTCACTTTACAGGAAGCATGATGTGCGTCTATCAGCTGTTTGGACGGCACCCATTCACTGCAGAGGATCTTTAAATCTTAATCTCGGAGGGAGAGGACATTTGCAGCAAAGCGTTTGTATTCTGTGTGAACTATTTTAACAAGCAAGTCTCGTCTGCTTGCTGCAACACCCTTGAGCGTCCCGGATCTAATAAACACGGATAACATGTATGCATCAGTGCGAGTCTGTACTATGTGGGATGTGCAGGGGATAGATTAATACGTTGGCTAAATTTAGACTGAAAGCGCTCATCTTTATGTTTCACACTTACATCCCAACACATACTTGATACTAAATTCAATGGTTTGTGGAGATGTTTTGTATAATAAAGTCTGGAGCATTGCATAGAATGATTTTTGGGTGGTGTGTGTCTAAGTGTCATAAAAGTCGTCAAGAGTTAAAACGGTGGCGCTAATGTCAGTTCTTCATCCCAATCAAGGCCGTTTTTGTGTTTACCTGTTGTGTTTGTGCTTAGTGCTATTATATCATGCGTTTATTTCCTCTGTTATGATTTGTTTGTATTAGAATGATCTAATCGAATACACAGTGGCAGGTTAAAGCAGATTTTTGTTGCTTTGCATGTGTGAGTATTTGCATTTTTATATTCAGCACAAACCTGTCTAGCGAACACGAGAGCCAGTTTGTAATGATGTCATTGCGTCATTATAATAATTACGCTAATAGTGGAGGGGAAAAACATGCAATTATAAAACAGACCATCAGTCTGAGAGGCCTTTTTTTGGACGCATTACATCGAAGCGAAGTCTTGTTTCTTGCAAATCCGGATTATTTCTGATTTCGTATTAAACACAGCAGTGGAGCTCGTTTCTCTTCTCTTTTTCAGTAGAAGAAGGCATGAAGAAAACACCATAGTCGAGAAGTCATGGCTGATAAAAGAAAACTTCAAGGTATGATTAAAAAAAAAAATTCTGTCTCGTATCTGTTTATGTGTGATATCTCGATGCAGCTCGGTTTGAGGAGGATGCTACACGAGTAGCTTGAATTATTTAGTGTATGAAAGCATGCATGCGTGTGTGTGTGTGTGTTTCTGAGAATATGTCCTGCTCTCACCTCCTCACGTCATGTACCTTCTCTCTCCTCAGGTGAAATAGACAGATGTTTGAAAAAAGTTGCAGAAGGGGTAGAGCAATTTGAGGACATTTGGAAGAAGGTAAGGGACGGTTACGTTAGGACTTTCTGTAAAGCTCATTATATCATGTTAATTGTAAACTGGGAGTAATTTATTAATTTTTTTATGAATAGCGTCAACTGATTTCAACACTGACACAATGGGAAAATGTTTTTGGAGCACTAAATGAACATTAGCTTGACTTCTGAAGGATCATGTGACTAAAACTGAAGGAATGATGCTTAAAATACAGCTGCGCTACACATGAATAAATAAAATTTGAAAAGGGGTGATATGGTGCTAAAAAGAACTTTATTTGGTGTAATGTAATGTGTTTATGTGGTTTAAAGGGGAAAAAAACGCATTATTACTGTACTGTCCTGAAACGGCTCGATTTGTACAAAGCTCATCGTTCTAAAAAAGCGAGGTGTGCTCTGATTGGCCAGCTATCCAGT
>JAUYWG010000056.1:16167035-16184045 GCA_034779775.1 Enteromius afrohamiltoni
TAAGCCAGAGTAAAGAGATGTGTCTTTAATCTAGATTTAAACTGACAGAGTGTGCCCGCCTCCCGAACAGTATTAGGGAGATTTTTTTTTTTTAGTTTTTCCCATTACAGGAATACATTTCAATTTATAGTGTATTAAAATAGAAAATGGTTCTTTTAAATTGTAAAAGTTTTTGATCAAAGAGACTTAATGATATGTTTATTTGTTTATTTTTAGATACATATTTATTTTATATACATATGTGTGTGTATATTTGCATATACTGTATATGATATAGATGGTATGGTATATGATACAAAGAAATGTAGCCTTTGTGAGCATAAGAGTTCTTTCAAAAGCATAAACTTATTTGTGTTTGGGTGTGAGTGCGTTAAAAAAAGATATAAATATATATGTGTGTGTGTGTGTGTGTGTATTATATACATTAATATATAGAAGCTTATTTTCATATACAATAAATGTTTATATATGTATATATGAGTAGTAAAGAAATATGTGTTGTATACCTTTTGATTTAAATGCAAGCAATATTTCTTGGCTTTCATTAGGCTTTCTTGTAAAATCTGTGTGCTACTCATTTTATGATTTGCCTTTGTTGTCACTGTAAAGCTGCCTTGTTTCCCTGCATAATCGTTTCTTGGAAGCGTTTATGCATGGGAACTGTTCATCATGCCTAATTATTTGCCCATGGCACTATTTTAAGAACATGCCAGAGCACTAGAGTCAACTTTTAATTGACCATTGTTTCAAAGCATGGCGTTTTTTTTCTTTTCCTCCGCTCTCTCCAGCCTCAGGAGCCACCGAGCTCTTTAAAGTCGATGGCAGAGAGGGTTGCCCAGGGCTCAGGGTTAGAAAGAGAGCTGTCTGCACTACATATCTCAAGTGGTAAGCATCAGCAAGTACTCATTACTATTTATCTAGCTCTGTTTTCTGTTGTTTGGCTGCATCCTTTCTTTCTTTCATCCTCTTCTAGATATATTCCCCAGCTCCACAGCCCCTTCAGGCACTCCTGCAGCTCCTCAGTCTGCTCTGTCGGAGGTGAGCATCCCTCCATCGTTGGGCGTGTGTCCGCTGGGCCCCGTCCCTCTCTCCAAAGAGCAACTCTACCAGCAAGCCATGCAGGAGTCCGCCTGGACGCACATGCCTCACCCGTCCGACTCGGAGAGGATCAGGTGAGCGCACACACACACACACACACACACACACACAGAGTTCCTCAGCGTTCACTGAATCTGACAGGTGGCTAGTCACATGCCTCCAAGTCTGGGAACTTACTTTACATGTGACCATATTTTTCATTGGTTGTCATAATTTTTAATCCGCTTTATTGTAACATATAATGTTAATGTTTTGGGACATTACAGAATGAGCAGTATTTGTACAATGTGCACTCCTAATAGCAGTATTTGGGGTGTTTTTCTGTACTTTTCCAAATCAAAAAAAATATTTGGCACTTAGTCAAAATTAAATCAGTAAATCAATGATTATATGACAATGTCTACCAGTTCATTTGATAATAATCTATGGAAACATTATTGCACAAACATTTTATAAAATCTGATCTCATAAAACAGGCACTTGAATTTAATTTCAAAAATTAATTAATATTAATAATTTAAATGTAAAAAAAATTATAAAAAATATATAAGTGTGTGTGTGTGTGTATATATATATATATATATATATATATATATACACACACACACACATATATTTTTTAATTATTTTTTTTAATTGTTTTATAACGTGTGTGTATGCAGGTATGTATTAGGAGTGCACAATGTACAAATATATGTATTATTTGTATTTAATTCTGTATTAAAATCAAATAAATGTATTAAATGTGTATGTTAGGGTTAGTATATAATATAATAAATATATTTATAGTGTAAATATATACTATAAAAACATGAATTATATTTTTGAATGAGCTAGTATTGAATAATTTGGTATTTCATATTAAAACCACACACCATCTCAAAACCTATTTCACATTATTAGGGTCGTTTGGCTTCTTTTGAAGTGATTCTCATGAACTGTTTTTTAATTGTTAACTCTCTTTTGGACACACAGGCAGTACCTGATGAGGAACCCTTGCCCAACACTGCCTTTTCATCACCAGGTGCCACCTCCTCACTCCGACACTGTGGAGTTCTACCAGAGACTGTCTACAGAGACCCTCTTCTTCATCTTTTACTACTTAGAGGTGTGTGTGTGTCTTTACAGTTAACGCCCCCCAGTGGAGCCTCAGTAATTGCAAACAGGTTGTCCTTCAGGAAGCACATATGGCTTGTATTTGATTGATAGATGGTATTGATCTTAGAGTGTTTGATTATGGTCCAATGTCTTTATTGCTGCATTTCCGGTGAATGACAAATTGTTGCATTACGCTCTCTAGGGTACAAAAGCGCAGTATCTAGCAGCCAAGGCCTTGAAAAAACAATCATGGAGGTTCCATACCAAGTACATGATGTGGTTCCAGAGGCACGAGGAGCCCAAGACCATCACTGATGAGTTTGAGCAAGTGAGTCACACTTTGACAAGAGCCGAAGCTCGGAACCAGCCAATACAATATGTTGAGCTTATTTTGTTTTTATGAAATTAATACTTTTATTCAGCAGGGATGCTGAACTCATTCATGAAAAGGGACAGTAAAGACTTTTGCATTGTTAAAGGCACAATATGTACGTTTTCGCCACTAGAGGTCACAATTTTAAAACGGTAACAGAAGCGAAGCTCAGTGACGGAGCACGGAACGCTGGGAGCACTTGCACAAGAAATAACTACCACTTGTGTTTTTGTCCACGTGTGTTGCCGTCGTATTCATAGACGGACACTGGGGATAGCGTGGGGACCATTATTTAAATTTACAGATCCTTGAGAACTTTTGAGATGCCTTAAGCACACAACTGCATGAAATATATAACACTGCGCAAGAGGTTTTTTTGGGATGTTCAGAAATCATACATATTGTGCCTTTAAACTCAATGCTGTTCGCATTTTTATTCACCAACAATTCTGAAAACTGACTTGATGTTCCTGAAGGATCATGTGACACTGAGTTATAGCTGCGGAGCCATCATACATTTGAGGATATATTAAAATAGAATATCAGTAAATTGCTATAATATTTTACAGTAGTATTACTCTTTGTTGAAATAAGCGTAGCCTTGCTGGAGATTACAAACCCATGAAAAAATGACTGATCCCATACTTTTAACTTTTCTGAACGATTCGTTATTTCTGTCTTTTATCGCAGGGGACATATATTTACTTTGACTATGAGAAATGGGGCCAGAGAAAAAAGGAAGGATTTACATTCGAGTACAGGTACCTTGAAGACCGGGACCTCCAGTGACGGACGGTCAGCTAGAACGGAGGACTACTGTCGACATTCCGGACTGAATCAACACACATGTAGACTCTCTTTCATCCATCAGGGAGGAGCTCCAGATACACGCGAGGCTGTTTTATGTCTCGCTGGTGCATAATGCATCTGGAGCCCCTCCCACTCGTTAATATACTCCCCGCCCACCAGCCACTCCCTCTGGGACTCCGCCCCCTCTCATTCAATCAGACCCAAGCCCAATGAATGGCCTCTTTCTGACAGCTTCAGGAGCATTTCTGCTCCACAAACAGCAGTGGAGTGTTGTCTAATAAAACGGTCACCCTGTCATGAAAGATTACGCAAACAAATCGGTGTGGATGAATTATTTAACCTATATTTCTGCTATAATATTGATAAGCCAACTAATCTCTGTGCTACAGTTCGTTTGAAGTAAACACAAGCAATTTATTTCTTATGCATATACCTGTCCGCCAAAGCTGCTGTTGTCTCTCCAAAGCACAGGTCTTAACATCGAGCTGATATCACTGTGGCACCAAATAATTGCAAGCACACTATTTTCGTTCATAAGCAACAAACAGGTGCACATCACTCAGCCTGCGAGTCTCATCAGAGTTTTCCAGACTCAAGTGGATGTGTTCATTTATTAGGGTATTTTTTAAAGCGACAGGCTTCAGGGAGACACATTTTCCAGCGTTCTGTTCCCCGTGTGTGTTCGTGCTGTGTAGATTTAACGTCCACCGGAATCATTTTAATAAGAAAAAAGATGCCGTAGAGCTGAACGAAGCCAGTCGTTTGGAAATTTCATTACAGTTCAGCAAGAACGGGGTGTTAAATATCCAATAAAGGCCCACGCACACCTTGTTTTTATCTTAACCTTCATCTTTCCTGATGAGCGTGTGGAAGAGAGCAGAAATGTGAATTATATATATATATATATCTATATCTATATATATTTTTCCTAACTGGAAAAGTGTTGTACAGAACATGTGTTCTCCTTCTGTTGACCCTTTCCCTTCATTTAAACGGCATGGACAGATTACACTTGCAAAGCAAACTGGAGTAAAAACATAGTAAAAAAAGCATTGCAAAGACTGTAAAATATAAATAAAAGAACTACTTTTGAAAATCAGGGCATGTGGGTTTTCATCATCTCCGAGCATGTGTTTGGAATCGCATTGTTCTCGTGAGACTGTCTCCAGGAACGTCGTTTATTGACTGCTTAGAGAAGAAATTGATTATCGTTTTAATTTAGTTCCATTATAATGGAGTTAGTTCTGGTTCTCGAGAGCGCTGATCTACAGTACAACAGCTCTGGGACGTTTCTCTGCTCGTGTGTGTTGGCAGGGCAGAAGCAGAGCGAGGGGTCGGTGCTGAAAGGGTTTTCTCTCGGGTTCTCATCGCTTATGGTTTCTCAGCAGGAAGCAGCGGTGGAGAAGTCGTCTGTCGGCCCTCATCACTCATACACACGCTGTCCTAGACGGCCTTTCAGTCTCTGCTTAGCTCAGTGATGGCTGATGCTCGGATTACTTCATGTGGAAACGATTTCCATTACCAAAAACCATTATCATCAACAAATAATATAAAAATGTGTATATACATATATTAAATATGATTTATTTTTAATATATTATAAATAACGATTTCATTTGTATTAATAAGTAATAATCTAGATAAATATATATATTATAAAACATACTTACAGAATAAAAGTATTTATTTTAAACAATATGTAGTTGTGTGTATATATATATAGAGAGAGAGAGAGAGAGCGAAGAAAATTATATAAACCTATTTATGTTGTATGTATAGAAAAAATATATACTTATTTTTTGTATATATATATATAGTGTGAAAATAAATATACACACAATACAGACATATTATTTACACACAAACTTATATTTTGGGTGTGATTGGTAATTAACGGGTGATTAATTGCACCCAAAATAAAAGTAAATAATTGTTATAATATTCAAAGTATTACCGTTCGCTGTTTTTTATTAAATATATGCACCTTGGTGAGCATTAGAGACCTTTTTTTATGTTCAAAATTCCAAACCCATTCCAAACTTTTGGACTTAGTCACTGCTGGATATACAGCTGCCCCAGAAATCCTTGGAGACTTGTATAATTGTCACAATATTAGAAAACTAACTTACAAACCATCTGCCAACAAACAGAAATGTCCTCTGAACTAACTTTGCTTTTCTGGCTACATGCTTGTTTTTGTTCTCGTTTGTGGCTGGTGTTCGTGTAACTGACGTCACACTGAAATGTCATAGAAACTAAACTTCTTGATGCTTTGGTGCAGAAGTGCTTTAACAAAACACCATCCTTGAACCTATCCCACACCTGATCCTGTGTTTCATATTTTTCATCCGTTCACGCATGTGTGAGCGCGTGATTCTGTGTTTTTGTGTGCGGTTCTGTGACGCATTTGGTTTGGGCCAGCGGCTGTAGGAGTGTTTGAGTCATCTGTGTGTGTGTGTGTGTGTGAGAGAGAGGCTACGAGCTCTTCTGGCAGGTTCACTACCGTGAAGCTCCCACAGCGACAGGACTGACCCCACCATAGCCTCCAGCATCACAGGAGTCATGTCATGCCCCAGATACAAACACTCGCTCTCACGTCACCACAGATCCGATGCTCCTGAAGTGTGTGGCCTTCAGACTGCTGTAGGATACTTGAGAACAATGCTGTCTCCTCCTGAAACATCTAGCCTCTCCACGGCGTGAGAGAACCAGTGGCAGCTCCTCACCATCAACACACAAATATATTAATCACACATACTTCAATAACATATAGCGCTTTAGTAATAATATATCTAGAGTATATGTGTGTGTGTGTGTATATATATATATATTAAAAACAATTTTTGGTTTATTTATTATTTTTTATTATTATTTATGCAGTTCAGTTAAATGTGATATAAACAGCATATAGTAAATCAAGAAGTGTAATTAGGATACAATGATTATAAAAAAGAAAGTAAAAATAATTAGTAAACACAAACACACGTATAAATATATAAATATATATAATATTAAACACACACACCCTTAACCAAATCCTAACCATAAATGCATATAGTTAGTTAATATTACTCAAAACTAAGGACCACAATGGAAATAAGTTACTGTAACTTTGTTGTCTTCTCCTGGACAAGAAGGTTGTAACAGTGAATAATTACACTGTAATGAAAATATTGTTTTATATATAGTTTGCTATATCTAAAATCATTTTCATAAGACACCACCATCCATCACGTTTTATTTCACTATTTTTAATTCTTGGTTTCATTAAAATAATAATGATAATAGCGATCTTAGTCCATTAAAACTCTAAGCAATTATAATTTTCTAATTGGATTTATGCTCAAAACCGACCAGGACATGTTCACCATGAATCAAGATCCGTCAAGAGATGCTGCGGTTACCACAGCAACCATCGGCGCAATAGAAGAGCTAACCTCCGTTAGTTTAACTCGTCCTGTTCTTCATTCCTCTCGTGCACAACTAAGTTAAAATCTAGTCCGCGTGGAGGAGTTCTATGAATCTGCGCACGAGCGTCAGTATTTATTTATTTTTCCAGCTCGCGTAGAAAAGACGCTCTCAGCCAATAACGCGTGCCAGACATGGGCAGATCGTTTCCAGCGTTTAGCAAATGAAAGCACGTGCGAGCATCGCTTCGCTCCAATCAATTGATGTAAAGTGAGCGAAGCGGACCTTTGTGGGAGCAATTGCGCTTCCGTAGCGCGGAGGTAGATCTCTATTAGTGAGTGTGGAGCCCATTGAATTGGTGAAAGCGGAATAATACGGAGAGCAGGGAACGGAGATTACCGGGCGCGTCTAATTAATCAGCTGTTTTATGCTTATTTGGCAACACTCGGATTAGGCTGTGCATACTCAATAGCGTTTTATATGAAAAAGAGCCTATTTTTAACTGGATGCACGGAGTATTATGCGCTTTCTTTTCTCGCCGGACTGTAAATTACGCATTTTCGCGAATATCTGGACGTCCACTCAATGATTTCGTCTTTTTATGACTTGTGACTCAATGAAAACTATATTTTGAAGCTGACGTGTTTTTCTAGACCACCCAGGATTTATTCGCCTTTGGATGCGATACTCTCCCATCGCCGTTGCGTCTTTTTCTACGAACCCAAGAGCTGTAAAGAAGCGCGAGACCCCATCTCTGTGAACACCGCGAGTGCTGCATCATCTCATTCAGCTTGCTGTCAGCCGAGAGAGGGGCGACAACATCCTCTCCGGACGCTGATCGTGCCACATCTCCTCCGCGCGCAGATCGGAAGCGGGCAGCTGTTGCAGCACGCGCAGGTAAGACGTTTCTTCATTTTGTTCGCGTCTGATGCTGCAGCGTGCGCAAGGCTCGCGTGCACATCGCAGCCCTTGCTTTGCGGCTTTGCTCTTTGCCATTTTAGTGCGCTAAATAGGGAGCGAACACAAGATTTGGGAATGGATGCTGGTCGGGGGGATTGGTGTTGCACAGCGTGTGTCGTCCGCCACTGGAATTTTAATTTCCTCCATGATGCTGCTGCTGCGTGTGCGCGCGCGCGCGCGTGTGTGTGTGTTTGTGGGCTAAACGAAAACCTGATGAGGTATAACTTTAGGGAATGCAAATGCAATCACCTCAGTGTAACAACAATAGAAGTCAATGGAAAGTAACATGTTTGTTTATTAACTGTGGCGCAATGTGAGCAGCAGCATTCCAGTGCAATAATCAAACAAATCCTTCACTTATCAGTTGCTTGTTAGATGTCTAGGTTAGTTTCTTTTGTCTGTGTCCGTCTGTAAATAAGCTTTTCTTTCTTTTGTGTGTGTGTGTGTGTGTGTGTGTGTGTGTATGCACGCACTGGGACTTGTTGCTAACTAGCACTATACTTTACTTAAATCCTACTTTCATTAAGTCTTCCAAGGCCTGCTGTCCTCTTCCTAACCTTCATCCCTCATTTCAGTGTGCGCTCGCTAGTAAAATGGTAATGGGCTGCACATTGGCCTGACATCTGTCATCTGCACCTGTTTGTGGATGGGATGGATGCCTCCCATCCTCCTGAGTCAGAGAAACATGGTGATGGTGGTGGTGATGATGAGGAGGATGAAGGGGGTGGGGAACGGAGAGGAAGAGGCGGCTGAGCGCTCGGTTATAGGAAGAAGCATGTAGGATATTTACCGCAAAGGGAGGATGAAGCGAGCGAGCTTAAGCGAGGTGATCCATCTGCCCGTCTCTGTGTCACATCCCTCTCTATCTCACTCACTGCAGCAGAGCTATTCTAAGAGAACACTTTCGACCCACGCTCTGACAAACAGATTGGGAAAAATCAAGAGTGTTTGAGAAAGAAGGAAGAGAGTTTGTTGGTGCAGATGCTGTAGAGCACATCTGTGAGGCAGCCCAGTGCTTCCAGGACCCTGTCTCTCCGCTTCACATCATTAGCCTCACAAGGCGTTGCCGATGGCAACTCTGGAAGAGAGGCGACTCGGTGAGCGTAAAGCACGCTGTAAAGCGAAAGGGAATAAGATGCACTTGGCTGCTGCATGTGAGGGACTGTGGAAAGGTGCATAGCCTCGCACTTTCCCCCCCTCGTCCCTTCTTCCATAAGGGTCCCTTCCTCCCCCATCCCTGCATCCTTCCTGTCTTCTCTTCTCCTCTCAATAGGGTCTCTCTCTGCCCTGCCAACCCCCCACTCGGCACACATCTGTGGCTGTGTCACCCCCCCGCTTCCTCTCTGCCTTCGTCCAAAGCTGCACCTCTCTTGAGTGTATTGAGCCTCCAGCATGTTCCCACAAGGCTTTTTAGCGGTGTTGTTTTGTGCCAGATTTGGAGCCTGGTGCTGTGGTTCAGAGGGTTTGAGATTCACCGTGTTGCATCAGCTATGCTAACATGTGCATGTTATTCACTGGCGTAACGTGTGACTCAGTGTGTGAGAAAGCTGAGGTCGCACTACTATATGCAGGAAATATGGTGTGCACATATTGCATACGCTTTGCACCTTGTTGATGGTGGAGAGGGCGATGTGATTCACAGCCGTATGATTGCGGATGACTTTGGCTTCGATGAAAAGAAACAACAACATACAAGTGTGATTGAACCTGAACACGCGTCGTTTTAGAGTCGCTTCTTAATTGTCATAATTGCGTGGTGTAGGTGGAGCACAAAACCAGGCATAAAGGTCTTTTTTTTTCATGCGTTATCTGAAAGCTGAATAAATACGCTTTCCGTTGATGTATGGACAGGACAAGATTTGGCTGAGACGCAGCTATTTGGAAATCTGAGGGTGCAAAAAAAGCTTTAAAGTTGTCCTTAGCCAGGCATAGTTTTGAGATATTTACAGTAGAAACTTATCTTCAAGAATCATAATCTTTACGTCATGTTAAAATGATTTTTGGCATAAAAGAAAAATTGATCATTTTGACCCATATTGTCGTCTATCTGTGCTGCTTATGACTGCTTCTGTGCTCCATACATCAGTGTCAAAATAATAACTAATAGCTTTCATCACAGAGACTGTGTTTGTATATAGCTATGTTATTCATGCAATAGCATTATTTTAGTGGGAACATTTAGGAAAATGGTTTATATATTAAATATGTTAATGTATCTTTTGGATAATTCAGTAGAGTACATAAACGCTACTTAATCTGATCTATTTTCACTTCTATTTACACAAAAAACAGTCTGGCATCAGTGCAACCACTGCTTCGCATCATGCAGTATTTCAGTTCAAAAAACACTGCATCTTGTGACTTAAATTGGCGCTTGTACACAATGCAATGCTATGCATCATGTCTAAAACTAGCTGAAATCATCTTCTGTTCATCGTGTTAATGAAACTTTAATATTAAAACAGGAAGCAGTGCTGTCTACTGCTGCTTATTATGTTTGTTGTGTTAGGAAACCTGTCTACAGCATGTGCTATTTTTCTAAATCAGTGGTAGAAGTGCTAAATGCATACAGGAATTCATTACAAATGATTAGTCAAAGGTCTATTTCCTGTATGTTCTTGCTCAGTGCTGTGATGTATCATGTTGGGCGTGTAAGCTCATTGCAGACCAGGTTTTTGATTCATTCTTAACTTCCTTTGTCTTTCAGTGAAAATCCAAGGCTAACAAAGGAAAACCGAAGCCAAGACAAAGAGCCATCAGCCTGGATGAAAACGACTGGAGAGTCCAGGCCAGGAATACAAGTCGTCTTCTGTTTCTAAAGCAGATGAACTATCACTGGTTTTGTGAGCCAGGGGCTTTTTGAAAGGATGTTGATTTGCACAGATTGAAGATTTTCTCTTTGACTTTTTGCTACCAAAACCAGTGCCAAACACTAACCGTGCCAACCAGAAGCAAGAAATCATTTCACTAGTATTTTTGCAGTTTTATCGATCCATTCAAAGCCATCGGAACCCAGCATCCGCTCACTAGATCTAGCTTCCCCTCTTTTTTTACTGCAACGGTCCCCAAGGTGTGACGGTTATATGTGCATCACTTGGTTTAAGTCACACACAAAAAACAAGCAGCTTTCACTCCCCAAAATAGGGAAGACAGTGCATTATTGGTTAAACATGCTTTACGTAAGAGTGGCCGTTACAAATGCATTAGCCTGAGAGAGTTTGGCTCCTGATCGATTGATCGATGGATGGACGGGGTTATGGATGGCTGGCACAAGCCTCATTAAACTTTCCAAATTGAGCTGCTGCTAATTCTGTTGATTAGTCGTCCGTTCCTCTCGCGAAGGCCCGTTTAACTCATCCTCTCCATCAGATCTCTTTAGTCATCCATCTCCTCCACGGACTCTGCACATACCCTCTCTGAAGGGTTTAGATACTGAAGCCATACGTCTCATAGCCATACGAACGCCATCGGTCATCCGGGAAGAGCAACTGCATGGGTATATTCAGGAATCTTTGTAGAGGCGTGCATGCTCAGCGGTGCTGCGTTCCCTAATCTGCCATATTCGCCAGTGAGCCATTTACTGTGTTGACAGCGGGACGACGGCTGAAGTTGTCCCGCTACTTGAAAAGGCGCTCTTTAACACGTAGGACAGGTCTTTTGGTGCGTTTGCTCGACGATCCCCACGTGTTCCACATTGACGGATGAATCCTGACTTGTTCATGCCTGTTCAGTGGGCTCAACCATGCTGTCCTGCCAGAACTGGGCCCAAGCCCCCGTTTGTTTTATTCTGTTGGGTTGAGCTCAATCCAGAGCAGAGACACTCACGCAAGAGGGTCCAACACACATAGACCCTCAAACTTTACCTAGACTCGGTCCATCCTTCCATTTCCTCTCTTCCTTTCCTGAACACTTCTTCCTTTCTGGCCTGACTCGTGTCACCAAACCAGGAACGAATATATAATACCTGCTGCTTGTCACACTTTGTGAGTGCCCTAACCGACCTACACTCTTCCAAAGCCTTCGTAATGAGCCTTTGTCCCGCGGTGCCGCCTTTAGAGAAAAGATCAGCTCTTCCCCATTTCTGAACTCCTTCACCTTCATCTCTAGCCTCAACGACTTCCTCCTGAAACTCGAAAAAGATGAAGTACTTAGTGTTTTTCTCAAGAACTGAGCCTGGTTATGTGGACTGCACAACAGAACGTCAATGACCTTGAAAGGTACTCTTGTTAGTCTCGCAAGACACTCTCACCGACGATAAAAGCCTAAAGCGAGATTTGTTTACAAGACGACATCAGTTCCTGGAGCTGATGATGACAATTGTTTACAAGTCGCATGGGATAGCCGAGTACTAGTTACTTTCTTTACAGTTGTCTAGCAAGTCGACAGCTGAAGTGCCAACCTGAATAGAGAACATTCGGCGAGACCGTTTACACTCAAACAGAAATGTTTACATGTTGCCCGTAAGATGAACTAGGATCGAGTCTTGAATGAATTTCTGGTGCCATAGATCAGTTAAACAAACTCACCTTTAACAAGAAGCTCAACTCATGAAAAGGTCTACATCCGTAAAATACACATTTTGTTTACAGAAATTAATTGCTCGCGCCTATTCATTCCATCAAGTCATTGTCAAAGAGTCCAAAAACTTCATTTTGTGCCAAATCAGAATTTTTCAAACATTCCAGCTCTCACCCATGATGCATAAAACGTCTATAGATTTACCTCATTCCAGTTAATGATTTCCTCAGAAATATGTTTACACCCTAAAGAGTACCGTGCTTATTTCCTTTAACCCGAACTCCTGCGCTTGGATGTGCATTTTGCATATTGAATAATTTGCATACTAGTGTATGCACGCGTGAAAGAGAGATTAATCTTATATATTGCCACATTGACTTGCAACTTTTGATAGACGCCAGCTTTTTGTAGTCCTCGGAAGTCTTTTGTACGAAGGCTTCGTGTTTTTTTTCATCTTTGATAATAAAAAATAATAATAAGCGCCGCTGTATCAAGATGCCACCCGCTGCCATCTTGCTCTTCTTCCTGTTTGGCCCTTTGGTCTCCACAGTGACTATTACCTCGGAACGCTCCTCTGTGAACGGGGGCCCGGTGCTGCTTCTGCTGCGAGGACGCGGCCGTAAGTTTCCTCAGCCCGATGCGAGGGGCAAGGAGGCAGCAGCCATGGCGGCAGAGCCAGAGGCAGCCGAGGTCCCTCCGAGACCCCTGCCGCAGATTATGCTACCCCGCAACGTGACGGCCGATGCCCTGAAGCCCCCGCTGGGAGCCGCGCAAGTGGCCCCTCCGCCTCGGCGCATGGTGGACGTGGACATGTGTCGGGGCTACTACGACGTGATGGGCCAGTTCGACAACGCTTTCAACTGCACCAGGGGCACCTACATCTACTGCTGCGGCACCTGTCATTATCGCTTCTGCTGTGAACACCAGCGCAGCCGTCTCGACCAGGAGTCCTGCACTAATTACCGCTCACCTGACTGGGCCGTCACCACAGGACCCATCACGCAGCCCCCGGTCCGACACGACCCAGATTTCGACCCGCTGCAGCAACAGAGCAACAACACGGCGTACGTCATCGGGGGAGTCATCTCGTTTACCATGGCCGTGGCCATCGGGGTTAAAGTGGCCTTCCATAAACTGTCTCGACGGCCGAGGAACAGAGACATCAACATGCCTAGGTGAGTCAAAGGCTGTGGACAGAGACAATGCTGTGACTGCCATCTGAACACATGCGTAGTGATTTTGATGTCGGCCTCATCTTTCATGTTTCTTGTCTCTTCAGAGCGCTGGTGGACATTCTGCGTCACCAGTCCAGTCCGGTCCAGCAAGGAGAGAGGAACAACAGCACAGTGCTCACAACCGCCACCTCCAGTGAGGGCACGCTGGGGCGGATGTCGAAAAACTTCTACGCTCCTGTCCTCCAGAGCAAAGACAACCGGAGTGAGTCTGGCTCACCGGCTCGTGAGAGCTACAGGAAAGGCTAGAAGGCCATAATGGATGTAGTCGCGACTAAGGGGAAAGAATAAATTTTGAGCAGGAAGGGGTTGAACTGTAGAGTCAGCTGGGCAGAAATGAAATCTGGAGGCATGATTTAGTCGACAAGCCTGAGTGTATGAGGTAATGTAGAACAGAGGATGTGTCAGAAATGAGTCAGATTAATTCTGCTTCAGATGCCATGTAACCACACCAAACTAGAGCAGCAAGTAAAAGAGGAGGTGTTTTCCACCTTTAACGCTAAAGCACTCTTCACTAACATCTTAAATAGGAATGCTTAACCGATGCAGTTTTTTTAGGAAGCAGCTGCTGGTGAATAAAAGATGTTAATTGTTTATCTACTGGGATGTAACCAACAATTAGAGCTATGCCTTGAACCTATTTAGTACTTTAAGACATCAAATTTTCTCGTGATGGCAACTCCAGGTTTTAGTGATCCTTCAGATTTCAATCTAAACCACCTTCAACACAGCTGTGCTGCTTAATATTTTTGTAGGAACCATAAAATGATGCTTTAGGTCTCCTAGATCAATGTAAGGTTTAAAAGAACAGGATTTATTTAAAAAACAAATCTTCGGTAACACTTTATTTTATGGTTACACCTATTAGCATGCAGATTACTAGAGTAAATTAGGAATTTGTTGAGGGTCGTAGTTAATAGTGTTGTGTCTTCTAAAGTGTTACCAAATTTTTTGTTACATTATAAATTAATTTAAAATAAATAGAAAAAAATAAAATATAATTGCGGGTACATTTAGTGCCAAAGCTTTTTTTTTTTTTCTCAAATCGTTATATTTATTATTATCTTCATTTATTTTTTATCATTATTTACTAATTGTTATGAATTACAATTGAATTAAGATATTTTTTGTCTTAAATAGCTGAAAATCCTGATTTCTTTTTGTCTGAATGAGTCAGTGTATTTTTTCGATCATGTATCAGTGTTCAATCAAAATATTTTATAGTACTTTTCTTTTGGCAACATTTTCTTCATTTTATTTATAAAAACCCTAAATCGTTACTTACTTAATTCTACAACATTCAATAAATTAAAATAATTTTTTTCTTAGAAAAATGTATGTCCACAAATCTTGCGTCAACTCTGTTACCAAACCATATTTTCCTTTAAATCTGTGGAATTCTCTCAGAATTGTGTAAGTTACAGGAAATGCGGTCTGAAAAGTATCTGTTGTCTCTCTGAATATAAAAATATTTTCATCTAAAAACTTATTTTGTAGAAGGTCAACCCTGTTACTACAATATCAGAAGGAAAACAGAATTAATTACTGATCTCACATTGGGTTATTTAAAGCTCTTTTAATCATGTTATCATTAGTGTCATGTGCTCTTAAAATAGCAATAAAATAAAACTGTCAATTCTGTTACACTATTATCAGCACTGTTACTCTACCATGGTAACAGAGTTTGATGATAAATATATATATATATATATATATATATTACTTTCAAAATGTTTTGTTTAATAATTCATATGCAAGTCAAAAAATCACTTTAATTACTCTTAAAGATGTAACCAAATATTAAAACTGGGGAGACCAGCACAGTTAAAATTACTAATGGATAGGGAGTTGTACTTGTAACCCAAAGGTTGTGGGTTCGAGTCCCAGGGCTGGCTGAGATTGTGGGTGGAGTTAGTGAATAACCAGCACTCTCTCCACCTTCAATGCCATGACTGAGGTGAGACCCGTGAGAAAGGCACCGTTCCCCGTCGCTTTGGATAAAAGCGTCTGCTAAATGAATAAATGTAAATGTACTGCTGATTTCACAGTAAGTGTTCTTTTTAGGATTGACTCCATTTTGCCATGATTTGTCTGTTTTCACTCTCAAGTTTTCGATGTTTGGCTGCAGTTGCTAACAGAACACATGCTTTTTAAATGTGCTGCAGGCGGTCTGTCCAATCAGTGATGAGTCTTTTAGTGGCTTCTACAATCAGTTCTAAGAATATTGAAACTTTTTTTTATCACCATTATTGAAATGCAACGTGGTAAAACTACAACACTGACATAAGTTCTCGCAGCCGTTTCATTACTTCTAACCGGACTGTTATTTTTGAGTTGTGTTGTTCACTTCCAGTAACTGAGATATTTCTATTAAAAAAAGGGGTGCAAGCCACTGAAAAAACATTTTTAAAGGAATAGTTCACCCAGAAATTAAATTAAGATATTTTGAAGAAAGTTTGTAAGCAGGCTGTTTTGGTCACTATTGACTTCCATAGTATTTTGTTTTTCTACTATGGAAGTCAATAGTAACCAAAACAGCCTGCTTACAAACGTTCTTCAAAATATCTTACAGAATTACTAAAGGTGTGGAACTACTCGAGGATGAGTAAATGGTGGCAGAGTATTCATTTCTGGGTGAACTCTTCCTTTCAGTGGCGATATTATAGATGCTAAGAGGCCTGGTATTTTGTGACCTGGGAGTGGATCAGTGTTCACTCTGCTCTCTTGCAGCTGGGAAACACAGTTTTGGCCAGACTGGGTCCAGTCCTAAACACACAGCTACTATCGGTAAGCCAAGGAGCTTAGGCAGAGTGTGTAAATGTGTGACTTGTGTGAGAGCACCAGTAAGAAAGCTGCAGATTTGTCTGTGTGTATTTGTCACTGCCTCCGCTTTGGCTTGGTCTCGTTGGTTCGAGTGTGTTTGCTCGTGCCCTTCCACTCTGTCGCTTCCCTCAGCTATTTCTTGTTGTTTGTCCTGCACCCAGCGCTGTTTGCACCAGTCACCAAAGCTTCAGTGAATCTGCAGGCATGCGTAGAAGCAGAATGCCAAAATCATGAAGAAAAAACGAAGTGTCTTTTCTTCATGTTTATGTATGTTATTCATCTATAATTATCTTAAGCACAAATGCTGTCAAACGATGTTTATTATGTATATATTAGTACACACACATGCAGTATATATTTTGAAAATATTTTCACACATTTGTATACATACATTTATATATTAATATTATATCTAAATATATTTAATAAATAAAAGTACAATTTATATATATATATATATATACAAGCATGTATTTGTGTTTATACATACATAATAAACATACACAGTACATAAACAACAAAAACTTTTTTGAACAAAAACTTTTATTTTGGATGTGAGCAATTATGGCAGCACGAATAAACTCATGAATATATAACAAATAGACTGAAAGAAATCTATCTATCTATCTATCTATCTATCTATCTATCTATCTATCTATCTATCTATCTATCTATCTATCTATCGTTCTA
>JAUYWG010000056.1:16188423-16207978 GCA_034779775.1 Enteromius afrohamiltoni
CTATCGGGTTGGGGGGGAATGTGGGGGGGGGTCCCCCCCCCCCCCCCCCCCCCCCTCCCCAAAACACCAATAAATAATTACCCCTGTTCACTGACAGTGTATCCCTGCTTGTGCTGTTAATACCCATTTATTTCAGAGTTGATAAGCTCAGGCTTGGAAGCCGATTTGTTACAAACCCTGGTCGAGCGGATCGTTACGCCAAACTGTGACTCACCCGCTGAACGCTGGTAGAAGTGAAATAGCAGCTCAGCCCTCGCTTGTGCGCTTTGTTTACTCGCTGCTATTGTCAGTCTGGAAGCTAATTGAATAAAGGTTAACAGCAGCTGTGTCACACACCCCATCAGCCAACTATCCAAACCGGTTTCAGGCATGCTAAAGGCTCTTTCAGTGTGCGTGTATGCCATCTGTTTGGCCTTGCGCGTCGAATGCTTGCGTCAATACATGGCTATTATGCTCCTGAGTTTTCTCATAGATGTGTCTCAAACCGTAGGTGCTCCAAAGGGTCACTTAGAGTCCAAACCTTCTCAGTCTTCATCTTTGAGAAGCGTTCGACTATAGCATCTATCCTTCAGCTGAGCGAAATACCTTCGCTTACTGGAAAGTCTCAATGTGGCTCGGGTTATGTCTAGTTTTGAGTAAGGTAGGGATGCGTGTGGAAAGTTACTTTTAAAAGTAATGCATTACAATATTGCATAACTCCCTAAAAAAGTAACTAATTATGTTAATTCACAAGTTATGAGTCAATTCACATGTGTGGCACAGAATACAGGTTCAATACTCTACTACTCTAGTTGAACTGGATCATCAAAGGTCAGCAGGAAAGACATTGGTTAATAAAATGGGACTAGATACATTTGTGCAATATAACAATAAGTTTGTTTTGATTATAAATCTGTTTTTGTTAGTGAGATGAATTAATGCACGGGCGTGTGTGTGTGTGTGTGTGCGCGCGCGGTTGATCACTTCTCACTGCTGTGTGTGTGCACTTGGATGCAAATTCTTAGTATGGGAAACCACACCTGGCCACATGTCACGTCCTTTCCTCAGATATTTTCTTATCAATTGAAAAGTAACCCTCTACTTTACTAGTTACTTGGAAAAAGTTATTTTATAATGTAATGCGTTAGCCCCAACACTATCGGAGTGAACATGTAGCGCAAGACAGGCAACAATAAACTGTAAATGGAAATAGAAAAACAAAAAGAACATTACCAGGAGTGGGCAACAATAAATGGGACATTAATATGAAATGTAGTGCTCAGTGCATTATGGCAGTGTTGAAGGGAGAATTATTAGACTGTAATTTCATACACATACTCTCAGGTGGGAGGTTTGGGGGAGGCGGTGAGTCAGTGCTATTGAGCACCGAGATGCTTTAAGGAAAAAGCTTTCCGTTGGATCTGGTGGTTCTAGTGTTCTGTGGATAAGAATGAGTGTTTTGGTAGGCTAACATTAGACGACTAAAAATATTCTGCTCTGCCAAGGGCCCCGGGGCCGTGGTTGTCAGCTTGTTGTATCTGCACCAGCAGCCCTGCTGCTCATCTTATTTTGGCAGTCTCCAGCTTCAGGCCTGAGGCTTTGGAGGGCCCTGACAGTCTAAAGCCCTGGGGCTCAAGGTCGATAAACCAGGCCTGGCCATACGTGCTTCATAACATGCCAAAAGTCTTTATGTTTGATTGCAATGATATGCCAGAACAGGCTTGTCCTCAGCAGCGTTCGGTACCTGTAGTGAAGCTGCAGGCCTCGGGGTAATGTTTTGAGTTATCTTATGAAGAGATGTAGCCGGTTCTCAATTAGTGAGGAGTTCTGTTTTACAGTCGAGTCCACAATCATTGAAAAAGACAGGAAAATCTTTTTTGGGTAACATTTGAAAAATGCATTATTAGAAGAGAGAAGATAAGGGTAAGCAATGATGGCAGATTTTGGGGTATCTATCCTTTCAACTAGCACATTCTTGTGGGAGGTAAAACAGTTGCTGTTACTATTTTTAATCGTTTTATCAGGGTTGCCAACATTCAAGTTCCACTTGGAGTGAGGTTTGTTTTTAGGGGGGTTTTGTTGAATGCAGCTCATTGGCATTTTAGCATCGCTTTAAACGTCTCTTGAGTTAAACTCAGTATTGCATTCATAAATATCCACTTGTGTGAACTTATATGAGTATCAAAAAATAAAAAAGGATCCCAGTTATTAACTTTTTAATTTTAAATGATTTAATCATCTTTAAATATTTAGCAATAGCAAAACGTAAAAATAAGCAACATTTTTTGGACAAACTAGTAGATACATGTCTATTTATTCAAGAGCCATGCAGGTAAACCACATAAACCTTTTTTTTCCAACCAGAAAATGACTCTAATGTAGCTAGAATTTAAAACACTACACTAATTGTAATATAGGTAACAGTAATATTAGAGCAAAATAATTTAAGTGCTCATTAATGTACTAAATCCTTTTCAGATGTACCGACAGTGCTGTTCGGAACGTGAACCGCGTGACGGCGAGATCAAAGAAGCCTGGCGCAACTCTGTAACTGAGGCGCTACAATAAATTACTCCACGTTAAAAATTTGAAAGCTGAAACTTTGTATCTTATCCCAAGTGTGACACTGACATGCTTTCAGATGGGGCGGCATTTTATGTCACTGACAAGCTACGCGATATAATAATGGCAGAATCACATTTGATCACATGTGGATCAACTCACTTTGTTGTGTAAGTGTCAGTATGTAACATTGTGCCAGTCACGTGTTTTCTGACAGCTGTTTATAATTGAGAATAACGAATCACTCTGAATTCAGACTCAAACTCTTTAAGAAGAAGGTCTGAAATTATTCGAGACGTCCACTCACATTAAATTACTTCAGGTGGTTTCTTGATTTACGAGAGCGCAAACAGAGCTCCGGGTGGATGGTTCATTATTTTTAACAGCTTGGAAACATCGACGAAGCGCATCTTTATTGCAAATGAACTTTCTAAACGACTCTACAGCAGGTAAATACAATTTATATTATCCCCCCGTGTGAGATTTTATCATTATCGAATTGTGAGGTATAATCACGGAATGACATCAGAATCGTCTGATATAACTGTTATTCTTTTATTCCATGGTTTCCATTGATCGCTCCACCCACAAAAAAACTTTTCTGCTAACACTGAATTGGTCCATTGAACTGTTCACAGCATTGTGCAGCTGTTTCATACACCGAGGAGAAGTCAAACGGAAAATGCAGTGTCTATTTAATTATTTCACTGCACGTATTCTTTCTGTTTCAACATATTAAACTCAAACTGTGAGCACACAACTCATTTCTTTTCCGTGGGGGTGCAGTACACACTGTCAGAGTATTTCACCATCTTTTCACACTGGCATTCAAGAAGAATGAACGTCCTGAGAATCACTGGCTCCGCTGCTGCTCTGGTTCTGAATTACTAACCCTCGCTGTGTGTAATGTGCAAGCTTGACAGATAATGCTTTTGACTTGCAGCGAGAAGTCTGAGCAGCTCGAAAGAATGCTCAAGGAGACAGATTTTCACACAGAAGGCCAAATCTAAACAGATTTATATTATGGGCAGAGGATTGTAAGAGGTCCTATTCATTAGAAACACCTTGCCTCGATAGAAACCATATGCGAGACCTTCTAGTACCCTTCCTGCAATCTATACAAGAAATGCTTATTAATTTTCACCCTGCCTCCCTCTCTTTCTGTTACTTCATCTCTCTTTCCATCTCACACCTCATCGTAGTTCTCTGCCTCAAACTCCTGTCTCCTTAGCAACTGCTTGGTAACAGTGGGCTGTCAGGACCCCACGGTCACTGCAAGAGAGCCAGAGATTGTTGTCTTCTGAAAGTTGTTTCACGATGTGACCGGCCGACCATGTTTATGTCACAGCGTCTGCTTGATAGCATCTAATTTTCAATATTAGAACAGATAATCTCTCAAGTGACATGAAGAAAGCCGATTTAGTCCTTTTATTGGATTTGAGAGTAACCTTCAAGCAAAGCTCAGCTGTCTGAAAGCACTTCAAGCATGTGATTTCATAATAACTCGCTTTTCAAAATGACTCATGTACTGAATAATTTGAAATATTTCCCTCTGTACACAAGGCCGCAGCAGAATCTAGTTTTTTCACTGTACGCTCATTTAAATTACACATTTTCATGTCAGTATATACTGCATTATTATTGTGAATTTCCTGTTCTTCTTATATTAGTGCTATATTCCATTTCTACTGTGTGTGTGTGTGTGTATAATATGTGTGCCATATTCACATGAAAATACAAAGAACAAAATATATTCCATGCATTAACCATTATACTACATCAACATTGGTGAAGGAACTGCAGGGGGTTTATTAAATCATTAAAATGTTACATTAATTTACACTACATTACATTACACTTATGGGAAAAAATGCAATATTTTATTTGTTTATCCGTTTTATGTCCTGAAATGAATCAGTAAATGAACGATTGCTGTTGTAAGTTGAGTCAGTGAAGTGTCTATGTTCAATGATGGCTTGGCTCTGGATTGTGTTGTGGGCCCAGATCCAGGATCTGAGGAGAGGCACAAGAGCGCCGCACTGGCAGCACGTGATGTTTATTATGCCTCGTCACCGCAGTCATAAATCTTGCATTGCACCTCGCTCTTGGGGGAAAAAGGTCTTTTTCTTGCATGCACCGGTTGTCCTTGAGGTCCCGATGACCCCGTGGCCTTGCACCGCTCAACCTGACCTTCGCGTTCCCCATATCCAATGAGAACGTTACACTTTCATATTGTTTTATGCCCCATAGACTTCACAACTTCTACACTGACACGTCTTCTCCTTTTCATCTCTTCTTTTTTTATTTAATAAAGGCCTTTGATGCCACAGTGTCTATCTTCACTCATCAGAAGACAGCTCTGGACAAACATCGAGACCTCTTGCTTGTTGCTCAAGCACATTGCATGGCAAACAGCAGAAAAGAAACCCAAAAGATCCGCTTCCTCTCCATTTATTCAGTGAGCGTCTCCAGAGCGCTGGCAACAGAAAGCATAAGCACCTTCAGCTCAATACCGAAGCCTTTCGCCTTCAAATAACCTAGAGAGAAAGGAGCACCTGAGATGAATTTCTCAAAGAGCCACAACTTTAAGACTCTGTGAGCTGGGACAGTGACGGAACAATCAGCTGGGCAGGGTAAAGAGCTGAAAGTTTGTAGTTTCTGATGTACGGTCATATATCAGAATATCATATTAGGCTCAAATACTATTTATTTGGGCCAATGACAACCACACAGAAATCTACAGAACAGCAACACCACACAACCTCCCTAGCCCTAGTTTTATTTCTTTAATTAGGATAAAAAATGTGTATGCATTAAATAAATTACTAAAATACTTGCATGGTTGTTATTGCACAGGTGTGCCGTGGGCTGGCCACAATAAAACACAGGTGATGTAGAGTAATTACTAATCAAACAAGATGCGCATAATTACAACAAGCAATCTTTCATGCCACCCTGTGGAACAACTGATTACTGCAGAATAAATTCAATACAGAATAAAGCTGTTTATCTAGACGTTTTAACCCAATCTGCAGATTACCGCAATGGATCAATCACTAGGTGTATGTAAGTGAAGTTGCAGTTATCAGGTGTTGAGGGCTGTTTGCGGTACAAATTGAATGCCGTCGTGGACATTAAAGCAGCACTATGCAACTTGTAATGCTTGCACTTGTAGTGCATTCATCTTCCAAAAATCTTTTGTCTTTTCCCAGTTCACTACAGCACAAGGGCTTCTATTCAAACTATTGTATCCTGGTCTGGTCGTCTACACCTGTGTGAATCGCCTTCGACATAAACTTACGGATGTTAGGATGTTCTTCTGCAATTCTCTTTAGAAACAGCTAGAGTCCCAAAATTACAGACGTATGGTCCACAGCCAGATGAATTAATATAGAAGCCCTACGATTAAAATCACCAACATTTGACGTTTCCCAAAACACTGAAATGATCGTACATTATGGGATTTTTCACATTATTGATCGTGCATCGCACAGAGGTCTAAATTATCGTTCCATGGCAACACAGTCATGAACTGGACTGAGTGTGTCCGATAAGAGACGCACTCTTTTTTATATTCTACGTCAGTATAGAAATGTTGTGTTGTTATTTCAGTTCATGACCCCCTTAATGTATAATTCAATAGTTAACAAAATAAAAAGAATATAATACTATAAAAAACCCACTTTAGCAGGCACCCTCAGCACTGTTTTTTGATTTTGAGTAAAAGTTGATATATAACTGTATTATCTTATATAATTATTGGTAGTAAGTGACATTATTTTCACAACAAATAATGAAAGCAATGATAATTTTACAAATAAAAATGACAAAGAATTATTAAATAGTGATTTCAAAATATTTTAAATAAGCATTACTAACTGTTATACACACATAGGTAGATATAAACTGGCCAACCTTTACCCTTCCACCTCAAACTTTGCCTGGTTGCTTCGAAATCGTTTCTCTCTCATTAAGCCTCTTTCTCAACCATCTCGTGCTGTTTCTCGTCGTCTTTTATTCTACTGGCAGGCCTGTTCAGAGACATGACGTGATTGGCTGTTGCCACGGAGACCAGAATGGTAGTAGGGAGGGCCTGTTTCCCTCTGCCTAGGTGGATGAGGTGAAGAGCCCTGTGTGTGAATGTGTGCTGGTGTGTGTGTGTGTGTGTGTGTGAGAGAGAAAATGACAGAATAAGAGAGCAGGAGAGGGCATAACGAGGCTATGTTTGTCAGCTCAGTGAAAGCGTGTGTGTGTGTGTGTGTTTGGCTGCCTGGAAATGTGGTCCGGTGTGTTATTGTAAAAATAGCATGCATTTTAATTAAGCACTATCTGAATTTTTTTTTGCGCCCCATGTGACCCGAACGAGAGGTTTTCCTGAGTGAGAAATGCATCAGTGTGTTTGTGTGGGTGGCAGCTGTAGCTGAGCAAGGCTCGGTGCCTGATTGCTCATTTAAAGCACTATGCAGCTCTCCTCTCACTCTATCTGTCTCTCTTTCTCTCGTCCAGGCACACACTCACACACACTAGTCAACGCAACCCACCACAGACTGACAGGATAAGTACCAGAGCACATCGGTTCTCTCCCTGTCGCCTCTCAGGAAGATATAGTGCATTTAATTAATAAAGCTATCATGGGCTTGTCAAAATGACTTATGATTAACCTGTGATAATTATGATGTCCTTTAGCCTGGCACTCTGCTGACATGCCAAGACACGGCACACACCATCGCAGTCTCTCTCTCGCATGCACATCTTCTCTGCCGGAGCACTGCCAGCGGTTGGCAAAGCTACAGTGCTGACAGCATACGGGTTCACTCCACCTGCACACCCAATACTTGATGCCGCAGGTGCCAACAGGAAGCACTAGCTGGCGCCGTGGTCTAGTGATTAGCATGTGCTCCAGATGGATTGAGCTGCGGTGCTCACACGGGAGATTCAGTTTTGAATCATGTTTTGATGCCCCCTGGCCAAATCCTATCCACTTTCGTTCCCAAAGCAAGTTCATTGGCTGTTTTAGTTACTGTTTAGGAAAATGCGTTGAGAAATGGTTCTACAAATGATCAGATGAAACATTTCTGGAGTTTTTAGTTTAAAACATTAACAAGTTTGTACTCTAAAAATAACCCTAGCCCTAAGTGTTTTCAGGTAGCTAGGGAACTGCTAAGTTAATACATTCAGTGATTAAAGGGGTCATATGATGCTAAAAAGAACATTATTTTGTGTATTTGGTGTAATGTAATGTGTTTATGTGGTGCATCATTTTCCACACACTGTACATTACTGTTTCTCCTCTAAGCCCCGCCTCCTGAACGGCTCGATTTGTACAAAGCTCATCGTTCTAAAAAGCGAGGTGTGCTCTGATTGGCCAGCTGTCCAGTGCACTGTGATTGGTCGAACACTTCAAGCGTCTGATGGAAATTTTTAATAGTCGCAATTTACTTGTTCACAGTAGCTACGTTCTCAGAGACAATGTGATTGTTGTCACAGCCTAAATGTGGATGTCGCGGCTGGATTCAATGCAGTCTTATTTATGGAATTGATTTTCAATGGTATTTTCACTCATGGGTCATTTAGAGGGGGCTCTAGTGTTGTAATAGTAAATAAATTTCAGTGGAACAACTTTTCCTGGAATATTTGTAACAGAATCTGTGTGCAAAGGAGCACAAATGATAAACAACGATTTTACAAAACCACTGTATGCTCAATTTAGTTGGTAATACACATAGAGTAAGAGCATATTGCATATTTAGTGCCAATAATGATGTTCGATCGCAGAATAACAGAATCCTCACGTAACAGAAAAACAACATGACATCCACTGTACGTTCAGTAAGTGAAATATATCATCCACACTCAAGTATGGTTTAATTATGAGGATATTGATGCAATCAGTTACAACAGGATGATGCAGCAGACATTTCTGATTAGGGATGGCTAACCCTTGGGGTCCAAGAGGGATAGGAGTGTGTATCATCTGCCTGCTTTGCTTTCCGATCGCGTTCCCCATCATGTTCTGTTGTCTATCCGCTTTAGCTTCTCTGAGTTTATCTCATTGGTAGTCAGAGTAATTGTAAATGTCAGGACTTTGTACATTTGTAATGATCATTATTTCATTTCAAGTATTGGGCCGGATACTGTTATTGACATTTCAATGATATTACAATTTTAAAGTCTGATGATGTTTAGAGATGCAGCAAATTATCATAATTTATGCGTTACAATTGCTCGTTAAATTCAATAACACAGTGTATTTGTATGCATGTGTGTGTATATATATTAATTTATTTTTATATTGTCATTCCCCCCAGCAGTTCTTTTATAGTAAGCCAGCTTCATGTTGGAGGTTTGGGTTATTACTTACCGAGAGCAGTTCTCCACAGAGAAGAGGGCAGGATGTTTGCTGCGGGGAAGGTATTCTCACCCTACCTTACCTTTGAAAACAGGCAAAAGGAAGAGGAGAAAGGGGTCAGTGAGAAGAAAGGTCAAAGTGTCTAGAGCTGCGAGCAAAGCGAAAAGCAATCCAACTTCTCACACAGTTTACTGGTTCTAATTTGGATCGTAGCTCGTGAGTTTCTCTTCAAGGGAAAGAAGGATTGCCTGTATTACAATAGTGGCGGTATTTATTAAGGTTTTGTTTATCATCACCTCTCTTTGACAAATACACCAGTTCTCTCTCAGTCACAGGAAAAACCGTGGAGAGTGGGATTGGATTTTGTGGCTGCCAGATGGCGAATTAATTTTAAGTTCTGGTTCTTGTAATTCCCGTTTGTGCATGCTGCTATTAGGAGTTCCAGCGTACACAAATCAGGTTTGGGCGACGCAACAGCACAAGTCCCCGGTGTGGTTTTCCATGCAGTTATTTTCAAAGAACAAGGAAAACGCGCTTGCTATTGTAATTCAATTCCCATAGAAAATGTAATTATATTAATGCAATCAAAGCAGAAAATTGTGCATGCTTTAATAAATACGGAGCAGATTTTCAAAGACTTTCAGAGATTTCAACCATGCAGCGTTCCAAAAACAAACATCGCTTTCAGTTTGTTTGAAATGGGCCGCACCAAATCAACAATTCAGACACGGAAATCACCGGTGAGAATGTGCAAATATACACTGAGCTTGTTGCTGGTTATCAGGGTGTTGTACAGAGATCACTGGCGCTTCATTGGTGGCTATATTGAGATGTAACATCTTTCCTAATTATCTCCACTGAGAGTCCGTGTTTAATTGGAGTCCTGTAGCATGAGCACGCATTAAAAACACGCATTTACATAAAACACATGCACAAGTTCAACGTAAGCGTAATAAGCCAGCTTGATTAGGAGTCTCACATCCGACATAGCACTTCAAATTAGAATCAAAGGAATCGCTCTCTGTTGAGCACTTTCTTTCTCCTGGTGGTACGGTCTGATCCTACATTATTGCTACGGTGCTCAATAAACTAGGGCATGGTTTCCCGCCTGCTCTATCTTTCTGGACAAACAAAAAGCAGTGATTGAAATAAAAAAGGAGTAGAACTGTCATGTAACTGTTTTTGAGTGCGAGTTGTGACTTCATATTGCACTATTGTTCAGTCGGAGTCTGGATTTCAAACAGCTGACGTGTTATTCCCACACCTCTCTGTTGTCTCTTCTGTGGAGTCGTTGTACAGCGATCGCTTCCATAATGAAGCTCTTACAGGAATGAAGTGCATTTTTAAATGGAATAAAATAGCTATATTTTGAACCATAATAATAGTAATAACAACTACATTTTTGATTAAATAAATGCATCCTTGGTGTTCAGAATAAGAGATGTCTATTAAAAACATTACTGACAAGTCCACAAGTTCATAAGTTGTAAGGCGGTTCTTTTATGCCATTTATTTAACCATGAGTTGCAAAATAAAATCTAAATCGGATCAGTCGGTCTGAATGTGGAATCTACGTGTAAATGTACAGTAAATATTTACTATTAAATCGGAGCAGCTGTTGTGTATTTACACAGGTGTGCACGTACACAAATAGTTTCACCCTCCGGCTCAGCATCTGAACTCATAGAGATTGTGAAGTGTATGCTCAGGTGTGGGCACGTGTGTTTGTCTATAGCTAAGTGAGCATGCTTTGTTTGTCTGCGTTCGATAGTGTGCATGTATCCCTCCAAGCCTGGGAGACTGATGTAAGCGTGATGAGAGAGCTCTTGTGGAGGACGTGAGGGCTGCTGTGGCCAGATCCCTGGTGCTCAGGAACTACATCAATAACACCACAAATGTCTTCTCCACCCGTGACAGCCAGTCCCTGCAGCCTCCCACGATCCCTTTCTAGTGTCTCACTCTCGCTCTCTCACTCTTTCTCTGTAATCTGGGCCAGTGAAATGTGCTTATAATGCAGCTGACATAATAGGAATAGAATGAAACATGCACATTCAGTGATCGTGTTTGTAATGACATAGAAATATTTAACAATTATGAATTATTAAACGGCTGCTCCAGTGACTTTCCCAAACGAAGGAAATAGATTTGTTGCCGAGGAAATAGATTTCCATCAGGACCTTCACTGCTTGTTTGCTTCAAGAAAGACGTACGGGTGAGATCTGTACGAACTTGAGTGGAAGACTACTGACCCGTGCTAGAGGTCACTGAGTCGTTCAGTGAAGTCTCTCTAGGTGTTAGACATGTCTTTGAGACGTTCATTACCCTCACTGTGGTGATTCACCCACATTCACACACCTATAGTGCTTCATTACCTCTCTTTGTACAAGGATTGTCTTGACATAACAAGGGCTTGCAGTGAAACCCTCACTAATATAGGTTCGAGAGCTGTTGAGTTCATTGAGAGTGTGTGTGTGTGTGTGTGTGTGTGTGTATGTTGCATGCTTTCTACAAACAATATTTGTGTGCATGGAGAACTGTACTTATTATATACTATATTTTCTATATTGCATACTCTACTAGTATATTTCTAATTAAAATACAACATTTTGAATATTTTTAACTGCATTTCCTTAAATTAATTCCTATATATATAATATATATGAATTTTAATTTTGATTCTAATTATTTCACCTTATTCTGACAATAAAGGCCTCCTTAACTTTATTTTTTCACTTTTTGATTATTTCCTTCATTTTTATTGTGGAAAGACATCAAAGTGAGTACAACACATGCTTTACTGTCTGCACAACTGAGCTGCTTGGCAAATAGCCATCTTTTGTAATGTTGACCAATCACACGTTGGTGGGCGGAGTTAGTGTAAATAGACACTCATATATATACAGTTACAATGTTACAATTTTACTAATACTGATGATTGCTTTTCAAGATTGTTATCAAATAGATTTTCAACAAGAACAAGCGTGCATTAGTAAGCTATTCAAAATTCAATTCAATTGCTGTCAAACAGGTGAGAGAGAGCTATCAGATTTGATTCAGGATATTTATTTACTGCCGCTCATTATGATAATCCTATAAATGCTGTCATGCAATTTGGAAATCCCTTCAGCACAAATGCAGCATTCTGCAGCTTAAAGTCACAAGCTCATCTCTACCTCACCTCAAAGATTTCTGATGATTTCATTACCGTTTTATTTTACTGTTGTACATTGTGCCACACGTTTACCATGCAACAAAGACTGACTGATCAATTCTCACGATTCTCCTCGTACATGTGTATAATCAGAGAAATACTCTGTATTTCACCACAGCCTCCCTCTTTTGCTTCTGCTCTGTCTCTCTGTATTACAGACCGACATGTCCTGCTGATATCCTTCAGTCACACCACTCTCTTTTCCTGTTCTCTCTCTCCTATCAGATAGTGTTGGCCGCTCTCATGGGAATGCAAGCTGGCAATGGCCTGTCCCATCTGTCAGACAGAGGATGAGGAGGAGTGTGTGTGTGTGTGTGTTCATGCTGGCATGTAAATGAACATAATATATATGCGTGTGCGTGTGTGTGTGTATTTATATGTATGTATGTAAAATGGGTGATTCTATAATTGCAGGTTCATTTGGTGTCCAAAGTATTTTTTTTCTTCAAATGGTTCTATTATTTTTATTTAATTCTTCTTCTTCTTTAGTAATTGTTATGAATTACAAGATGTTACAGTCCATAAGAATATAGTACTTTATTTATAAAGTGTCTTAAATAGCTAAAATCATGATTTCTGAATGAGTCAGTGTATTTTTTCATCATGCATCAATGTTCACTCAAAATATTTTATAGTACTTTTCTTTTGACAGCATTGTATTAATTTTATTTAAAAAAGCCATACATAGATAATTCTTAAATCTACAACATTAAATAATTTATAATTCATTTTCTCTAAGAAAAATGTGCGTCTGTAAAACAGATCAACCCTGTTACCACAATATCGAAAAGAAAACAGAATGTATTACTGATCTCACATTGGGTTATTTAAAGCTCTTTTAATCATGTTTTCATTAGTGTCATGTGCTCTTAGTATTTATGGAGTTTTTGGAAAAAATACAATAAAACTGTCAATTCTGTTACACTATTATCAGCACTGTTACTCTACCTCGGTAACAGACTCAGGCACCAAATGTACTAGAATATAAATCACCCATATATATGTACAGTATGTCCGCTGGGACGTATGCATTGATTTATTTGGGAATAGTCTGCTGTGCAAATGTTAATACAAGAAGTTTAAATAATGTCTGTGCTTGTGTTGGACAGAAAGACGAGATGAATGCATTCGATGGAAAAGAGAATGAGTTATAAACCATTACCATTCTCTGCATAATTAAACTCTATTGTGGCAAGCCTGAGCGGTCCAAGTGTGTATGTTGTTCAGTGCTGCCCCCTGCTGTAAGTAATGCGCCAACGACGCCTCATCCTGACAGAGGAAGGTGTGCTTTTGTACATAAAGAGGACAGACTGTTCTGCACCGCCGTCTCTCTCTCCCCCTCTGTAGACTCTCTTTTGAACGCTGGAAGCAGAATCAATGTTTTTTCACTAGCAATGCTCTTCGCACATTTTGCAGTTCAAAGAGAATACAACATACTCAACAAGCTTGAGTGCCTGAAAACATGGTTGAGAGCGGTGTCACTGAAGCCGAAGGATACACAGCATGAGAGACGTGGCTCTAACACTGCCGATTGACTTTTGAAACGAATGCAAGCTTTTAAAGTCAAATATGGTGTTAAAATGCAAGCGGTTCATTGCACGATGATCGAGATTCGGAGCAACAGCGATAGTAATATCGAAGAATCTAAGGCATAATTCAGATAAGATTCACCTCGGTTTTTGGAGGGCTGTTTTTATTGTGATCGTTTTGAATTGCAAGATGTCAGAAAACCCGATAAAGCATCATTACTCCCACTCCCCGTATTGTTCAGAACATCTCTGCACGTCGTTCCTATCCATTTATAATCTTCACAGAGGAAGAATAAACGATTACATTGCTCGCAGCTGCCAGCAAGACAGCAGGCTTTCTCTATTAATGCTTTTTAATCTAGTCCACTTTGTATTTCAGAGCCGAGTAATCTACAAGAAAAACCATAGAGGAGAGCCACTCTCCCACGATGTCCGTGTCTATTGATTTTCAGTTAATGCAATTCATTGGATATGTTTACAGTGTATTTGCTGCATTGCAGCTGTCTGGCTCTATATGGTGCAAAATGAAAGCCAACATTATAGACTTAATTTGATGCTTAGCAATTTGGGAAGACTCTGCAGGTACTTCAAAGCAATAATATTTTTATGATCGATGGGAGAAATAATTAGAATCACACTGTGGAGGAAATAAGCCTCAGTGAGAACATTGCAGATTTGAGTAGTTCAGAAGCTGCCGGTATGGAATAGTTGGAGATGCGGCTAGTATAGTTTGGGACAGTACATATTCAAACGCTGCAGTGCCGTTTCAATCAGCTGTACAAGTGCCTTCACAGATGATGGAGATGGTACTGATATTCATGGAAGGAAATGAAACCACGGAGGTGAAACTCCCTCTAGCAGTGCATAAGCATTCGAGCAGGTCAGTACTTCAGAGCCGCTCGTAAGCGCCGCACAGATTTGCCTGAATTAAAAAGTGAGTCATGATATTCTGGAATGGCTTCTCTGTTTGACAGTTCATTTCTGACTACACCATGCGAAGTCTACGACTGTCTAATGGCTCTTGTGTGTTTCGTAGATCTGACCCAGGATCACATTTTAATAGAGCGGCGGTAAGACAGCACCGTCCCGTGAATAGACGAACAAGGCAGGCGTTTGGAAACGCAACTAGAAGAATGAAGGGAAATGCGACCGTGGAAAAGCTCTGCGAGGGTGACGAGATCTCCCATCAAACCATCACTGTACTCTCTTCACACGATATCTGTGCTGTTATCTGATAATGACAAAGGATATCGGCCCATCAATCACAGCTAGGATGCCTCCAGCGACTGTCAGAGAGAAAGACTCGGTGAGAGAGAGCGCGGGAGGGGGGGGGGGGCATTCTCAGGGACTGTGAGATGAGAGATGGAGGTGACACATGCATGATTACGTTCTGCTCTGTTCCAGTCCCCTCACGCAGCTACGGCCAGTCGGCCTGCGAGGAGATGGAGACGTACTCGAATCGCAGGTGCACAGAGGTAGATGCTAATGAATCCGTTCCAGCATGATGTTAATCAAGATTAATGAGGGGAGAAGGCCTGGGAGCGAACAGTGTCCAACAACAGAAAAATCCTGTGAATCATGTGAACAAGCATGTGCATAAAAGAGGAGGCTGTGGTGAATAGTTTACACTGACTCTGAATAAGCTTAAAAAAATACAATGGAGCATGTTGGAACAGGCCTTAAAGGAATATGTCACTCAGAAATGACAATTCCGTCATTATCTACTCACCCTCGTGTCATCCCAAATCTGTTTGCACACACACACACACACACACACACACACTTCACATAGACACTGAATCTATCGCAGCATACTAAAGTTCATTGCGGTGTTGTTAAAGGGTTACTCCACCCACGTACACACGGTACATGTTCAGGAGTGACAGCCACATCTAAATGTGGGAGTGAATCCCCTAATGATTGATCCATGTGTGCACGGAACAAGACTCCATAGCAAACCATAGCAACGTACTGTAGTTATCCAAACAACGATAACCCGCAGTTTGGTGAGTTTTGTTTTAGCTGCTGATAATAAAATAAACATTAGACAGAAGAGACGTGATAACCGCAGTAAACCGCTGTCGGCTGAGGTTTATATCCCTGCTTCTGTTCCTTCTGCTCTCGACGGTAATGTTTGGGTTGCCCGTAGACCCGTAGGCTGCTGAGACAACATTTCTGTGAATGTGGTTGTGGTAGTTAATTTGGTTATAGAATGGTGTTGTGATTAAGCACTAAAAGCTGAACTGACTGAATTTAAAGGCCATTAACACACTCGCCCTTGTGTCGTTTCAAAGCCGGAACACAATTTAAGATGTTTTGGATGAAAACCAAGAGGCTTGTGACTGTCCCAAGCTATTCCACCGTCAAGGTATGATCAGCGGTTCAAGCAGAACGTTATGAAGCAACACGAGTATTTTTGTAAGGAAAGAAAACAAAAGTAATGACTTTATTAAACCGTTCATCTCCTGTGCGTCTCAATAAGTTGGTACAATGTTTAAACGTTTACACTGTGTTTTAAATGATGGCGGGTGAGAGTGTTTTTCAGTGTGAAAAGCCTCTTCAGTATTTATTCCAGAAACGGAGTATCCGTGCACAGCTGACAGATTTGTGTCCAGTGGATCCGCTCCCAAATGGTGCTACAGTGACGAAATGCTGACTAACATTGCTATTTTTGTTTCCTTTCTGTACAAAAAAAGTATTATAGAAGCTTTATACCGTTACGGTTGAAGCACTGATGGCAGACGGAGCACTCCGATGATGTCTTATTCTGATAATGTCCTGCACTCAAAAACTACGTTTTTATACGTTTAGAACAACTTGGGGGGTGAATAATGGATAAAATGTTCATTTTAACTAAGCATTAGGTTAACTATTATAAATAAAGTAAGCATTTTTGGTAAGTGAGCTAGTACTTTAAAACATGAATGAATACTGCTGAAATAACGCTGCTGTTTAAAGTTGAGTTGAAGACCGATGTTACATTGAACATTGTACTTGTGTTTGATTTTGCTTTTTTATCACTGGCAGATGTTAAAATGGACTTCTCACTGAAGAGGGGGAGCTGAGGGAAGGCTGTTGCTTTGAATATGAATTATTTCATTTATGTATTCTGGCACTAACTGGCACTCCCCGAAGTACTGTAATCAATATAATGAATTGAATATGGCTTGAAAAAACACACACTGGAGTGGAGACTAGACATTTGACAGCAAAGCTTCCTTGTATTGGGACCATTTCAAGGAATTTACTTTTATTTCATGCGACGGCTTTGTTCTGCTGTGCTTGTGATCAACAGCTCAATACACAGAATACCCTTGAGTGGTGTGTCGCTGTTCATTTAAAGACATTATGAAGTAAATAAAAGACTTAAACGTACCTCATACTTTACAGAAATGAGGCTGATAAATAAGTAAAAAATACAGGCAAAAAACTTAATATTGTGACAAATTACTGCCATGTAAAATAATAACATTTTCTATTTGAATATTCATTAAAATCTAATGTATTTCTGTGATGTTCAGCATCACTCCTCCGGTCCTCAGTGTCACATGATCTATAATGAGAAATAATGATATTTCTTTCATCAGTTCTGTTTATTAGGGTCGTATGTTACATGTAATGTTGTGAAATGAATGTTTATTTCCCATTTTAGTTTAATAATTCTTACCATGATGGTGTTTGGTGTTTGTGTGAATGACGCAGAGCACCTTCTATACTGTATGTGTTACTATTTAAAAGCTACCTGTGATGAGCTTTGGTTCATCATGTGACTTTCTGATCCCCCTCTGCATTTGGTAGTTATCAGTGTTTGTCAAAGGTACAAAGTAGATTCCACTACTTTAATAGGTTGGTATATTAACATTATATCAGCTATTACGGTTTCTTATTAGAAATTACGGTATTTAACTGTAAATTTAAAATAAAACCGTAAAACTATTGACGAAACAAAAATTTTGATACCGTATTTTTCACGGTTTTATACTGGCAACCACAGCTGCCGTTTTTTTACCGTAAATGTTATGGATTTCTTTTTACAGTATAATATTTTTTTTTTTTTTTTTTTTTTTTTTTAGGATATTTGAATGAAGGAAATGTTAAAAAGAAAAGCATTGATTTAAAATAGAAATCCTTTCTAACAATATACACTACCATTCAAAAGTGTGGGGTCAGTAGATTTTTATTCTTGTTTTATTTAGCTAGGATGTGAACTGATAAGAAGTGATGGCACATATCTCTTATACTGTTAGAAAATATTTATATTTTAATAAATGCTGTTCTTTATAACTTTTTATTCATCAAAGAATCCTGAAAAAAGCATTGGAACAAATACTATCACATCTTTGCCAACACTGATAATTCTAATAATAAATCAGAATATTAGAATGACTTCTGAAGGACTGGAGTAATGACTGATGGAAATTCAGCTGCGCATCACAGAAATAAATTAACTCATTATTTTAAATGATGAAATATTTCACAATATATTTTTTTTCCTTGAAGAAACATCTTTGAAAAATATTACGAATCGTACTGGTAGGATAGATAGATCTCAATGGTATGAAGGTAGAATATGGCCCCTTTAAGGAAATGCTAATTCTCTGAGTCACCTGTCAAGGTTTTCAGTTTAATTCTCCTTTCATAAACTTCTCTGCAGAATATACTTGTCTGAAGACTTTCCTCATGAACTTAAATGAGCTCTCTCCTAATAGAAACCACAGCAGACGGCATTATAAAGATGAGCTCTGGTCTGAGTAAAGAAAGAGAGATAGAGAAAACAGAGGGAAAGGGGCAGATTAAGCTGCATTCCCTGAGGGAACAGGCCTGGGTCTTCAGCTCGATGGGCTAATCATGAACCCATCAGGCTATTACAGCATACAGTTACAGGTTCAGGACCTTCGAGACGGCCTCTGATGCATAAAGCTGTGAGCGCCTTTGACAAATATGGCTGCCTAGCTCCGTGTTGATTTTCTAAGACAAATTATCAGGGCAAATCACTCTCCGCGGTGGTGAATTTCATTACAGCAGAGCACTTGATTGCTCTTTTTCTGCACTCATTGAATGTGATCATTGGTAATTAGCACTGGGGGGGTGACAAGGCAGAGCATTTCTGGGAATACCTTTGGACGTGCAAAAGACGCTGAAAAAAATCTGCTTTAGCTCTACTGAAACTTTAATTAGAAGCAACTATTCTTTTAGGAAATAAAAGTCCTTGTTTGTGAAATCAATCACGCAGCTAAAAGAGGTTAGAACAATTCTATAAATGGTGCTTGCATCATTTTAAATCAACTAAGGATGCAGCCGTATTCTTACATTGCATGTGTGCAAACTGCGTGGCTTTTAATTATAGGTTAATATACTAAACCAGGAACTGGAGAAGTCGTCCTAACGGTTACCTATAAGGTGTTACTTGAATCTCATACCTGTAAATCACTTTTGTAATGCACACCAGGTCGGTATGAAGTGTGGAAAACGAGAGCTAGTTTGGGTTGGTGCTTGAGCTGGCTCTCTGGAGAGCCTCTCAGAAATAATATACAGAGAATAAGAAGAGTTCTTAAGGTGAACGTATGCTGGAGGATGGGTCAGAAAGAGTGTTTAAAAAACGTAGATATTTAGAAAAATACAGGCACCTTTCTTTTAAATCTAAAACACAACTCAGTGCAATCCATTATTTAAAGTACAGGTAAACCAATCTAGAACATTTCTTTATATTAAACTTGTCTTAGAGTTTAGCAATTATCACTGCTGAACGCCTTTTTCATTGTTAACACATTTATTACATTTGAATTGCTCTGTTTCTGTAAAAACTGATTGGTATTGAAGAAAGCCACAGTGCAAGTGTTACGCTCTCTCACACACACACACACACACACACACACACTCCTGTGTTCTGGGGTGTCTCTCTCTCTTCATAGGTGTAATGGTGTT
>JAUYWG010000056.1:16213199-16244308 GCA_034779775.1 Enteromius afrohamiltoni
TTTTTTTTTTTTTACTCAACATGTTTTCCCCTCTCACATAAAACCCAGAAATGGTGTTACTGCGAAACTCATAGTTTATGCAGCATAATAAAACAGGTCACGGTTTAATAAATGCAATGCTTAGAATCAAATACATGCCATTCAGTCTGTAATATCTGAGTTTAGTAATTGAGGTGCCTTCTTTCTTGTAGCTCGGATTGGCTCCTTTTGTGTGCCACTTGTTACCGGGCAATCAAGATCCAAGGAATCTGCATGTCTCTGGCTTATTAGGAGGAATAAGCTGACTTTTATTGTTCAGCGGGCTTAACATTGCTGCAAATATCAGAACGCTTTGATGGCTGTGAATGCCATGTGTGTCGTTGGTTCAATTACTCTTGGTGTGGCTGCCTTTCTACTCGTTACCCAGCTCTAAGAGTCCAGGTTTTATATAGGGTGCATTTGACAGTGCCTTCAGCCGCCTCCTACCTAAATGCTGAAGTTCTGCCAGTGACCTGCCTGAGACGTTAGAGCTGGCTTGACAGTCTTCCCCATAGGAAAGCTTGGGTTTTGCAGAAGCCACCTAAAGGCTCGTCTGACAGGTTTGAAGGTGGCAGGATGGTGCCGGTGATACCAGAAGAGGGGGGCACCGTTTGGGCTGTCTTCAGAGATTGCTGCTGCTTCAAAGTCCTCCCCAGGTTGTAGTTGTTGACTCCTAGGAACATAACCACCCACTACATAAACACACACAAAAAACAAAAAACCTCACTTGTTTCAGTTGAAGCAGCACAGCTTGAGGGCATTTTGGGGGCATTTTGGGATGGCTGCCCAACAGGAAGCCGGCCTAGAGGTCTTGAAAAGGCACATCCCAGGGAGAAAGCGAGAAAGAAGCCAAATTGCGTCTTGTATTCCCCTCGCCTTTTCAAGCCCCCTCCCTACGGGATTCGGTGCTTGCCAGACCCCAGCTGTTCTGAGGAGCCACCTCCTACGTCCAGCCCTGTCATGTCTATGCATCAGAGCTGTGTTACATCACCCTACGTACAACACTGAGACTGACTGATATTCCTTCCCAAGACTTCAGAGCAGTTGGAAATGGACAACATTATCCAACGTCACGTAGCGATCGTTGATTTGTTGGTGGCGGGGCGATATCTAGCTCTGAATTCTGAGCTGAATGAAGAACACATAATTTCGACATATTAGGTCTTGTTGATCTTCATAATAGTTGGATTTAAACCCCTTGTCTGACATGCTTATGTTTTGAAGAATGTCATTTAGTTGTTGTGCTGGATTATAGAATGCACCTGTATTTGCCTCTAGTCTGTAGTATGTTAATAACGGTCACACAATAGATTTTAATCCTACCCGAAACCCCCCAGAAGGACTTACCTTGCCCTTTAAACTTAATTAAATGTCAAAAAAGAGATATAGAAGCAATTAGCCTCTCTATATTCCAAAACATGACTCAACAGGTGTCCAAAAATGGGTTTCTAAAATCCACAGAGATACTGAATATTTCTGTATCTATTATTTAACTAGTGAAATGAGACGGACAAATTAATGTTATATCCGGATCCGTTAAAGCCTCGTCAGATCTTTTCACCATGGTACGGTTTAAATAACCCCGATAGCCTTCTGTTCCTGCTGCCTGAAGCTCATAGGCATGTAAAACTGGAGTTGAATCTAAATGAAGAGGATGGTAGCAGTCGGCATTACTTTCCAGTGGCTTCATAGGATTTGTCAACATCACTATGCAAAGTGAGACTTAAAATCTTGACAGTGTGGCTTCTCGGAGAACTAGAGCGCTAATGATTTTCTGCTGCTTTTCCTGTTCTTCTCCTCGACGGTTCATATTTGTTGATGTTGTCTTCTCACTGTTTGGCAGTGAGATCACTGGGAGGAACAGCTCAGATGCTGACTGCATCTGAAAATAGCAGGCATTTTACTTAAAGAAAAAAAAAAACCTCTACGTATGCTACCGGGGAAGACGCTGAAGCAGCAAAACTGCAAGCTTTGATGCACATAAAGGCATACGCTTGCGCATGAGACATTTATTTATGTCTGTGATATATTTTTACCTAGATAATGACGCCTGGGGCCGGCCCACTGCGAAATGAGTAGATTTGTCTCTCTTTCATATGATTTCAGCATTATGGATGCACCAAGGAGAGCAGACATGGTCCATTTACAGCTAATGAGAATGAATGAAGTTAAGTTGAGTGGTATTATGTTCAGCGTGATGTACCAAACACTTCTGGAAGCTCTCGTGAATAATGGAAGCCTCAATCTCAATGACAATCCTGGATGTGGATTCACCTTTTATTTTTGTCTTTGTTTATAAACTCCTGTCCCCAGGCGACTGTCGTGACATTCACACTCCCTGGATATTCTCAGAAAACAATAGATTCGACTTTCGATCCAACTTTATGTCAAGGCAGGGTTTCGGCTCATCCGCAAGGTCGACCTCAAAGGCATGCGACAGGAAGTCAATGGTGCGACGAAGCCACAATTTTAAACAGCTTAAGACTTCATCACTTTACGTTACACTCTCGTTGACAAGCTTCTGATCATCCCCGTCACCTCACAACAGTGACGCCGCTCATCATTCACAGTCGGGTTATTAGCAGAGCACTCAGAGCAGAACTTGAATTTCAGCGCGGGATTGCAGCTATTAATAATTCTTCTCATTTCTGCAGGTTCTGCGCTAATAACAAAATGAAGGAACGCATCATTTGCAGGTGTTTCAGTTATTTAAAGTGAAGGAGAACTCGCTCACGCGCTCTGCATTCACAGCTAAGGAGGGTGAGGGCTTTACAGGAAATCAAGTTTCTACAATATGGTTACATAATGTAGAACTTTTATTAGATTTAGCTGTATGTTGTCTGAGGGTCCCTAAGAGGTCCTGTCTTCTCAGGTGTTCGAGCGTCTCAAATCATTTAGGGGTAAATAAAGTAATATCTCAGCCACTGCACAGCGTTGTTGCATTCATGAAAAAAAAGTGTTTAAATGAATCTAATGAGTCAATGATTCACGATTGCCCATTCATAAAGACACGAATGAATCAGCTGTTTGAACGAATCATCTGAATGAATGATTCCAGAATAAAATCAGTGACTTGCCACTAACTGCTGGTGGATTACGTTTGATTTTTAACCTATAATTTCAGTTATTTAAACCACTTAATATTTCTATATTCAAAGTCTTAACAAGAATTTATGACTTTAATTGCACTCATGTCAGCTCAGAGCCTCGTGAAATGCCTGAAAATAAGCCACTTTTGTGCCACCTCTACAGTACAAACAATGTATTAATTCTAATTTCCTGTGATGATAACTTATTTGTCTTATTCTTATACTTGGGTGAGGATGGGGCGTGGTCATAGTCCTGCAGCCACTGCTGAAACAAATCAATCCCTAATTATTGATCCAAAAATTGGAAGATAAATCATTTTATAAAGAATGAGTCAATGATCCAGCCCCCTGGTTCAATTTATCACCTATTTCCGACTAGTATTTCTGTTCCCTCTAGCTATTCAATCTCCTGTTTTTGCTTTATTTGGCTGTGATAACACCCAGACCCCCCGCTGTACACCGTGACATGATATTTAAACACAATCTCTCCCAATGCGCAACAGATATTTTCTGTCTAATGGTCCTGCACTAGGCTGCATCGTTCCACATGCTCTCTCCCGCCGGTCTTTTCTCAACCCCCTGAAGAATCTCGCCCAGACCCAGATGCGCTCTGATCACTGTGAATTAATAACTACACACTTCATTCTTAAAACCAGCCGAGACCCCCCAGATAGATTTATTTATCTGATTTTCAGTTGGATTCCACTACCCTCATGCGCTGACTTCAGTTTTGTCCTTAATTAGTAGCCTTCTGGTCAAGTTGTACACCCCCCCCCCCGTCTCAAGTGATATGTGGTGGAATGATGTCTTTGTCTTTGGACTGCTGGGCTTGATTGCTCATCTAAATAAGTACTTCAGTGAAAAGGGAACAAGGGCGAACTGCTATTTCGCACTCTGTTAACATCAGGGCTTGAAATCAGCTGTAAATTACCCTTGCTTATCGGACAGGCGTGAATGTTTTTTTTCTTTCTTTCTCAGGCCATTGATTGTAAATCCCTTGTAAACCAACATTTTATCTGCGCACTTGATGAAGTCTGAGTCCAGCGCCTGTGGAACGAGCTCATCCTGGGTTTGAATGAATCCAACATGATGTCTTGTGTGGGCGGGCGGTAGGGTGGGGTTTGTAGGGATTCCCTCCTTCTCTTTCCCCTGAGCGAGACTGACAGAAACCAGCTCCCCGCAAGCATCTGAAATTAAATCTCAGGGGCCTCCACAGATGTGCTTTTCAACGTGGGGCAATATGGCTTGCCGCTGCCAGTGTCACTTTTACTCTTCGGTTCTCCACTCTCTCCTCCCTCCCCCTGGAGTTTGGGATATGATTCAAATTAAGCTCCTCACCTTTTTTTGTCTCCTGAGTTCTGTGTTTGATGAGATGGATGAGGTTTTTCAGCTCTTTTCATTTTGTAGCTCAAGGAAGGAGGCATTAATTTAACATGGATTCACGGCAAGAGGCTTTCTTTGTTTTGGACAGGGCTGTTTTCGGATGTTTCACCAATTTATGGAAAATGTGATGGGACCAATTTTTTAGATGATGTAAAAGCAGAACTGTGAATAATATTTATATAACCACCCTTACATTAACTTGTGTGTATCATAATAGTAACTTTAGGGTTTGTCAGGGTGGATGAAGTAGTTGAAAATAGCCTGACTTTACAAAGAAAAGTTTAGTAAGTGATTTTCTTTTAATTTTATGTAGACATTAGCATATAACATGTACACAAAGAACTAATTCTGTCCGTGTGGAGTATGGCAGCTCCGTTTACCTGTTCAATGAAGATGTTGAGTAATGGACTGGGCAGAAACATCTGTGAAGCTCTGCTCCGAGATTGTTGTTACGGCTGGGGGCATTGTTAGTGTGAAGAGGGCTAGAGTAATTATTTTACATGTTTGATTTGATTTAGTTCATTAAAAAAATGGACAAATCCTGTGACATTCTGTGTTAAACTGCATCACTGAAATCATAGAGCCCTACTAGAGAAGACACTTTTGGGTGTTTTTTTCTTATAAAGGAGAAATAAAGTATTAAACAATTGTGAGTCCTCTTTTGCGTTCGTTTTTCTTACCAGCTAGTTCCCTAAACCTGTTATAACGCGGAACATATGTCAGGCTAGCATTCAGAAGCCACACTTAAAGTGATTGTACTGAGGATGAAGAAGCCCATTTGACAGATAAATCCAATGACATCAGTATCAAAGAGTGACTACGGAGCATTCAACTGTAACGCTCACCCTGGGATTGTTTCTCATTAGCTCTAATAAAGTGCAGGGTCCTTGTGTAATGAAATAAGCCTTCAGGTGTGTTGTCAATGCTTTTCTGTTTATTATTTATCATCCCTTATTTTATTACTTTAGTCCTCTTCACACAAACAATGCCCCTAGCCATAATGAGAGCTTCACAGATGTTTCTGCCCAGTCCATTACTCACCATCTTCATTTAGGAACCTTGGCAAACTGAGCTGTCATGCTCGACATGGCCAGAATTTGTCTGTTGTGTATTTTATTTTTGTTATCTTGGAGTTTGGCAATGATATCTGGACAGGGACTGCATGGGCTGTGTTTTTATTAGATGCATATGGTTTCAAGATAGGAGGCTTCAAGAACAAGGATGTGACTGCAGACTGAAAATAGAGATTAAAGTTGAATCGAAGGTTATGTATTTACATCAACAGCGGAAGGGAAGTTGAAAGAAACTTTGAGGCCGCAGCTGGAATTCTGAGTGACCCACGTTGGCTTTATCTTAACATGCATTACTCGCTCTAATGCCATCAGTCAATCAGGGCTTAAAGTGGAGAGCACATCAATCACTGGAGTCACTTTTGTATGGAGATACTGGGATGAATGCTGATTGTGCCAAATCTTCCCATCTCGATTTGCATGTCCATTCACTAAAAGCTTTGCAATTTAGAAAATGTCTGCTTGTGTCAAGAAAACTATTTTGATGTTTATTAATTTATTTCTCTCTCCTTGTTTTAAGCTAATTTGTTTTATTAGAAATGCTGGTAACACTTTACAATGAGGTTCATTAGTTAACAGGGCTTGACATTAACTTTTTTGCCCACCAGTGGTGGGCCACAATTTGTTTTTGTTAGGAAATTACATTATATAAGATTTAATACTGCATACTGCATTCACTTAATATAATAAGATAATGTTACCAATCAAATTACCCAATGTCGACAATCATATGAAATCAGCATCTACAAAATCCATCATTCCTCTGCAGAAGAAACGGAAGCAAGAGTAGCAAGAGTTCAGTGTAGCTGATATACAGCTGTTTATTTTATACATATAAATATATGAAATGTTGGAAAAAAGACACTACGAAAGGAAACCGCCAGTAAGTGACAATTTTAATTGAGTCATTGAAGCCTTCAAATGATTCGTTCGGACATGGATGCTTATGAATGGACCCTGAGTGTTGTATTTGCACCACTGTTCTGCTGGGATCTTTGTTTAGAACTATTTTCATTAACCAAACAGACAACAATATATCCTTTCCATGAATTTAAACGCTAAACTGAAATGGATATTAACTGACATGTATACAATGTCAGATTTGCAATCGTGGTTTTCAGGGAACTTTCTGGTCATGTCGTGTTGCTAGGCTCTATGTTATAAAAATAATTGCACATTTTATTTTTGTTTTGTGTGGAGTTGCGTTCATTTGTTTTGGGTTCTCACATAGACAAGCTTCATTGCTCTTACTTCGTAGTTACTCTATTAATTGCCATTAACGTCCACCAATTGTAATAAAAATAAAACCATTCTCATCGAAATGTCGGTGCAGTTTTAATCAGATTAGTTGTCCGGTCAGACAGGTAAAATTCTCTTCCTTCACTTGCCTCTTTAAAAAATCGACTTGTCCCAAGTTTTATTACTGTATAAAGTTCATCCCGCCGGAGTGAAATACTCCCACATCTGGTGGATTGGCGGGTGTTAATGTCAAGCCCTGTTAGTTAACAAATGAAACCTTATTAGAAAGTGTTTCCTGGAGTCTGAGGTAGATTCACTTTTGTATGAAGACACTGGGGTGAATACTGATTGTGCCAAATCTTCCCTTCTCGGTTTTCATGGCCAAGTACTAAAAGCTTTGCAATTGAGTAAATGTCTGCTTGTGTCAAGAAAACCTTTTCGTTTCACCAATATTTGCCATAAATCTGACTGTTTTGTGTTGTTGTTTTTTTTTGAACATCACAGAGCTCACCACAGTGTTGAATTTGTACCAATCTGAGTTTGTTGGAATTCTAGCCGAGCAGCTGCCAGTTTCATACACCAGTGACTGAGACGACCCGCTCCGCTGATGCCGGGAAAGTTATCGCTTCAGGTCGCCGAACCGAGATGGTAGGCTACTGGCAGGCCGTCAGTAAATTTAATGCTACAGCCAAACATAACAAAGATATACCACTCGTTGATGGCACTGTTTCAGATTCAGTGGCATCTCTAATCTAGCTGCAGAACCCACAAACGGCTACAGCTAATTTATTAATGATGCAGTCATGTTATCTATAAAGCGTGCATACATTTTGCATTTATTAGAGGATAAAGAAGAGCGAGGTGATGAAAGCAGCAGAGCAGATAGCACATTAGGCATAGTTTTAAAATAGTGATATCATTCAATACAAGGCTCATTAGGCATCCAGATGAAGACAACACATCTGATATCAGGTCATATTACAGTAAAAGTATTCTTTCTTTTGAAACGCGTCATGGGATGTTATGTGCTTGATCTGTGAAGAGCACTAACACCTCATTTAATGATGCTGGGAAAAAAAACTTTCTGTAAAATACTGGATCTGTAAATGCAGCATACAGTATGAATTAATGTTATTATAAATCAAACAACAGCACTGATGAGAAAACCGCTTACTTCTCTCTGCTTGTTTTAAGCTCATATTCTACAGCATTTATTAATATTAGTTCATGTTAATTTCAGCATTTACTAATGAATTATTAAATTACCACACTGTGTTTGTGTTAACATTAGGCTACTCAATGCACTGTGAACTAACAATTAACAACTGTATTTCCATTAACTAACATTAATAAAGAGTGTAAGTGTAATGTAAATGTAGTGTTCGTTCGTGTTAACTAATGACACCGAAATGCATAAAGTACAATTTTGTTTTAGTATAACCTTTTTAAATGAAGTGTTTACCATCACTGAAGTTATTGGACATTGCTTGCATGTAATTTCAGTGTGTGTGTGTGTGTTTAGTACTGAACTAACATGTATTGTGTGCGGTTTAACTTGCATCAGCATAAAGCTACTCTACAAGCTCACACCTAACCTTTAAAATATAGCCTTATTGATTAAATATACATGTATTGGCCAAAAGTCATGTATGCAGTAAATAATGCATGGATTTATTGAATCTTCTGGCTTCTGGTCTCAAGCGTAGAGTCTCTCTCTCACACACACCACAATATATATATATATATATATATATATATTTCTATGTAATATACACACACACTATATATTTGTGTGCATTTTTCCACACCAGACGAGTGAAGGGTACAGTGTGACAGCACAGATAACAGGATGTGATCAGGGATGGTTCTATTAGAAATACTCGACAGTGCAGTGATGTGGCAAATGTTGGACAAAATCCTAACCCTAACCCTGAACCGAAACCGCTAGCGATTCTGGGGTGGACTTGGAAACACCTTCATGGGGAAATGAAGTCTCTGACATGGGCTTGTGAGTATATGGGACCAGTGAGTGGTCCACACGCTCAAAATGGCAATGACAGGAAGCACTGAGGAGTCTCTAAGATGGTCTGTGTGGACACCCTAGGGACAGTGGCTGTCCTTACTGACATCAGCAGGGGGGCTGACAAACAGGCCATCAGCCTTATACACCCTGGGGAAGATCTGGTGTCCTCATATGCGACACCCCTGATGCCGGGATACATCCATTGTGGCTGAAGACTGGGGCTTGACTTCCATTTGGGCTGAAGTCTTGGGGCTGGTGGCCATCTTGGGCGTTGGCTCTGGCTGGTCAGTGGAGATTTGGTGTGGCACTAGGTGATCTAACGAGGTGCGGCTGCGGCTCATCTTGTGCTGACGCTGTGGCTCTGGAGTGTCCACCATTTGGACGCTGACACAATGGCAAAATCGCGTTCCTCATCAGCGAGCCCCATGGTGAATGAAGAGCCCACGCATAACAGGTCCAAAAATTGAGTGATGGCCGGGGTGCCTCGTGGATCAGCGGCGATTTAAGTGGCTGACTCATGCCCTCGCAGAAAAAAGTCAATCAATACGCAGTCCGGGAGGTCAGCATGAACAGCATTCATATTCATATTCATAAGTACTCCCACACATAATCATCAAGCAAACGAGAGCCTTGTTTGAGAACTAGCAGCATTCTAGCTATGTCCATAACTGGCCAATGTCTGGAAGAAAACCCGCTGGATCCTGAGGGGGCTGCGTGTTCTGTAATGAGGGGAACTGAGGCGTGTGGATCCAGGGGTTTATTAAGAGACATGCTCAGACAGGCAGGGTCGAGAAAGCAGCAAACAGAAACAGCGGAGGCAAAACACAAGAATAGTCCGGAGCGATAGCAAGGGTCCGTCGATCAGTGAACAATCATCCAAAACCAGAACAGTATTCCAAGGCAAGGGTTAAGATCCGGCAGACAATAAACACGAGGGAACACACTCAATGAACACACATGAACACTTTTAAAGACAAGACAAGGGGACAAACAAGGGGGCGGAGCTGATCAATCACTGGCTGGGTGGAGACACAACAGAGTAGGCATGGAAACAGAGGGAAACATGTCATAATAAAAGTCCACATAACTACACAAGAGAAATGCCGACAGACAACATAACGCATTTAGTCCTCAGTCATTATAATTTATTATTTATTTAAATGTTTATTCATTTCTTTACAGGTTTTTTTTTTCATTAGGGATCAGTACTGGCTTGCCTTGAAAGTAATTTTTATCATTTTATAATAAGCTATATGCAAAATTTGATTCCTATTGTGCTTTGGTGTGAAATCGGGCATGTTTTGTGAGATTCGCCCAGTTTTAATTAAAAGGTGGAATATTGTGAAAATCATGTAATGTTGAAGTGAGTTGCTGCTGGTCTATTTCTCAGATATAATGCCAGATGTGCAAAGAAAATCATCACGTGCTGATTGCAGTTCACCCTTTTATTTAATTGTTTAGCTTAATTTGAAATCATGTGGCGTTTGTAAAGCAGTGTCCGACACTGTTTAAGTGTGAGGGTCCATCTGCGTGCTGGAGAGGGCCCTGAGGCCCCCGGCCGGCCTGCTATTCCCGGCAGCTCTCTTTAAGAGCCCGTGTCTGAGCCAGCTGAATATCAACTCATTAGCTCAGGCAAATGGGACTGCAATATATAAAAAAACAAAACAGAAAGCGAAAGAGCGAATACTGAAGCCCTGCTGAGAAACACTTGCATGAGAAAAGGTAGGTTTTTTTCTGTTGCAGACCTTGCTACTCTCCTTGGTCTGTCCTCATATTTCATACTTCCTCTTCTCTCGGTTTCTTTCCCTCTCGCTTGCTCACTTTTTGTTTGTAGTATGTCTGTTCCTCCCTGTCTGTGGCCTATATCTTCTGCTTTCACTCTTTCCTTCTGCCTCTTTCACCTTTTGTAATTTCCTGTAAAATACAGCCATGCTGAATTTCACTCTCATTTTCCCAAGCCTCTTTTAAATCTAATTAACTAAATGATTGTTAAGAACACTGGAAACAAGGTCACAGTGATGCCTGTTGATTACTTTCCCCTTGTTGCAGAGCCGGCCGGCATCTGTCGATTCATATGCTGGGAGCCTCACAGATACCGTAACACCCTTTTTTCCATTTCATTTTTTTAACACCTCATTTACAACAACAATACCTCTTCTTTTTTTTTTTTTTCATCACGTCGTCCTTTTGTGGATACAAAAGATTGCATCAGTGCCCAATCAACTGAGGCGTTCTTTAGCTTCAGTGTATCGTTTTATATTTCGCCGCCTTTGACTTTGTTACGCTTTGGGGCTTGCTGGTTCTCGGGTACAATCTGCTCTCTCGCAGCGACGCGCTCTTGAAGAATATGCTTGAAGTAATGCGTCTGTGGTGCAATAAATTGCAATTCCGTGCTCTTTACGCCGGTGGACTTGTGCCAAACTGTGTGGAAGACTGAATGAAGATGTAGCTTCATGAAATGACAGGACTGATTTTGCCAGGTGGTTTTCTGAAAGAGAAATGGCAATTTGCACCGAGGAACTAATGACGGCATTATCGTACGCAAAACAAATATGCGATTAAATATTAATTTAACGCTCTAAAGATGGGTTTGTGTGTCGAGGCATGCTCTGAAATTAGAGCCTGTTGCATGGGAGGTGCTCCGAAGCGGACTGGCATATGAATTAGTGTTTTTTTTCTAGGTGTGTGTCACCCCTGTTGCGAGGGACAAGGCTGGGCCTGAGTGAGAGGAAGCCATCTTTAGCTGCATGAAATTCCATCTCTGTCAGAGCAGGGGCCCTGCAGTGCCGTGAAAAGCAGTTCGGTCTTGACAGAATTTAATTTGTTTTTCTTCACTTTTCCTCTCCTTTCTTTTGGGTCGAGGTGGTGCAATATGTTGCTAAGAGGATGTTTTTGTTGGGAGGGGATCTTCAGCTTGATTGTGAATCCAAAGATAACACCTCACTATAGAATCCTTTTCCACAGAGGAGGTTATTGCACCGCGCCGAGAGCACTTGTGTGTGTTCTTTTGCACTAGCAAGACCTAAGGGGATGACGGGATGACGTCGAGGCTCTGCTCTGTAATGTATTCAACGAATGGGGTCTCTTGCTCTGCTAATTAACCGAAGTAATTAACAGCAGGTTTTCAAGGTATCGCATATTATTATGTCATTAAAACTTTCCTGTGCGGAGGCGTTCAGGAGACAGCGGGCGACTCTGAGACCTCTGGAGTGACCGTGGGTGGACATTTTCTCATGTGTTGCATTGAGTTTGAAGTCTGTGTTGTAAACACGTATAGGCTTATGCACTGCGAAATAGGAACTGTTGGAAAGGGTAGTGGGATCCGTCTTTGTTAAAGTCAACATGAAATCAAAATTGACCTTATTTACTTGCTTGATACACATTTCTGCTCATATTTTGCATGATTCATTGATGCATGTTATTCAAAAGAAAAACACAGTGTTCATATTTTTCTTTGTATTCTTTCATCAAAGTCTAATAACCTCAGCTTCTTCTCAGGGTTTTCACCTGACCCTGTTCTGATACGTAACACCCACTTTTCACAGTCCAATCAATTCCACTGGATTAAATTGAGTCCTGCCCTTCACTGATAAGAATAAAGTTTTCTTTGTTGGAAAGTGTTCCTCCGTGAAGAATCTTTCACATTCTGGGAACTTTACCATTGCACAAAATGTTCTTACTTTTTAAAATAAAGCTTCCTGAATGAACTTTAATAGCAGTGCTGTAGAAGAACCATTTTTGATTCCCTTTTAAAAAAAAAATTGCGTATGTTTTTCATATTAATATGCACATTTGAACCTTGCACAAATACTTTGCGCCTAATTCACAACACACGTGTACGCGCATGAGCTTGCTCTTAAACTCGCTCTTCTGTTGGCGAGTCTTCTAAATGAGCGCCTGTGTACACAAGCTTAGTAATTTGCATAAAACACGCCCAAATCATCTCCATATAAGGGCATATAATTTGCTGTCGGAGTTGGAAGCCAGAAAAAATGTGCTATATAAAAGTGATTCTTCTTTGAATCTCTAATTATATATGTGTGTGTGTGTGTGTGTGTGTGTGTATATATATATATATATATATATATATATATATATATATACATACACATATACATACATACACATATATATATATATAATTGAACCTCTAAATTTACTGCAAAAACTGTTTGTGATGTAATTACTACCAGTCCAGATGCGCAGTACCCAGATGAGGGTGTGTTATTAGTTTTACCGGTTGTTTTCTGGGAATAACAAACTTTGGAATGTGGCGACTGACCAATCAGAATCCAGTATTCCAGGGGCTGTATAATAAACATGTTTATAAGGCCCCGGGTGTACATGATTATTGTTTACGTGTGGTATAAGTTGTTCTCATTATTTGTGAGAATGCAGATTTGTGTGTTAAGACCTAGTGAATGAGTCCCTGTGTTTGTTTGTTTTTTTCATTGTGTAAAGAACCTTTTAAAAATCTAGTGAATCTTTTTCCTCTTTTTAGACTTCAAAGTTTCTTAACTGAACCATAATGCCAACAAAGAGCCAAAAAAAGGTTCTCCTTTATTTCTTTAGGGTACCAAAAATTGTTCTTCAATGGTCTTGCTGCTTAAATCCCATTCCATGGTTAATCCTGGAACATCTATTTTTAAAATATACTTCTTTTTGTCAATAAATGGATTATGGCTGTTTGGTTGCACATTGACTTTTATAAAACAATAGGAATGCTGAATGCATCCAGAAAGTCTTTGTAAAAGCCGCGCCATGAGCTGTGAATGATGAAGGGCTCGTGCTGTTAGATGAGACACAGCAGTCTCAGCCATAACTCATCTACATGTCCGAATCACAGACGGCCGCATGTTAGACAGCGCTGCGCAGCGCAGACAGTGATCTACCCACATCTCTTGCAGCAACAACAACAAAAAAGACCTGCAGGGATGACGACTTGCGCAAGACCCAGGTCTTTCACAAATAAGAGCCTTTGATATTGAAGAAGTTGAAGTCAGTACCGGCAAAGAAAGCTCTTTCAGATGCTGATGCATGACTTGGAGCTACCCGGATTAGTATCTCTTATATTTTTATTTATTTTTTCCACCAAGAGAGTCATTTCGGATAAGTGCTTCTCTCTGGAAAGCACTGCACTGCAGACCTATGATCTGAACAAGTGACCATCTGTTCAGCCCTCCATTTTTCCCCCAACAAGCAACTTGCACATGTAAGAAGAAATTTGCAAGCTACTCAAAACCAAGCGCACAGATGCTACGGTGCCACACCAGAATATTTATAGGGGTTCATTGAGAAATACAGTAAATTTACCTGCAGTGAAATCCTCACTAGGTGGAGCGATGGTGGCACAGCTGAAGAGTGAGCGATCCCAGAGTGAGAATGTTATTTAAAGATGCATTATTAACATGAAAATGCCCTTCAGAGCCAGTTTATTCCAAAGCTTTGAGGAAAAAAAAGAGGTTGCTCTATGGATAGCGAAAGCAACCGGTGCTTGTAAAAGAACTGTGCTTTAGACATTCACAGAGGCACAAATTGCTGTTTTGAATAGAGTGCAATTTCCGATGTAGAATACCTGTGACTAAAAGAGCAATACATTCTTGTTAGCTTTATGAATAGATCCTGTTTTTCTAGGATATGCCAAGTCATCCGCATGCTGCCAAGTCATGAGGACTAGGAGAACGGATTCCAAGCCAGTCAATTTCTCAGAGTCAGTCAGTCAGAGACAGAGCTTCACAGATTTACTGCCGCGTACGCTAGTACCTCCAGCTGAACCACGCTGAAAAGAACCTGCTTGTTGAGCAGCGAGGAGCTCTTATTTGGTTTTCGCCCTTCAGTTACCTTGACAAGTTCTACCGATTATCCTGTTTGATGTATTCCTGAAAGGCTCAAAGAGCAGTTCTGAAATATTTACCCACCCTCATGTCGTTCTTAATCCGTGTGTTGTTGTTGTATTTTTATTTTCTTTAGTGGTGAGTTTTTAAGAATATCCTGCCACTCTTTTCCATATATTACAAATGAATTGAGTCTGGGGCTGTCAAGCTCCAAAATGATAAAAGAAGCCCCATACAAATATTATGAAAGCGCTTCAAACAACTCACTGAAGTGTAACAAACAGAACCAGTTGAACAAACGACTGGAATCATGAAAAGCCTTTGGACCACCCAAAACTTACATTTCTGTCATTAATTACTCAGCCTTCGTTCATCTTCAGAGCACAAATGAAGATATTTCTGATGATATCAGAGAGCTATCTGTCCCTCCACAGACAGCAGCACAACTCAAATGATCCAAAAACACGGTAAAACAGTCCGTGTGACATCAGTGGATGCAAAGAAAACAAAAACAACATAATTTACTCAACCATTCTTCTCCCCTGAGTTACATCTTCCACCAAAAACAGAATTTTCCAAGCATCTGAACTGAAGTTTTACCATGTTTTTACCGTGTTTCTGGATCTGGATCATTTGAGTTGTGTTGCTGTCTGTGGAGGGACCGATAGCTCTCCGATATCGTCAGAAATATCTTCATTTGTGCTCTGGAGATGAACGAAGGTCTTACGGGTTTGGAACGAGACGAGGGTGAGTAATTAATGACAGAACTTTCATCTTTGGGTGAACTAATCCTAAAATGCATCTAAATCAGATCATCAGTGACCAAAATGGAGAACCACCGTTTTAGATTCAAAAACAAACTAAAACTGACTGGGAAAAAAAAATTCTATTGCTTCTTCTCTCATGAACCCCAGTATTATCTCAAGAAGCTTTTTTGTAGAAATGCTAGTTTAGTTTATTTTGCTTCAGATCACCTGTTCAGCTTCTCGATCCCAGCAGTACATATTGGAGAGTAAGATGTGGTCATCATGCAGAAAATGTATATTGACTTTACAGTACGCCACAGAAACCTCAAGACATTTTTTCTTTGACTCATTTCATCATGAGGTCACTCGCCCCAGAACGAGTCAATTCTACTTATCAACCCTGAACAGATTTGCCCTGTGTGTCGAGCCTGAAATATTTATTGCCATCATACTCTCGGGGAAACAACTTGAGCTCACACAACAATACCCCACAGGGGAAGGTAAAACTTCATATACTACCCCTTTAGAATTTCATTCATGTTTTTTTGTATTCTAAAGTAGCATAATTTGAATGAGATTTTAAATTGCTTGTTCTGAGGCTGGAGTATAATGTATTTAAAGCTTGTTCTTGTTCTAGCTTTATCTATTGTGTATTTTGTGAAATGCGGTAGTGCTTGGTGTTTTCGTTTCTATGTGTGCATTTAGTGTGCTTTCATGAAGGTTGCTTGTCATTTAGCAGAGGATTTCTGCTCTTCTACACAAATGGCAGGAGCTCTTTCCCTAGAGCAACACCGTATTAAGTGTCTTGATGAAAGACTTGATTGTGTTAGGCTTCACTTAGAAACTCCCCAGTTTATGTGTCAGTCCTGCCCAGAATCACATTTGTGACGTCTGCGTTATCAGCACAGAGTCTTAATCACCAGACGGCCGCTCACAGAGGCAGCGACTGGCCAAATTGCCCGACTTAGAATGTTTTCACACTTTGTACGATTGCTTCAGTCCATAACCAATTTCACTTGTTCCCCTCTGGTCTGCTATCACACTATTTTCTGATGTGCCGAAGTGCTTCCGTCATCCACATGTGGCAACAAGCTTTTAAATGCTCATAAAAAACAGGGAACAGTGTTTGCTTTACCTTTTCGCTTTTGCAAATCGATTTCCAAGGACATCACGATTCAAATCGAAGAAATTAATATTTATGAAGCAAAGAGCAATGCACTGCACTGTCTTAAATCCTTTCATGTCTGTTTCGAAAGGCTTGAACTGCTGTCTGGTTTCATTGTCGATATCGTAGCTGAGTCTTCCAGAGTCAAAAGCGGCCCACTCTTTAAGCTCGTCTTCAGAAAGTCAAGCTCACAGACTTTAAGGGCAAAAGGAATAATGTCTTGCCGTTTTGTCGATCATCTTAGCTTCTGCTCAGAGTTAGAGTGGGAGCGTATCGTCGAATAGAAAGTGAGCATTACTTATTTACATCTCGCGTAGCTGACTGTTGGAAATAAAATAAAACAGAAAATGAACTGTTTGAATGAATAATATCTTAAAGTAAATATTTTAATTATATTTGCATATTAAAAAAAAATAAAAAAAAAAGAGTCACGCAGCACAAGCACTGGCCTAGATCACAAGAACCCTCATTTCCACGAGAAGTCATGCAATTCCTTGATGAACTTTAACGCCAAACCAACCAGAACATTTTTGACACTTGCCTCTTTGCAAAATTCATAATTACTTTGCTATGTTAGCTTGAGATTAAACCACAAAAAAGCCACCTTTGGAAATACCTACAGTATAGTACATGTATTTATATATTTAACCTCCTTTCAGTTTACCTCATGTTTGATATAAATCTGATGATTTCGCCTGAGGTGTGTGTTGGACTTCCTGCACTACTCTCTTACTAAAACTCCATCTCAATCCAACGTAAGGCGCTTTATACCTCCACAGCTTCATTTATAATTATAGTTAACCATCCACAACAGATGTTCCTATCTAGACTCGGTCTACTGTACAGGTTATTGTTTTCTTATCCATCCGAAGCGTAATTTATCATTTTGATGGATTTTTATGCTTAATGCACAAAGAAGTCAGCTTCTCTGGTACACAATCCCTTTGGATTTCATCACACCAAATGAGAACTGAAACCTATAGCCCTTCACTGCCATCCACTTTAAGACTTAATAACACACGAGTCAAGTAAATGTTGTTTTTGCGCTCTTCTATTGAGTCTGCCGTGTTTCCCACTGCAGTCTTTGCCTATAGGCCAGTACAAATGCTGTAATGATGTGCTGAATTATGCAGCAGACCCTCTGATAGGCCCTTCACTCCAAACTCCCTTTTAGGCATCTGTCCTTTACGTTATTGAACCCGCTCTTAAATATTTCTCTCTTTACCTCCTTTGCTCCCATCATTTCCATCCCTTCTCTCAGTTCACATGCTCCTCTCTCATCCAGACATCTCTTTCATTTCTTCACCCCCTCTTTGCCAATTGGTCTTTCCCAAACGGATCTTGCTTTCCCAAGTCTTAATCCCCCATTCTGTGTGTCTTTTTCCCCGGTGTCAAAAGAAGCACAAGGAGAATTAATGGGGGAGAGAGAAGGAGGGAAATGAGAGAAGAAATTATGACGTCAGCGCGCCTTCTGGTTCAAAGCTATGACATTAGCAGCTCCGGCGCTGAAACGTAGCCAGTATGACGGCGAGATAGATGTGCACTTGCGTCTGTGGGTGTGTGAATGTGCTGCCAAGCCCTGAGTCAGTGCTTTACTTAATATACAAGTATAGGTACGCCTGTGCTATACATCACACTAGTGCCTTTCTGTGCGCTCACGTACAGGTTGTTTGTGTGTAAATAAGTGTGTTTAGTGGGAGGTTAATTAAAGAGAGTGTGTGTGCGCATGTCTGCAGCGAAGGCGGAGGGATGGCTGGGTAGGTTTTGATGGCTGGCGTACAAAGTGACTTAAAAATGATTCATAGTGTTGCTGGCGCTTACATGGCCTGCCATTTGTATCAGCACAAGCGCGCCGTCTCTCCCTCCCTCTCTCGTTCTCTCGCTTTTTCCCTCATTGTGCGAGGAACACAAACAAAAGGTGCGGAGGGCGGCCTCATTCCCTCTGTTCTTCTTTATATTCACTTTTATTTACTCCGTTAGCTCTGAATCCACCCAGGCAGGGATGGACGCTTTACGACCGCGCAGATTTATCGAGGAGAATCGAGACTCTCTCCTGCGTTGAAGGATCTAATGCATGAATCAGTGGCGAAGGAGTAATGATTTCCCATGTTCCCTGGGGAATGGTGCGGTTCAGAGAGGTGAGATGCGTTAGCTTTCTTCTCCATTCCCCTCGCAGTGACTAAACAACCGCTGCCAGGTTAATGCATCTTGGTGTCTGGTGGCATCCTAATTGATGCTGATGGACTGTATGCTGATGGGCAGTTCGGGTTACAGCGTTTCTAACAGTTCTTCTTTCTTTTCACCCTCAAGGTCCTGCATAAAGCGCTACCCACCCAAGTGACTCTCTGGCCGTGTCATGGCTGCGAGGCCCGCCCTTTCGTTCTTGTTGGCTGTGCTAGCATGCACTGGGCCGGCCCAGGCCTCCCCCCCACTGCTGCTCCGCCCCCGGGAGAGAGAGAGGGACTCTGGAGGGGCTTCGGGCGGAGTCAACATCGCTGTGGTCCACTCCGGCTCCTCCCACCTCCCGGAAACGAGCGCCGGGGTGGGGGGCGTGGGTGGCGCCTCTTCAGCGGGCTCCGGTTCCGGTGCCGGGCCAAGCAGCAGCAGCAACACGGGGACAGGTTTTCTGAGTCGGGCCTGGTCGGGACAAGTGGGTGAGAGTGTGATGACGCCGTGGGGACCCGCGAACGTGATCTGGCTGGCCGTGAACGAGAGCAGTCCTGGGAGCCTCTTGCTACAGCTGTGCGAGTTACTGGCCACCACTCCTCTGCAAGGCCTTGTGTTTGAGGAAGAGAAGCCGCCGCCACCCAACCGGGCACCGTTGGCACCTATGCTGGAATTCGTCTCGGCCCAGACAGGAGTGCCTGTGATTGCAGTTGGAGGCGGTGCCGGCTTGGGAAGAGAGCCGCAGGTAAGAGTTACGATTTGTTCTTCTCAGCTTACGTTTAAGGATGGAAAGGTTCCTGTTTATTACAGGGCTGTTGAATGCTTTAATCTGAACGTTCTAAGGTGTGCAATTATTTTCAGGGTACTGCACGGAGAAGTAGTTCCAGGCAGCTCTTGGACTGCATTACACTTCCATATCACTCCGCCAAATGATTTCTACTATTTCAAAGGTCTTGCAACAGCAAAATCACCAAAAGCCACCATGACACTGTACATAATCCTACTAACACTATCGTTTCGGGTACAAATACCTTGAAATATGTCATCAGATCGATGTCTTGAGGTGTGGCAACCGAATAATGGAATAACCGAATAATTCAGGCCATTGAATTATCTGAAAAATAATTCACCACCTCGGTTTCTCTAATAATTCAATGGCCCGGCATTAATTATTCCTTGCGTAATCAATTCTTTGTGGTTAGTATTACCATTTGAATATCTTAATGATCATTAAAACCATGTTTGATTGCTGCGACAGAGTAGTTTCATATTTTTTTGTAAGAAAAAATGACAAAGCTTATTTTAAAAATCTGCTAAGGGGATTATATAAGTAAACATATTAATTAATTATATTTGTGTACTTCTGAAGGTTCTGTCTGTCTTCAGTAAACATCTTTGCTCCATGTAATACCTAATAAAGGTTCTAGAAACCGCTGTAATTCTGCTGTCCAGTAAGCGCCACCTAGTGTCAGAGAGTGGATTTACAGAGAGTTGCATTTACATTCAGTCTGTACAAACAAAACAAACAAAATGTAAAATCTCCTAATTACTCATCCAGATATGAATGATTTTCTTGCTTCCTTTGAAATCAAATGAAGAGTTTAAGTAAAGAACCCATCTTTAAGGTTTATTAATAGCATCTGTCATTGGTCCTTCAAAGTTAATGCTTCAAAAACTACACAAAACAAACGTGATGGTGCTCCATATGACCCCAGTTGGAGAATCATTGTTTTCTGAAGCAAAACGATAGGATGTGTATGAGGGAAACATACTAACTTGAAGCTTTTTAAACCATAAACCATTGCTTTCAGCCTGCTGTGCGTTTCACATTTTGAAGCTGGTTCAATAAATGTGTGCCTCTGCGTGATGTCATTTGTAAGTTCAAGAAAAATAACGTATTGGGCAGAGGTGGAATTTCTGGTATATAATGTGATTTATTTGTTGCTTGCAACAAAACGTATTCCCTTAGAAATCCACAGATACTAAATTGCCATAAATGGACAAAGATGCTTTTTGTGGTTACGACATCATCTAGCAGGTGCTTCCTGCACTAGAGTAGCCAGACAAACCCTGACCTCTTGGTGCAGTATAACTGAACATAAACTAAAGCTCATTACCATTTTCTTTAGCCCTAATTCTTTTTTTCCTCTGGAATGCACTTTCCCCCAGAGATGTAATGGTATTTGGTCATTTTTCAGCCATGACCTCAGTTGTCCTCTCTATGTACACTGCTCTCAGCGGCCTGGAAAAGCACTGAGCTGTCTCCCAGATATGCCTCTTCTAATTTTAGTGAAACAGTGGGCAATTATTCAAAGTATTAAGCATTAGTCAACAATACAGGTCACCCGGGGTGTTTTCAAACAGTGAATGGGCAGTAAACAGAACAGAATGTTGTGTAAGAGGTCTGCGTACACTACTATAATGTTTTGCCAATATTATGGTAGACTTTTTTGAGTTATGGAGTCTGTATGCACCAGAATTGATCTATGTTATGGCTCAGAGGGAAAAAAACAAAAGGCTGGTGGGTGCTTTATGATTTGACCTCAAAAATTGAATCAACCGTTCAGGATTTCTGATTGGCTGGAGGAGTGTGGGACACTCCCAGATTGAGTTCTGCTGTTTATAGAGCCTGGGGCTGTCCGGTACGATATTTCAGAACACTTTTGATTTGATGCATTCCAAAGAAACTGGTAGCTTTAATTTAAACTTTAAACATGAACTAGTATGTAAAAAATGTCTGTGATTTTAAAGGTAAAAGCTGTGAAAATGCTACGGTAAAAAACAGTTAAATGGTTAATGGTAAATTCCTGTAAAATTTACAATAAAAAATTGACATTTCTCTTTGAAATAACTCTGTTTCTTCGTAGTGTTTCTGATCAGTTCTGTTGATTAGGGTTATAAATGAATGTTTACTGTATAAATATGAGTGTAATGAGTCTCATCACGATGGTGTTCAGTGTTTGTGTGAATGACTCTGAGCTCCTTCTATATATGTTCGTATTTAAAAGCTGCTTGTGATGGGCTCTGGTTCATCATGTGACTTTCTCATCATCACTGCATTTGCTGTTTATCAGTGTGTTTCAGAGATACTAAACAGATTACAGTACTTTAATAGCTTGGTATATTAACATTATATCAGTTAGTGAGATTACGGTATTTAACTGTAAATTTAACTTACAACCGTGAAACCTAAAATGTTGTTACTGGATTTTTACAGTCGAATTCTGGCAACCACAGCTGGCATTTTTTTACCTTTTATTTGACTGAGTGTCGTGTACGGCGTACAGTATTAAGATGACATTGTATTTTTATAGTATGGTGCCATCAGTAACTGAAAATCTTGAGAAGATGGTTATGTACACACTCTGATTACAGCGAGCAACTGTTATTCGTACACAAACACGTCCGGTAGTCAGAAATGACTCAGTCAGAGGCCTTTTGAAGATCTCTTTTGCCATTTAAGCCTCATGTGTCAACACATTTACAATACTTCAAATGTTTCATACTTTCCCCTCTCTTTTGAACAAACACTGCCTGGGCTTGTATGGAAAAACCCCTACTTAAATGATTTATCCTGCTGCAGACGGGATCTGCCACTCACATGTGACGGTGGACTAAAAATTCACCGGGTCATACTACTTAATAAGATTTCAGCATAATTAAGATGACCAATTAAACTCGAATAAGTTTCAGGCTACCTGTGTTGTTTTATTCACACTCGGGAGACAGCCTCTCCGCCACCGCATTTCTCTCCTGTGGAAAAATATTACATTACATTTTCATTTGCTTGCTTAGACTTTAATTAACTACACTTAGAAATGCTCATGCGTTGTGGATTGGTGAGAGCGTGGGTTTGGAGCCATGGAGTTAACTCTCTCTCGCGAGGCATGTCTCCAGAGACTTCTTTTACCTCTTCACAAACTGCCAACAAGAGCATGGCACAAAGGAGTCACTTTACTGGTTTAATTAGGACAGTAATTAATTACATCATGTGGTTAAATATTTCTGCGTGAGAAGAAAGTAGCTGTTTCAGACACTGTTTTGGCACCCGTCACACTCTGCCAGAGCTGCAGAATGTAATGCTGCAAGTGCAAATCCAGTTTCAAGTGCTCAGTGTAGATTGATTTCAGCCGAATCAAAGCTGCGGCATCAGAAGAGAATGAAGTCTGTTAGGACTGGGATGCTTTTGAAAACACAAACACCTCAGGCACTCGCTCTTACCCTAAAAGAATGAAATATAAATGTAGAATTGCATATTGCATCTGTTTTATGGCACATTTTTTTTAAACGTAGCCTTCCAGGGTCCATTTTAGTCTCTGAAAGCTTTTGCATAAAATAAGTTAGTCCATCTGGGCCTCAATATGGCACATAATGCAGTACAGACGATTATTGCTGTCTTGGGGGCACAAGCTAGCACGTGCACAATGTCTGGTTCTGGTGTGGAAAGCAGCAGGATTCGGTCGCTACGCAGTTACAGTGCAAAGCTATGCAATGCTTTAAAACATGTGACATTCGCACAAGAATGTAATGCATCTCGAAGCCTTTCTAATCTCCCTGGCAACAGCATTTAATGTACGTCTGTAGTGCAGGGCCGTAACTAGGGCTGGGTATCGTTTTTTGAGGTCGATGCCTGTTCCTGAACGAGACCTTTTTTGATACCAATTTTATGAAATCAGTTTTAACAAAAAAACCTTTTTCAGCTTGTTTATACAGACTTTAAACCTTATCTCCTGAGTCACTGCGTGGAAAATAATATATCCAACGCAATCAATCAGTGCTAATTAGTTTGAATAAAGTTCAAATAGCCATTATTCTACCTTTACATTAGTGCATTATTATTTATCATTTTTTCCCCTCTGAATATTTTGTGTATTATGCATTTTTTTAAGCCATAAAACATTTCTTTTAATTAATGAAGATTTCATTTTATTGTTGGAAAATAAAGGGGATTTTATATTACAGTTTAAAACACTGAAGAAATACTGAAGAAAAATGAAAGTAACTGAGCTAGCCAATCAAATCAAAGTAGGCGGGGCTTAGAGCGCGAGATAACGTTTCTATCATAAGATGTGGAACTTTGAATTTGAACTTCTTCTTAAAAATGTCCATGTGTGTGTTTATTGTCTGTAACAGTAAGGCTGTGCATTTAATTATTTCAAAAACACATTATTGCTTAGAAATATAATGTAGCGATTCACTATGGAAACTTTTATTTATTTTCTTTGATCACAAATTCAACACATGGGTGCAGGGCAGAAAATGTACATATTGATACCACTTTTCTAACAAAAATGTCATCTGTGTGTGTGAGACATCTAGAGAACATCTACGTTTCCACTCCTAAAACAATTGTATTCAAATAAAAAATGTTTCCTGTCACATTTAAATAGGTCATTTTTGGGAGGAAACAAGAACATTGATTTTATATTCTTACCAATGTTGAATCGATCTATACGTCTCCAAAAATATAATGTATTTGGTGTGTCTGCTGAGAGGTTGCAGAGCAGGCCATGTACAGCACTGTAATTGCTAACAGAAGGTACTTCATTAGTACGTATGGATTTACATCTGGGGTCATTTACAGCTGAAATTGATCTAGTACTGTTTAATATACTGTATATTGTTTTGCAATTTAATCTAAATCTTTCCACCTGCAATGCATCTAATGCATGCCACAAATCCAGTTTGATTTCAGACCAACCAAAGCTGCGGCATCAGAAGAAACTGGAGTCTGTTAGCACTGGGATGCTTTTAAAAAAACACAAGCACAGAATGAAATAATTATTCAGCTTCAGTTTAAACGCATGCATTACAATTGGAAAGAAGGGAAAGCACAACTGTTGTTTTTCTTGTAAATAACAGATACATAAAACAATCTATTATACAGTAAATACCTTTTTTTAAATTATATAGGCCTATATTCATTTAGTTGTATATGTATGTCAAGAAGGTCTGAGAGGACTCTCTCTCTCTCTCTCTCTCTCTTTCTCACTGAAATATAATAAAAGATATTTACCTGCTCCAATTTTGGTGTATCAAATTTATCAAGGTATTTGATTCCAATGTGGAGCTGAGGGAAATGTCGAAACGCGGAAAATATAACCTGACCCATTTAGGAACTTCACTGCTGCAAGTTACAGTACTACTGTAAGCTCTTTGAGCTTTTACTAGCTAGTCTTCATTTAAATATAGAGCGGAGGTGAGGCTTTATGCCTGGTTAATGCTCTGCAGTCGTGACAGTTTTCTCCTCACCAGGTTCGCGTCTCTTCCGTCTGGTTATTAATCGAAGGACTCGACGTAATAGCCTGGCTTTATCCTTTGGTCACACAGTATGAACACTTGTTTTGCGTGTGTGTGTGTGTTGTAATGAGCATGTTGAGTGGCTTGAATGCTGACAGAGATGTTATAAATCCCCCTCTGTATTTTACAGGTATGTGTCATGAATATACTAACAGTGTAAGTGTAATTATATATACATATAAAAAAAACTGCCAGATTGCCAAGGTAACACCTAGGGGGAAATTATTCATAAGGGAAAAGAACTGCAGAGTTAATTGAGATTTTATTTGCATGAGAAGCATTTGTAATAAGATGAAGACGAACGTAACATCAGTGGATTCAACAGCAAATATACTGTATAGTAGTTGGCATGGCTGATATTTTGTGGTGTCATCATGTCAGGTGTCTATACCGGGTTAAAAACAAGCCAATTTCGGATAGTTTTTAAACACAATGTGGAGTAAATAATAGACTGAAGACACGCTGTGTTAATCTTATCCGACAAGTTGGGGTGCTCATTTACCCAGCAGGCTGGGTTACACATTTAACACAGACACTAGCTCATTTCGACTAGTATTCTGGGCTGATTTGACTTTACGAAGTGGTTATTATTTTAATCTTTCTATAACTCTAGAAATAAATTGATTAACCGTGAACTTGAAAAGGCTGTTTTTGCAGTCACAGAATTATTCATTCATACATAGTTGACTCAGACCATTTAGATAAAATTAGCGCTTTGGCTCTTTCCAATTAAAATCCAGAAATAATAATGTCTGGGGAAAAATCTAGATGTTATAGACCAGCAGATGTGGTCAAATGCAGTGGATAAAAACCTAAACGAATAGATGCAAGCAGGGTTGGAAGACTTACTTTCAAAAAGTAATTAAATACAGTTACTGATTACATCATTAATATTGAATGTTCATTACTTATTGAGTAACAAAATTCATTTTTAGACAGAGTAATTAGTAAAGTAATATTGAAATCGCTATATAGAGTTATGGTAAATTTGGCTTATTCCTCATAACAGGATTTTTTTTGTTTAATCTAGGTAAGGGCACTAACACACAGGTGACTGCAAATAATGAGCTCAGATACGGGAAAGATGGTCTAGGCCTACCTCCTTCGAGTTTCATAATCAGATAATAATATTTGTTTTCGATCTGAAATGGTTTATTTAAAAGTAGACACTTCAATCTTTCAGATACAGGAAGACTGTACTTCGCTTTAGTTTAATACGGATTACATAATTAGAGAATATTCGTTTTCAATTTTAATTTGTACGTTTAAAAAACGTCACTTCAAGTCAAAAGTGAAAAACTCAAAGTGAACGCTTAAATGTATCTTTAGAAAAAATTTAGATTTAAAATCCAATGTTGAGTTTAGAACTACTGAAATTATTAACAGCATGTAACACAAGTACATCATAAGTAACTGTAATTAAATTACATAAAAATTAACAGTAATCCCTTACTTTACTTTTTCAGTGGATAAGTAATTTAATTACAGTAACGCGTTACATCAGTATATGTTGCTGGTAACTGCAGTAACTGGCTGTGGTTGCCAGAACTTTACGGTAAAAAATACGGTACCAATGTTTTAGGTTTTACGGTTGTAAGTTAAATTTACAGTTAAATACCGTAATTTCATTAATTTATATAATGTTAATATACCAAGTACTGTAATCTGTTTAGTATCTCTGAAACACACTGATAAACAGCAAATGCAGTGATGATGAGAAAGTCACATGATGAACCAAAGCCCATCACAAGCAGCTTTTAAATACGAAGATATATAGAAGGAGCTCAGAGTCATTCACACAAACACTGAACACCATCGTGATGAGACTCATTACACTCAAATATACAGTAAACATTCATTTATAACCCTAATCAACAGAACTGATCAGAAACACTACGAAGAAACAGAGTTATTTCAAAGAGAAATGTCAATTCTGGGAATGGCAGTTTACGGTTTTTACAGGAATTAACCATTTAACAGGTTTGTAACGTAGCATTTTCATTTTTTTCTGTTGAAATCACATCTTGAATGGCCACATCTCTTCACTCGCTCTGACACGGTGAGTGCTTGTGTAAACCCAGCAAGAAAAGTAAAGCTTTAAATGATGCTATACCAAAATAAGCCATGCATATGTAACCCACAGGTTTTCAAAGAAACACAGAGCACTTCACACTTGTGTGTTTCTCTGTGTAAAGGCATAAACAACTTAAAATTCTATAATCAAATCTTTTTTTCAGATCAAGCTGTTTAAGTGCAGATGTATGCTTTGTTTGTATGTAATTGGCGTTGCTGCAATTACAATATTTACTCTACTGTGTTGTTTCAGCAGCTGCAGTGTACACAAAACATCTGCCCGGAAATGATCCTTCAGTGATCTACAGTACAGAGGTCACATTAACTCGTCTGAGTTTTCAGGAAGTAAATTAATTTATAAAGGCAGTACACTTTCTCACTGAATGACCAGTATCACCAGCAGACACAAAACAGGTGTCATGCCACATTGGTGATATATTTGATCATGATTATGATGCATTAGCAAGTGTCAGACTAAGCGTTGCTATTTTTCACTATCAGAAATATGGCTTTGTGTCAGAGTCGTAAATCTCCTCGAGTGTACAGTGGAATGGTCACCTTCCGGGCTGTAGAGAAAAAAAAGATGCTGAGCTGAGCTGAAGCAGAGCCAAGGACACTCATGTCACCTGAAACACAGGCTTATGAATAGCAATGAATCCCTTACGTCATGCTGTGTGGGTATTAAGAATGACTGTATTGATCTGAATGAGTAAGAAGAAGAGGGTAAATGGAGGGAAGAGAAAAAAGGCCTGATGAATGATATACTTGTAGATGATTGAGCTATGACTACGAACGGTACTGGTGCAACGGATCACAAAACTCACAGTTCGGATTATACTACAGATTCTGTGTCACAGATCGGATCATTTTTCTGACTAGCTTGACTGCTAAAGTCAGTAATCCAACAAGAACAATAGCACAAATTACAAACGTTTTTTTTTTTCAGGAAAGCGGCTCCGTCTACCTGCAGTTCTTGTGCTCCACTGGCCTGCAGCTGGAGGTTATTTTCGAAGTTCTGGAGGAGTTTGATTGGACGGTTTTCTCTGTCGTTACCACACGCCACCACGGCTACGAGGACTTCCTGGCCATGGTAGAAGGCATGATAGATGGCTCCTTCATCGGCTGGGAGAGAAAGAGCGTGGTGATGCTCAACCTGACCGATGACCCCGGAGGAGCTCGGACACGCAGGCTGCTGAAAGAGAATGAAGCACAGGTCAGGAGCCAGAACAGAAATGCAGTTGTTTCTGAAGGTCTGAAAACACTTGTAGAAATGCTTCTATTTCGGACGCACATTTCACTTACAAATGGTATTATCAGCACAAACATTATAGTGAAAAGTTAACATTTCAGGTTAAATATAAACATCAGAAATAGTATTCTTTTGCTTTAATGACACTCGAGCAGCTGCTTGAACTCGACAAGCTTGTGTAAAACCTGATGATCATGTTCTCCAGCATGATCTGAGGATGATCAAAGAACATCTTGAGCATCCATGGAAACAAGAGCATCTGACTGTCTGTACAAAAGAGTCACATGATCACTGTTATAACTGTACTTGCAGTTGATTAGTTACATAGAAATAGTGGGATTATTCATTCTTCTAATTTATTTACATTTTTAAATCCTAAAATGGTTCTAATTATTTATTTCCAAATTCAAAACCCAGGTTGTCTGATGTTTTGACATTCGTCTATTCATTCAAATCAAAAGTCAAAGTTCACTTTCCTGTAGGGATGCCGATATTGGATTTTTGCTGCCAACCGATCTTAAGCCGATATTTTTAAAGTCATTTTTGCCAATACACTTTTTTTTCATAGAGATGCGGTAGTAACCTTTTATTTAAAAATGTCACATTTGTAAATGGTCTAAAGAAAAATATAAACAAGATTATATACATATATAACGCATTGATAAATAAATCTGTATCTAAATTGATTTAATTTACAAGCATTAAGTTTGTGACTTTTATTCATGTGAACTATAACTTCTGATCTTTAAATCAAAACATACTCTTGATGTAATGACAGTTACTTTTTTAAATCTATTATTTAATGTTATTTGTGTATTTTAATACAAGAGGGCCGACAGGCAGTTAAAGCTCCTCACCTGGACCCGGAGGAGGCCGCTGCACATCATTCTAATCCTGCATTCGTAGTTTACGCGCTGCAATCATAAACCAGGCAAAACTTATCGCTCGCACATCATGAGTACATTTGAGTTATTCGACTTCAGCAAGACATATCGGCGTAATTGTACGTACCGCTCCGATACCGATATTTACATTTTTAAGGCATTATCGGCCCATTCTGATATCATTTCGATAATATTGTGCACCCCTACTTTTTATGTATATCATTTCATGGGTTTATGTAAATCCTAAAATGTATACTTCAAGGTGAAAAGCTTGATTTGATCTGATGTTTCCAAAAATGAAGGCTTTTAATGACATATAACCTTATTTTAACTGACTTATCATTATTTTGTATCATAATGGTTAGAAAAGAGACACAAGAAGGACAGCTCACAAAAATCGAATAAAATTCTTGTTTAATTGGTAATCCCTCCCCCCCCAATCTTCATATAATCCAACCCATTGTATGAACAGCACTGGAAGCTCTTCCTCTCTACTGGGATTGTCCAGCTCATTCTCTTTCTTTGGTTTCTTTTCACTGAACTTTTGTTCCCACTCCACCAGCCTCCATTTCACCCCCCCCGTTTGAATTTTTTAATTCAAACAGGCTTCTCTGCCAGCACAATTAACAACTGTATTACCAAATCAGTCTTGGTTGATTATAGAGGTATGAATATGACAACGAAAACAGAAAGGACAGCTCTAATGCCCCAGAGCAATTATTCCATAGCACTCCAAAATCAGCAACATAAGGTAAAGCTCCTCATGCAGTGTGTAAGTCACTTCCTCCATATTCCCAGCTTGATTTCTCGATTAACCTTCTCTCTCTTTGCTCACGTATCCGTTCCATGCTCTCTTTTTCTTCTGACTCTCTCTCTCTCACTCTCCTGCGTTCTTTGGCCTTTACGTGAAGTCTTCCAAAGAGAAAGAGGTTGCATGACCTACGAAAGGGAAGATGGCATCTGTAATGTTACTGAGCAGCGTGACATTAAATGACAGTTTCCATCTGACCCCAAGGTGGCCGACTCAATTCCCCACAGGACCGGCCACGCCAGCAGACGTCCTCGACGTTCAACTACTTGACTGATTAATTCTCCACAGTGTCCAAGCGCCCGGACGTTCAGACCCTAATCAGTGACTGATACAGGAGCACATTCAATGTGCCTGTCACTGTCCCTGCGTGGAAAAGAACGAGGAAAAAATTGGGGTCAGCTTGATGCAATGTGATAGGAACTTTTTTTTTTAACCGATTTAACCGTCAGTCTCAGTAAAGGCCCGACAGACACGCGCTACATCAAAGTGGCGAGCTTTGTTATACATGTAAAAACTGCCTCCAGTGATTTGCTTTGAAACATAAGCTTACTAGCTTTATTTTATTATAATAAGCCTCACCAAAAAGACCAGCATGATAATAAATTGTAAATGTAAAATGTAAGCTTCTCCATTATCAAAACTGCTATCAGAATGAATAATTCATTACTCCTTCACAAGCGTTTAACCCTCAGAGGCCCAGCTTAGAAGAAATGCAACAGTTGTTCAAAGCAATCATTTAATAAATCATTTTCGCTATATGTGGGTTAAAACAACACATAACAAGTCAAAGCCGGCTGAAATATTCGAGTGATATTCCAGTGATCGGAAAAAGCTTATATGGCCTGAAATTTTGAACAAACAATAAGAACTAAAAATAAATAAAACAATATTCTATCGTTATTCCACGTATGCTTTAAAATGAGTAATTATTGCAGTATTTTCATGAAATGGTCAAATTATAAAATTTGTTCACTTTTCACTTTTTTTATTTTTATTCAAAACTTTAACTTAGTGTCTAAAAATGCTCCTTAAAATGTACAGTGCTTTATAAATTAAATG
>JAUYWG010000056.1:16244408-16263350 GCA_034779775.1 Enteromius afrohamiltoni
GTAAACATTCATTTATAACCCTAATCAACAGAACTGATCAGAAACACTACGAAGAAACAGAGTTATTTCAAAGAGAACGTCAAATCCAAACTAAATTAGAATTCTGGGAATGTCAGTTTGTACATTTTACAGGAATTTTCTGCTTTTATTAGCATCTTGTTATTGTTGCAGGTAGGTTGGTGGGAAAGTGGCGTGCTCCGTCTGCGTTACCCGCCCTGGTCCCGTTACGGCCCGTTCCTCAAACCTCTGGATGACTCCCAGCACTTGCGTGTGGTTACTCTGGAGGAGAGGCCGTTCGTCATCGTAGAGCCTGCTGATCCTGGAACAGGCTCCTGCATCAGAGACTCTGTGCCGTGCCGTCTGCCGCTCAACAACAGGTCAAGGTTCAGTCTGTGGATTTTTAGACTGGAAATGTTCAACCTTTGAGGTTATCACTTTGGCAAATGTGGCAGTGAATATGCAGATGTTGCAAATTACATTCACATTAGCCCTGGGGCATTCATTCCCCGTCCTGTCACCAGCGCTGATGGAATTTAAATAAATTAGAAATGCACGTAGAAATGGAAGAGGTTGATCAATGCTGGTTCTGTGTTAGAGCACTTTACTTCATTTACTTTATTTAAATGCAGAATTTCTCAGAAGCGCCTGGGCCAATCTCACTGAAACAAGAATTGAAAAACTCACTGAAAAATATTCATCACAGTTTATATACAAACAATTAGCATTTTATTATATAAACACACATGTTCTCCCCACATATTCTCATTACAGTAAATTATGTAATCTATATTAATTGTATCAAATTGTGGATTTTATAATTTGGCAAATTGGCTACTTTAAAAAAAAAAAACATTTTAAAAGACAAATAAACCGTTGTTTTAAATTATAAATAAATAAATATATATATGAAATTAATTTATATGGTATTTATACAATAAGCTAATTCTATCCTAAATATTAAAAATAAACATTTGGCCACCAGTGTGTATTTTACAGTAATTATTGCAGTGGTGATTCTCTTTTGATTCAGTCTATGATAATGAGAGATAGTGTAAAATATATTCAACGATTAGGCACAATTAATACAAACGTCTGTTATATTTCTGGGTGATATATGGCATAAAGCCTTTAGATAAATAATGATCTTTTCCTGTTTATTGACTTCTCCAGAATCTATCGAGCAGTGCTTGTTTTTAAAACAGCAGACCGTTTCCTTTACCGAACGAGTCTTCATCTTTCAGATTATGTGTGTTTGCTTTAGTGACACGGCACTGAATTCTGAGCAGGGATGTTCATTTAGTTTCTTTTGCTTTCTTTCTCCACGTTATTTCTTTCTTTTGTCACTGTCCCCTTTCTGTTTCTTTCCCCCTTTCTATGCCTTTCTCCTCTTCTTCTTTTCAATTACAGCATGGTTGTTGAGGGCATTCAATCCATGAAGCACTGCTGCAAAGGCTTCTGTATTGATGTTCTCAAGCGTCTGGCTAAAATAGTGGGCTTCACCTATGACCTCTATCTGGTGACCAATGGCAGGCATGGAAAGAACATAAACGGAGAGTGGAATGGAATGGTCGGGGAGGTCAGGCCCTCATTTTATCTCTCGACTATTTGTTCACTTTAATTTTTATATCACAAAGTCCACTGAATTCAGGTGCAGCAGGGCTTTTTGTTCGTCTTGGATTGTGACACCGGCAAAGCACCGTAATATTCAAGTTTTATAAACGATAAACAATTCAGTTGACTTGCGTATGAACTAAAAGGCATTCAAAGTAGTAGTCCGTAAAGGTTACTTGCTATCTTAACTTGAAATGCACTTTCTCTGTTTGTAATGTTATTAGTCTCTCTCCCCACCAGGTGGTGTCCAAGCGGGCCGACATGGCGATTGGCTCCTTGACTATTAATGAAGAGAGGTCAGAGGTTGTGGAGTTCTCTGTACCTTTTGTGGAGACTGGCATCAGTGTCATGGTCTCTCGCAGCAATGGCACGGTGTCACCATCTGCTTTCCTCGGTAAGGGAAGCAACACACTTTTCCAAAGCAGTACTTTTGCCAGCACATGATAGTGAAGCTAATCTTAATACAAAGAACAGTGTTGTAAATGCACACAGATGACCTCGTTCAGAGATTCATATTCTTAAGCTTTTCCCACCGTTTCAGAGCCGTACAGCCCAGCCGTGTGGGTGATGATGTTCGTCATGTGCCTGTCTGTGGTCGCTGTGACCGTCTTCATCTTCGAGTTCTTCAGCCCTGTCGGATATAACCGAAGCTTACAGAGCGGGAAGAGTACGTGTTTTATATAGGACTTGTTTACAGCTCTCTCTTTACACCGTTATCACGGTGTGTGTCATAATAAGACATGCCTCCTGTGTTGTTCTTCTCTCAGAGGCGGGGGGTTCAAAGTTCACCATAGGGAAGTCTATTTGGCTGCTGTGGGCTCTGGTGTTTAATAACTCCGTTCCGGTGGAAAACCCGAGAGGCACCACCAGTAAGATAATGGTGCTGGTCTGGGCTTTCTTTGCTGTCATCTTCCTGGCCAGCTACACCGCTAACCTGGCAGCTTTCATGATTCAAGAAGAGTACATCGATACTGTGTCTGGCCTCAGTGATAAGAAGGTAGACAATAGCCTAAAGTCGTTCATGGGTGGAAACATTATGTTCTGCATTATCAGGAAATTCTGAAGAACATTTTGCCAAATGCCGAACCACATCTTCATAGCTGCCATTGATTTTAGAATCCGTCTTCCAGAAGCGAGCAGTACGTTTGTGGAGCTCATATTAGTCGGGTGTTTCAGGAGAGGAGATGGACTAAACATGAGCTCCCCAACCTTACTGCCAGATCCTGGAAGAGTCACTCACAACACTTCAGCATGTTATCCTTATGAGGGGATTTTTTAGGCTTTCTCTCCTGGAAGCTTGAGTTCCGGAAAGGGATGGCCCTGGAGACTAAATGTCCAAAAGTTCTTTTGCAGTCGACGGCTTTCTCTGACCCATTCCTTGTCTTTGCTAATTCTATTATTGCATTAGTATTGCATCCTTCGCACGGGCATTTAATCCTAAAACCTTTAGTCTATAGTTCAACCTCTTTCTAGGCTCAATTTATCTGGAAAAAGAAAACGGTTATGCATCACTTACATGTGATTAAATGTGAAATCAAGAGTAGTTATTGAGATGGTTATCTCAAAGAGATATTCCTAAATTACAGTGAAAGGATCTTCTGAGAGCTGTTTTTTTCTTGTAGCAGGAAGGGAATTGTTTACTCATTATTCACTGAGTACAGATTAATGATATTCTAATTACAGAATCAAGAATCATTGATTAGATATCATATGTGTTCCAGATTACGTTTGCGCTTGTCATCTAGCATTCATGTTTCATTTAGTTTAGCTTCATTTCAATTACTCGAAAACGGTTATTGGTTTATTAGCATCAGTCACAAATGTAACATCAGCACATCCCTATTTACTTTTGCTAAAAGCTGATGTTGTGTTTTTATAACAGTAAGTGACGTTACAGCGTTACGTTTGTTTGTTTGGAGCAGTTGGGGCCAAATTATGCAAATAAATCTCAATCGTATGAAACGATTCAATTTTCATTCTTTTTCCACCCACCACACACTTTAGTGTTTCCGATCGCAGTTAGCCCATGATTAATTCTGTGAATTTCAGCGGCCTATATTTCAGAAACGTAATGAAGTATCTCGTGCTGTGGTGTTCAGTTTCAGCAGCCCACAGAGCAGTATCCTCCTCTACGCTTCGGCACCGTCCCAAACGGAAGTACGGAGGAAAATATACGGAGCAATTATCCCAACATGCATCAGTACATGGTGCGCAACAATCAGAGAGGAGTGGAAGAGGCCATCGACAACCTTAAAACCGGGTGAGTGAGTGAACCACGAGCATCGGGGCAGAAAAACATCTAGAAACGAGGTTGAAAGGTGTGCACGCTCTCTCAGAAGAATCCATAGCTTAATCCAGAAGCAGAAGCTGTGTCTATAATGAAGTGTTTCAATAGTAACTCCAGCTTTAATCAGCACTCAAATGTTACGTCTCAATGAATCAAGATGTTTCTTTAAGCAGTGCGGGAAAACAGATGTGCTCACCAGTAATTGACTGATATGGGTGACATGATGGATCACAACAGAGGCGTTAATTATTTTGTTGGCTGTTGCTGTTCGCCTCTGTTTGGACGGAGAGTGTGAAGATTGGCTTTCCTCTTTGGTGCTATGTCACTGAAAGAAGCAAACATTCACTACTTCCTCAGGATACTACTTCTGTAGCTGGATTTGTGCTGGCCGGGTGATATATCACGTTTAATGTAATGAAGCCACTCACTCACTCACACACACAGATACAGAGCTCTAGAGAGTCTTACATACAACACAGAATTAACGATCTAGATCTAAACGATATTCTTTGTTGTATTTTCCTTTGGACTTCTTCAGCTTTTAAGAACTGCCGGTTATTAGACGTTTTTGAATAGTTACTTTCCTGTAACTCTTCTGGTAATTAGTTCCGTTTAGTTGAAGTGTAATGCTGTCACACTGAATATGATGTCTTTTGTTTTAACGTCAGAATAAACACTGCTCTAAATGCAAAAGGAAATCATATGGTTGGCTTGTTGCGCATTTAAAAGATTACCTCTTTTTCTGGAAATGCAAATCTAGATCACCTTTAATGTATTCATATAGAAGGCCAACGATGGCACCGGCTTTCTACTGTAGTCACAGACTGTGTTTTTGTTCATGACCCTCGGCCGTGGCAGCTCTGTGTAGAGGCATGGTGGTATTATATGTGTTCAGTCAAGCGTGGTTTCTTATGACGGAGCTTTTATGTGCCGAGCCAGCTGACACCACTCTGTATGATGCTAGTTTAGGAAACAAAACTTTTTAAAAAGCGTTGTCAGACTTTGTTATACAAAGAGCATTTGATGTCATTCCATTTTCATCCATTAGCGTTTAATCACCGAAACGAGCAATTCTGCACTGGTGTATTATTCATTCGCCGCTCTGCATCATAAGATGCCATGATTGTTCCAGAATTATTAAATAGCAATATGGTGCCGCTAACACTGCCTCACTGCCCTGGGATCTGTGCACGAGATGTGTGTGTGTGTGTGTGTGTGCAGCTGTCCTGTGTAAAGCTCGGGTCTCTGCATTATGCATACAACGCACATGAATATGCATCCCATCGCAAAAAAAAATGTTTGCAGGCTAGAATGTGAAATCGCAGTGCTCGTGAAGATTTCATCTGTCATTCATAAGCACTTGGTTTGTGTTATATTAGTAGCCTGCAGAGTGAGGCCGTGCAATGCAAGGCAGGCCCGCCGGCCCACAAGTCAACAAGTCAGGTCTCCAACTAGGCGCTAGCTGATTCTCAAAGGCACTTGTGTACCTCAACAGCCTACCTACTGCTTTTACTGCTTTCCTATTTCAGTCGGGTTGCACTGCGGGCCGGTGTGCTGCGCTATCAAACACCTGTCTGTGTGTGTTCTGTTCGTTTGGTTTCACCCTTACTGAAATGTGTGACTCATTTTCCCCCAAGGGCTCTGTTTTGTTGGATACAACCCTTCTGACAAAGCTGGCACCTTGAATGCTAATGTGGTGCTCGCTGGTCTTGGAGGGCCAGGTTGAGCTTGTTAATAACCTCAAGGTGTGCTTAGCGGGAGGTTGAAGAGTAGCCAGTAATAAGCTGTCAATTTGGGTTTTTGCTGCGAAGACGTTGGCATGTTACAAGATGGGTGAAATGTGATCAAAGAAACGAGGCACACCTGACTCTGATAGGGCACAAAGCTTCCTTGACTTCTGAAAAGCAACTTACTTTAATGTCTTTACTGTAAGAGACTCCCCAGCTGAATTATTTAGCACTATGAATATGGAGGACTGAGATTAAAGTGGGTTTTTGAATTAAATGGCATGATTTTTGCCTGTTTTATCATGCAGCAGGTGAACTGATTGCCTAGAAACGTAATTGCACAAAATGCTCTATTCTGAAAATCACATTTCGAACTGTTCCTCGACAAGCTCCAGCTCTGACAGGGTGTGTATTTGAGACGTCGCAGGAAACTTGCAGCCCCAGTTTTTTTACATGAGGTTTATTTGAAGACCAGTGTCTGCACAAATTAGCCCTTCTATTACGGGCAGCTCATTTCAGCAAAGCAAGCACACAGACAATCTCAGCCTGCTTTGGAGCTATTCTGCAAAGTGCTTGTGCGCATATATTATCACATTTATGGCAGAGAAACAAGCCGTGTCCCAGAAAAGTTTGCAGGTATTTGATTACACGCCTGCATATAAAAACAGTAGCTGCTTATCTGAGGCTTACTTACACTTTTTTTTTTTATACAGTTTTTATGGTATAAATTCATTGTGATGTTGTTAAAGCAATAAAATGATGACAGCGTAGACAATAGTTATTGAAATGGTTTCCAGTGCAGTGTCCTCCAAAAACTTGATTTTAATGTTTTGTTTCCTTCAGTTTATGTACAGTATCAAAGGTTTAGGACAGAAAATATTTTAATGTTTTTGATATGTTTTATCTGACATATTACTATTGTGAAATATAATCAAAAATTAAAATAACTTCTCTCTCTCTCTCTCTCTCTATATATAATATATATGTAGAATAAAATCTATTATTATGATGGCCCTCAGTGTCATATGATCTGTTATTCTTGGACATTATTCTTCGGAAATCATTCTAATATGCTGATTTGGTGCTCAAGAAACATTTATTAATAATGAAGTAATGAAATTAAAATTAGTGGAGATTTTCCTGCTTATTCTCTGCTCTGAAATATTGCATTGGCTCTTTTTAAATGTAACTTTAATACAATTATTAAAAACAAATCCTCACACAGAAATCCATCTGAAAACCCATAAGAAAGGTAATGGAAAAATCATGGAAATGCTGTGGTTTTTGGGGCAGTTGCCAGCAGCAACAAATAGCTTTTTGAAAGTAAACAAAAAAACAAGTCCTAAAAATTATTTTCAGTGTTGTTAAGCCAACAAATGCATGAGGTAGACCTGGGATGACTGCTTAACTAGTTACACATTATTTAGCTTAGAAAATAGTGTTTTTGTCTTCCAAAAAGTGATAATTGTTCATTTCCCAATGCCTTTAACCAGTTTGTCTCCGCAGGAAACTGGATGCATTCATATATGATGCGGCTGTCCTGAACTACATGGCTCGTAAAGACGAGGGCTGCAAAGTAATGACCATCGGCTCTGGCAAAGTGTTCGCTACAACAGGGTATGGCATTGCCTTACACAAAAACTCCCGCTGGAAGCGGCCGCTAGACCTCGCCCTCCTGCAGCTGGTTGGAGACGGTAAGAGAATTTAAGGTTAAACCCCTTGCTATTGTGTTTGGTTACCCTGGAGTTACCCTGATTTTCAGAATCATTAGGAAACATTCCTACTGTTTGTTTACATAGTGACCTTTAGGAGTGTTGTTAGGAGAGGTCCTTCCGCCTTGTATACGCATTCGCCTGTTTTTCTCGATGATGAGGAACCTAGTGCCTCATAATGATTAAAGAATAAATGCAAGAGGGAGCTGGAAGACTCTCACTGAAATATGATAAATGATATTAGAAAGAACGTCACAGCAAATGAACACAATTATGAATAGCCATAGGGTCACTTCAGTAAACAGTGCATGCTGTAGTCCAACGTCTCGATTTTTAATTTCAACGCATTCCGATTTGGATTGAAATTCTCAGGGCTGATTTTTGCTTGTTTGAATAAATCAATGTAATGAAAAATATTGGGATTACATTTCCCATTAAGCCATAGTTCAAGGCAATATATTGTCATCAATTGAAACACGTAATTAAGCTGCGGGTCAACGCGGTTTTGTTTTTATTTGTTCTTTGTTTCATATCTGAAGAGGATTTAGACTTATCTCTCACACTCTTTCGTAGTGAAGGAATAATCCTCGATATACAGCCGGCATCTAAATGCATATGTGGTTTTTCTGCCAGAAACATGCCCTTGTCATGCCTTTATTTTTTTCCACAGTGACATTTTCACTCTGATAAATGCACTAATGGCTATTGTTGGGAGGTAGGCCCATCAGTCTAGAGCTTTCATCTCCAAACTACTCCAGGCCTGTCTTATCACAAGAGCCTCGAAACCAGGCCATTTCAGACCTCCATCAAAGCTGTTATTATCCTCCAGTCTCTCTTTCTCTGCTTCTCTCATTCCTCCTCCTTGCCTTTCATGATTCTTTTCCTCTGTTTTTTCCTTTCCATTTTCACCTTTTTGTGAACACAGTGTAATAATAACCGAAGCTAAACCAAGATCTCCACTGTTTGGAGATTTGAATTAAAGAATCTCTTTTCCCAACAACAGAGTTTGAATCTAGTGCTCTTTTGCTTTTCTTTTTCATTCTCTCCCTTCTGTCCATCTGTCTTGTCCCCAGTTTGTAGGCCTGCTTATCTTTCACGCTTCTTATCTCCAGCCATTGTGCTCATCTTTTCCTTCTTTTTAGATGAGATTGACATGCTTGAACGACTCTGGCTGTCTGGGATCTGTCATAATGATAAGATTGAGGTGATGAGTTCCAAACTGGACATAGACAATATGGCAGGAGTCTTCTATATGCTTCTGGTCGCCATGGGCCTAAGTCTGCTGGTGTTTGCATGGGAGCATCTCGTCTATTGGAAGCTCCGCCATTGTATGGGGCGCTCCGGTGGACTGGACTTCCTACTGGCTTTCAGTCGAGTGAGTGACCCAAAGAAAATCCATTATAATAAAAAACAGCAGGGCTGTCAGTTGTTGTTTTTGTTGTTGTTTTTGTTAAAAGTTAATCCATTTATTTTTAAGGAAAGAAAACAAGATAATATATGTAATTATTGTTCTTCAATTTGTGTTAATGGCACTCAGAATACCACCACCATTGACCCACAGTGCTCCGCTGGTGATTGCATTAACATTTTTATGAATGACTGCGTTCCACTTGTGGATGATGTTTCACTTTTTGAGCATCAATGATAATTACATTTCATTATATAGAGGCTGCAAATTACTTTACCGTTGTTAAACGTCCCATCTGGGTTTGATTTATAAATAAATAATCTGTAGAGTAATGGTTTTCTCAGTCACTCAAGGCCACTGATAAACGGGAGCTCCTGTAGGGAATTTTGTGCATGTGTATGAGACTCCAAATGCTTTTGGTCCGTTCTGAAAGCTTCCCATGTCTTTTTTTAGAAATCCCACAAAACAGATCTAGTTCAATATCAGGTCAATAAATGAGTTATTCACACTTTTCACACATTTAATTAATCACAGGCATTAACATGTTCATTTCATTCCAGCTCTGTAAACTGAAATCAGTAGGCCAGGAAATGTAAAAACAAACTTACGAAACAAAACAGGAATCGTTTAGATGCATTTGCAAGTAAAAGAAAAGATTACCCTTTTTGCAATTCTTGTTATTTGCAGCAAGAACAAAGAGTGACACACGGTAATCTCTTGCAATCAGGCGTTAAATCCTTAGAAGGGGACTTTGCAGCACACTCCTTTAATTCCTGTCATTTCTAAAATGTGATGGCACATTCAGCATTCCCACTGCACACACAGAGGGATTTTATGAAAGCCCATAACCTCTCTCACAGTAAGGAAAAGGGAAGGAAGAGGATGACAGAAGATGGATCATTTATTCGTTTTGTATTATCACTATCTGTCTTTGCTTACATTGTGGAACGATTGAGAAGAACCTTAAATCCCCCTTTGCATGCAACCAGGCTTTCTATAAGAGAATTGTAAGCCAGTTCGTTTAGATGGGACTCTCAAACAGTGAGGTCAGCATTGCCATTACCTCAGAGAAAGGTTAGCTGAGCTTACAGTGTGTACTCTTGCATCATCAAAGCACTGGGAGCTTTACAATTTCATTATTATGGTAATGTTTCTCGTCTTTACCGAGACATTTTCCAAGCGGTTTTCTAAATCGGTTTGTATGTCACCAAGGGGAATATTATGATATCCTGAACTGTTTGTAAATAAATTAAATAAATCTTTTGCTTGTTATCTCTTACAGGGAATGTACAGCTGCTGCAATTTTGAGGATGAAACAGCTCCTGGAGGTTCCCAAAGCACACTTCCCCAGTATCATCATGTCTCCACAGTTCCTCCTCCTCCACCTCCTCACGTGATCTCTACAGCCATGGCCAATCCCCCCATCGCTATGGCACAACAGCAACAGCAGCAGCAACAACAAAAGCAACACCACCAGCAGCCACCTGTATACAATGTGCTTCTTCCTGGCTCTCCTCCTCCTGGTGGACATTCTGGAATGGCTCTAGGCCCGTCAAACAGTCCCATTCTTGGAGCACCCATGCCTTGTTCTACTTTTCTACCACGTCATGATCGTCGATTAGCTGTGGTTGATCGATGGACACGTCCGAAGGTTGGTCCCGAGAAGCCTGGCGGTGTGAGCAGTGGGATTACAGAATTAACACAGTACCAAGGCATGCCCCCTCACTGGGGTGCAGGAATGAGCGGAGGAGAGGGGGGTCTGGATGAGTACAAGAGATACTATGGGCCAATTGATCCGGAAGGCTTAGGGGTCTCTGCCGAACCTCAAAACGTAGGCACACAAACACCAAAAACAAAGCATCGAGGGACGAAATCCTCTGGAAACCCACGGTTACCCATTAAAGGCCAAGCCTCTGTACACTTACCAATTAACCATGCTTTGCCACATCCATCTCCACCTCAGCAATCTATCTGGCGGAGAAGCAGCTTCTCAAAAAGGAAGGGCTCAGGAGGGCCACTCTATGAAAACATCCTTCCACTCGGAAGGAGAGGTGGTGGCAGATATGGAATGAGGGATGGTGGTGGGAGAAGAGGACGTCGTCCTCCTCCCCTTCCTCTGCCTATACCTGTGCCCCTCTCTTCCCCAACACAGACTCCGCCCTCACCTTCTCCAACTATATGCTACACATCCACATCGTCCAGCAGCTCCAGCACCTCCAGTTCATCGTCGTCTTCAGAATCAGTCTCCCGGTCCAATTCTCCTTCATCTTCATCTTCGTACACGTCATCCCAGAGCTTTAGATACCGAGCAGATGTACGAGATGTGTATGAGGACTATGACACAGATGAGCTTACGGAGGAGTCGAGCTTGCTTTTGGGGAGGAGAAAAAGTCGTTCACGTATGTCCTCTCGGTCCCTGCCCAGCAGTCCTCCACCACCGCCTATACCACCCCGCAAACCTTGTGGACAGAGGGCGCAGGTGAGAGACAGAGCAGGCAGCCAGATTGCACAGCTTCAAGAGTGGTGGGCCTCTTGGGGAGAGAAAGAAAAGGGTAGAAGAGCAGCTGGAGATAGAGATGTTAAGGAGGAGAAACGACATCATAAAGAAAGGGAAAGAGAGAGAAAGAGGAGAAAGAAGGGTAGAAAGAAAAAGAAGAGGGAAGAGCGGGAAAGAGAAAGGGAGCGTAAAAGACGTAAGGTGAAAAAGAAAAAGAAAAAAGAGGAGAAATCTAGAAGAAGGGAGAGGGAGAAACGATCTGAACAAGAGGAGGTCGATATGGACAGGAAAGATGTATTTGAAAAAGGTATAGGACAGGAATACTCTTCTTATCCTGCTCTGAGGCGAAGCTCTTTCCGAAAAAAGAGCGAAAGCTCTACAAAGAGTTATGAGTGGGATATTATCAGAGATGGAGTTAAGAGAGATAGGGATGATCAAGGTGGAGAAGATGAAGGCGGCAGTAGGGCAAAGGAAAGGCATCAGAGAAGCCCAAAATCACAACGCCACTCCAGGCCAAGGTCCAACAACAAGCATTTTTCTAGCTCCAACAAACCTTCTTCAACTGTCAAATTTTGGAGTAGTGGGAACCCAACTTCTGATTTGCCATCGTCTTTTGGACCCTTGCTTCCCATATCTAAAAGACGAAAGTCTGTAGGAGCTGAGAGAGATGAGAGAGGAAGAGGTGGAGAGAGTCGACCCCTTTTGGGAAAAAACAAGAGAGTTAAGCCTTGCTCGAGAGAAGGCCTGTCATTTCACGAATGGGATTCCGAGGAAGAAGATGAGGAGTCTGAAGTGGAAAGAAGCAGGCCAGAGGAACAAGGGCGACGGCGAGAAAGCAGAGGAATGGACTCTGAATCCGAAAGGGACAGAGAAAAAACTGTTGAGATATACACAGATGATGAGGGTTCCTCAGGGGAGTTTGGTAAGTTTGAGAGATATTGGGAGGGTCACGAAGGAAGGGCAGTTGGAGGCATTGGAGGAGGAGGATGGTTCTTTGGCACCTACCCTGCCAGAGAAAGAGGAGGCAGTATAAACAGTAGAGATGACTCCTTTTTGAGGTGGGGTGGTGGAGAAAGTGGCCTGGGTTTCGGAGCGGGAACAGGGTGGGGATCAGGAGGTTCAAACCAGTGGCCTCCAACTCCATTGACTCCACCACCTCCTCGAAGATACTGGTCTGTTGATAAGTTACCAGTGAAGACGGAAAAGAAATCTAAAAGCAGGTCTCAAGAAAAGAGCCGAGGCCACACATCCTGTTCCTGCCAGTCGCCGCATCACTCTGCCAGCACTCACTCCAAATGGAATCGGGTGACGTCAAGGAGTCAGGAGGAGCTTCTTCCCCACTGCCACAGTTTCAGCAGCAGCGTAAGACCCAAGCGGCAATCGTCCAAACCGGATCGGGCTCAGAGCCAGGCAAAATCTGGAAGCCAATCCAACCTCAGTGCACAAAGACCACAGCGCTCCGACCGCTCCCGACAACCACCGTCCCCTCCTCAGAGTCTGCCGCCATCTTTACCCTCTCCAATGGTCCCGGCACTCCCAGCCCCACCCTCTTCCTCTCACCATATACATGTACCTCCACCTACCTCCTCTTCATCTGTTTCCTCCCCTTCAGTTGTCTCATCTACTACCGGTGCCCCACAGCCCTCCTCTTTGTCCTCCTCTAGTGCTAAGCTCCAGTACCAGAAACTGCGATCGGTTCCCCAAACCCAACGGTATCAATCCCCACATCTTCCCCTCAAAACCAAGAGCCTGTGCTCTCGTCGAGGCTCTGCCCACTTCTCCAGTGTAGAGAGTGAGGTCTGAGGAACATAAATGAGAAACATCAGCAAGTAGCCCCTAGGGGCTATCAAATCACCTGCTCATGCCACAAACTGTTCTCATAGCAGTCGAGTTGGGTTGTTTTCTCTGGCACCCATCTCTTGCACAAAGCTCTAATGCTCAGAGACAAACCTGGATTGGGATGTCACAACAATTGTAGCCCTTTCTCTGTACTTGTGTAAGAATGGAATACTGCCATGCTGACAAATCTTGTTGACGATAACAAGGCTGTTTGTATGGGATTGGCTTTGCTTTTCTTACTTCTTGGGGGGCTTTAAGGTGGAGCGTCAATAATGTGGGTAAATTTTTCTTGGAGTGTTTTGCTGCTCGATGGCTCAGGAACGATTTTCGAAGGGAGATTCTGAGGTCAAAATACAAAGCCCTAATGCCCCACACCCATCTCTCTCTCTTTTTTTTTTTCCTCTCTTTCTCTCCTGCACTCAGAGCGCTGAATCACAATGTAATTTTTGTGTGTATTTGTTCACAATATCTCAAGGGAAGCATTCTCAAAGGAAAGTAGCAAACCATTTTTCTTGACCTCCACCTTCTGCAAACTGTCATCTAACATTCTGTGTGTTGTTGTCAGTGTTTGTATTCCTAGCAACAGGGTAAGTTAGCCATGACTGATCACATATTGGCTTACTGAAGCTGAATGCCAAACTAAAAGTGGAGCTGATGTACAGTCCCGTTCAGTTGAAACCATTTCACAGGTCCTCCTGTTTCATTCTTGTCCCTTGAGCAATACATAATTAACAATACATATATTTTATATTTAAAAGTTATTTTATTATATATAATATATATGTTTTGTGATCTGGTTCAAAACAGTTGTGTTGAGTTATTAAAAGAATATAAGCACTGTGCTGTATTACCGTAGGGCACATGCAATGTTTCAACTACCTATAACCGGTGGCAGCCCTTTCCATCTCGACTGAATGTACATGTTGCCATGACAACACAGTGTGCTGCAACCAAGACACTTTTAAGATCGTAGCTTTCTCGGGGGAGACCTTCTCGTCAGAGCCAGTTAGGGTAGCTTTGAACGCTGATGTTGAGAGTGCCAGGATGACAGGGCTAGCCATACTGCAGCACTGTACTCGCTAACCGAGTTGTCGGTAAGTGATGAAAGACATGTCATCATTCAGAGAGCGATAAGTGAAGGAGAGCACTGTTTACAGTTCAACACTGTGTTTTTACACATTTTTTTACAAGCTGCTCCGCTCTGCCATTTATTAGCTTTGGACGCGGTACTCATGCTTGCTTGGCAAGTTTGCTTAAGCTGTACAAGTAGCAGCAACAATAAACTGGTCAAATGAGAGCAAAATACAGCTGCAGTTTTATGCTTTTACTAGAAGTTAAGTAAAAAAGCAAGAAAGAAAGACAGATCAAGTTTTACTTCGAGGAACTGTGAGAAAAAAGACTGATTAGCAAAGCAGTCAGGTAGATCTTTTTTATTTATTTTTTTTATTTTTAGCTTTTACCATTAGCTAAAAGCTAGCATCTTATAGTGATCGCTATAATTGACTGTGAATAATGCTAAGGGCAATGCGTGTTGGCAGCAGGTCTGAGTCAACTATGTTTCATTTTATTTATTTTGTTTATGCGGTATTTAAAACGTCGTTGTCTTTCAGAGTTTCTTTTGTTTCATATTTCTTGTAATTATGTTGTCTTGACAAAGCTATAGCATGCTATAACTGCTAAAAATCCCAATACCTTTCTGCAGTAATCAGAGGATGTTCGGGTACATCCATCCAATCCTTCAGGCTGTTCTGACCCGTGTCTGGGGAAATGTATTAGTAAAGTAACGTATTACTTTTAAAAGTCAGACTTTATATTAGGTGGCCTTGACTACTATGTATTTATTGTGTTGTACAACACAAGTAAGGGTGGATACGGGTGAGGTTAGGGGCAGGTTTGGTGGTATGGGTAGGTTAATGGGTGGGTTAAGCAGTAAGGGATGGGAAATTTAAAATTATTTTTTTCAATTATATTTAAAATGTAAAAACATCTATGTACAAGTATGTATGTATGTATACAAATGTATACAGTAGTTAAGGCCATCTAATATAAATTGGCAACTTTTTAAACGTACATATGACTTCATTCTTGCCTTGCGTTACTTGAAATAAGTAGCACAAGGTGCTTTGTTTCTCTATTTATTCATTAGGAAATTAGGAGTGAGGTACAGACTAGAGGCACTTCCTTCAGCCTCAGGTTTAATCAGTTCAGTCTGGGTGTGAAAGGGCCTTCAACAGTTGCCAAAAATATAACTTCCCAGCCCAGGAGACAAAAAAAGTAATGCAATAAAAAAAGAGTCTAACTAAATACAATGCAATGCATTACTTTTAAAATAAACTTTCCCCAACACTGGTTCTGATTTTGATCTTTTTTTGGTTAATCCCCCACGTCCCACAAAATCTTCTAAAAATGACCAGATCTTTTAAACATTTAAAGTTGCTTTGAAACTTCAAGGCTGTGCTTCGTCAAGACAGCAGCAAAGATTCAATCAAGCATTGTTCATTGTTATCTACGTGTGTGTGTGTGTGTGTGTGTGTGTGAATTTATTTAAGTGCATATTTGACACAGAACCACGCACGGTCCGACAGGCTTGTTGTTTTTTTGTGTGCTTGTAACTGCATCTGAGCCATATTAAGCTTATTTGTTGTACTGTATGCTGAGCTTTTTACAAGTAGTACTAACTAATTGGGATATATTTTGTTGTCGGTGGGCTAAACAGTAACGTCAAGAAACTACTAGAAACATAATGGGTGATGATTTGTATTTTTTTTTAACACTGATGACTTCTGATCGGGGAAATCGGGGGGACAGTTACAGAAATCTTGTCAGCTCTGACCAGAATCATCACAAACTGCCTCACTGTCACAGAGTCATTCTGAGTAATTTGACATTAACATTTAGAATACTTGGCAGCTTATGTATGTATATCCTTTTGACTCCAACTTTGTTGTGTAAAACGTGTCTGGATTACTTTATATATAGATGTACCTCATATATGTGTTTGTGACGTTTAGATAGCAATAGAGAAATAGCTGTTCAGCAAAGCAGTATAGCTGAAGACAAGAGTATTGTTTTCAAACATTAATAATTAAGATGAATAATTTCATGTATTAGCTGTGAAAAATAATTTGGACTTCTCTTTCTATTCCTTTGTGCACATTAAAGTAGACAGCTTTGATAAAAACATTTGGGCTGAAGCAGCAAGCAGATTAAGATAATGAAGTCTTTTTTCTTTTCGTTTTCAGATGATAAAATATCAGGCATATTGCACAAGTTTTAGTAGGAACCGCCGCCACCAAGAATCTTGAAATGGCCTTTCTCTTGACATGTGTCTTGTTGTGTTGCTAGTGTCTTTGACGGTAAATGTTTCGTTTGTTTGCTTATTTGTTCATTACTAAGAATAAGTCTCTTATCGAAGCAGCAGCATATAAATATATACCTATAGATATAAATGACATATTTCGACAAATAACATGCATATATATATATATATATATATATTTATATATATATATGCATGTTTATCTACTAAATTCCTTATCTTTGAATTGGTCTTCTTTTGTCTCTTTGTCCTCTCTCGTCTCATAACAGCTGACATCAGAGACCAGTTTTCAACTGTGTTTTTATGAATAACATGGCCGACCATCGACTACGATGACTTTATGTTGCAAATAACCAACGCTGTGATTGAGGTGTGTGTATGTGGACGTTTCAGGACGTGGTGACGCACAGCTATAGGCTCCACACTAGGATCACTACGAGCCAAGCAGAGGGATTTGACCTCGCGACGTCAGACCCTTCGCAGTGTGTCACACAGGTCCAGCTTTGGAAACGGTGTGTGTGTGTGTGTGTGTGTGTGTGTGTGCTCTGTCTGTGCCAAGCTGCAGTGTGTTATGCTGAAAACACTTTCGAACACATGCGATGCTGCTCTGTTATACTTTATGATAATGTAGCTGAGCAGAGCCAGTTATGTTTTATGCCACTCTGTGCCAGGACGGTAGTGCCCCCCCGGTACCACTGTGTTAGGTTTTTGTGCCATACTCCTCTCTCAGCAGGGGAGCCTCACAGGGGGGCCACTCGCTGAGCCGCTCGACCATGGGAGACTATACTATGCTGTGCTGCGAGCAGAACAGAATAAAAGACTTTTAATACAATACTTTTGGTCTGTTTTGTTGTTTTCAGCGTGTGCTCGGAGGAGAATGTTTGTGATTGAAAGTGATTGACAGCGAACGCGGTGAATAATTGTGCCAGTCTTTGTTTTCTAGGATTCTGGGGAGAGAGACGGCATGAAAAGAAAGAGTGAAAAGCCTTTTGAAAGCACTGGTGAGGACACCTACGTTTTACCTTGATTAATGCAGAGCTTAATAGAGTTAGGACAGCCCTTTTATACGGCTGAACATCACAGTCTCTCAACATTTTTCATTAAATTCTTCATATATATATATATATATATATATATAAATAGTTGTGCTTGCATCTACGGTACATTGCAAATATATGCATTTATACAAGCAGTAAGGTACTAGAGGCAGTGCTGAATATATCTGAATAAATCCCAGCTGAAGGGTGTTGTTCGGCTCGAGGCGATGAGCTGGGATTTATTCATCATACAGTACCTTACTGCTTTTATAAAACGCTTACCACACAATAAAAATGATTAAAACCTAAACGAATCAGTCCCTGACAGCAACAGTAAACGACAAGAGATGTTCACCTCTGTTTTCCGTCTGGTAGTTTGTGGGCGTAGCGTGAGATTACATATAATCATACCTGAAACAGTAATATTCCCTCTTCCACACATCCGCAGGAGACGGGGAATTAAAGATGAAACATAACACCAGCAGGGGTCACTCATACTTCATTACATATAGTCATTTAGCCCAAATACATACTACACCCAACGGTTTCATGCTGTATTATTGATTATGTTGCTAAGGGTGTTGCTCAATAAAACACAGCTGCTGACCAATCAGAAGCAAGGAACAGAACGGTTTTATAAATATGCATGCAAACGTTTAATTAGTTATTTTTTAGATATTCTTCAAAGTCAAAAGGCCTTTGAAGCTTGGAGCTCCATTAAGTCTCCTGAACAATGGAAAGTTCCTCTGGATAAATCTTACTCCAGAATCACAGTGGCCTACTTTCACAAAACTTTGAGGGATGTAAATACTACAAAATTGCCATCCGTATCTTGCAAGGAAAATCTATCGCACCTTGGCCATATTGAATTGCGTGATGTCAGCAGGTGTTGGCTTTCCAGTGGCACTGCTATCTATTCACTTTCCTCAGGCAAGGATTTCAGATGAATCTACCATTTATTCTTCGATTCCAAATATGCCAGCGTCTGCAGTGAATCCAGCATGTGTGCTCCGTGTGAGTGACTACATTCTGTGGGAAGTATTGGAAATGGGAGATTAGAGAGCTATTGGACACAAGCTGTTGGTTTGCAGGAACGTTAGAGATTGTACAGCCCAAGGCAAGTTTATTTGTATAGCACATTTCATACACAGTGGTAACTCAAGGTGCTTTACATAAAAGGAGTAGAAAAATCATAAAAGCAATAAATAAACAATAAAAACAATGATCGTAAAAAATAATAAAAAAACTGATTAAAATGAATTTAAAATAAGTTTAAGACCGTTAAAAATAGAAAGCAATCAGTTGGGACGAAGCACAGCGCTCATTCAGTAAATGCACAGCTTCGAGTCTAGTTTAAACACTGTCTACTGTTTTAGAAACATTTGATCTCTTCTGGAAGCTGGTACCAACTCCGGGCAGCATAATAACTAAAAGCAGATTCCCCTTGTTTTGTGTGAACCCTTGGTGTTTCTAACAGATTCGATCCTAATGATCTGAGTGCTCTG